>CM052542.1:99631312-99671569 GCA_028533065.1 Trachops cirrhosus | reverse complement strand
TGAGCTCCTTCTTTCTTTCTGCTGCATAGAATTCCATTGTGTAAATGTACCATAGTTTTTTGATCCATTCATTTACGAATGGGCACCTAGGTTGTTCTATGTTTTAGTTGTAATTTTGAAGTGGTTGTGTGAAGAGGCAAGCCATGTCTACTTATGCTGTCATCTTGATGGGAAGCCACAGTGTTAGGTTTTTTTAATTATTTTTTTCCTCTAATGTCAGGTGATTGTTATTTTCACTTGCTCATTTCCATGTATTAATGAGCATATAGATTCAGCTGTGATCTTGTTCATGGGAGTTCCATGGTACATGTGGGCTATTATTGTCATAGCAATGAGTGCTGCGGCCAGTTGTGTCCAATGGACAAGGAGGTAAAAGCAGACAGACTTTTCCTTAGAGGTGCAGAAGTATCCTACCTGGATAATATAAATGTCCTGTCCCCCACATGGAGAGCTCAAAATCATGCCAGTAGAGGCCCCCTTAGCAGAATTCCTATGGTCTATAAAAAGCAGTTGAAAAATGTATCAGGCAGTAGGCCTAAAAGCAGAGGGTTGCAAGAAGTATTTGTAATATTTTAACACAGTCAAACAGCTCACAGTCTGTTACAGCTCCTTTATTCTTGCTCTTTATGATCTTGTCCTCAAGAAATTTTTTTCTGGAAAACTTAATTTTTTATAGGTTCCCTTTTCCATTTTTATAGGTTTCAAGATTCCTTACCTATAATAAGTATAGGGATCCATATTGTTCCATTAGCTTAATATCTTCCAGAAATACTACATATTTATTTCCCTTTTGAAGGCATTATTCTCAGTGCTTTAGCATGAACATCTTTCTCTGTATTCTTTTGTCATTTCATGAGATTTTGAGAGAAAACAAGGAAAATATTTATGTTCAGTGAATCAGAAAAATGAGAACTAAGATTCCCTTTTTTGCCATTCAGGTTTTAAAGTTCAGAAATCACCATTACCACTCTTGGGAGACCTTTCTAATAAAGATTTTCAGTGTGAAGTATCATTCCTCAACTCAATAAAATTTATTTTTCTTTATTGCTTATTCATCATCTTTATGGTGCTTTTCTTGAATGTGTATGTCTTTGCACATAAATACTTTGTCTCATAGATTCTAGCCTGGAACATATATTCATGACCTATCCTTTTCCTGTAGAGCTCCATTTGATATTCTACAAACCAGATTTCTAATCCACTGTTTATTTTCTACAGTTTCTATCATGAGATTCCTTACCTTCACTGACTTTACACTTTTTGAAAATTTTCCTCTAAAAACAATATTTTATGATTGTTCATTTTTCACATTTATTTTAAACTCAGATCTTGATAAGTATATAAAATAAAATATTTCTTGAAGGTTTTTTCTTTCTGAGTATAATTTGTTTTAGAAAAAATCATTCATTTTATATCTGTTTCTTTAAAATCATATTTTTTCTTTTTGCTCTTATTGAAAAGTCAGTTAGCTCCAAGTTTGTCTAATATTGGGAATCAAGATGGGCATGGTTAGTGACCATGCAGAGCATTGCCCAAATGCTTAGGGCTGAAGACTGAGAGGCACATGTTAATTTGCTGACTCTCTTTTGTGAATGGATGTGTAGTGGTCTTGAAACACAAGAGAGTGATAAAGAAGTAAAAGTAACTTAGTGTTTTGCTGAAGTCTTTCTCTGTTTTTTACTTTTTTCTCTTTTCTTCTTATTTATTTATTTACTTATTTATTTATTATTGATAATAGCTTAAAGATATCAGGACCAGTATAGCTGCTTTCTAAAGAGATAGATCCTCCCTTATTAGGAGCCAGTTGGAGCAGGACCTCCTTTCTTGAGTTGCGGTGGTCATGAAGTGCTGATTACCACTGGCCCTGGTAGGGCTGTTTGAACTGTGTCAATTATGTAATGACCAAAAATTACCTTCAGGCCTTGCTTCCTAAAACTTGTAACTGATTTTGGGGATTTGCCAGAGGGCTTCCTCTCACTCCCAAGCACACCCACTTCTATAAGAATCTGTTGGCCCTTTATTTTATCCAGAACTTTTCCATTATACTTCACAGAGTGTTTGAATTTTTGCTTTGCCTTTGGGTGCCATGTTTCTTTAGTTTCAAGTGGTAATACATGTTTCTCCAAATTTTGTATTTCATTATTTATTTCAGTGGGGTTGTCAGAGGTGATCATTAAATGTGCAGTTTGAAGCTGAATTTTGAACTGAAATCCCTGCTGATTTTATGCTCAGCCATTTCAGTTCTGTTGTAATTCTCTAACATAGATTTGAATTCTGGTTTTTGGTTGTTTAGATGTCTTATAAATTCTTCTCTGATCATCCACTGACCTATAAATCTCATCTTTTTCACTCCTCATCTCATTCTGTTGAATTTTCATCTGTCTTTCATTTATTTAAAGTTTTCTACTCTTGTTTCACTGAAGATATCTTATTCTATTTTATTGAAGATGCCAAAACATTCTCAATAATTTGTTCTCTACCCATTGCTGACAATTTCCTTATCATTTCCAGAGCTTTGCTAGTCTGCTGTGTCTCTGTGGTATGACCTTCTTGTTTCACTCTATGATATTTTATTATGATCCCCTTGTGTGTGTTTCTCTCTTTTATTCACTGTTAAGAGTCAACATATAATTTATTATTCACAGTGAGACAATTTGAAAGAGAGCATCTAAATGATAAAATTATATAATTTAATAGGTCAACGTATAAATAGACCAATTGATTTTATTACATTAGATACCTATAAAATGGTTCTAATACAAAAATCTTAAATATAATAATAATGAATCAAATTCAATGATACGTTAAAAAGATAATATATCATAAACAAAGTGATATTTAATTGGATCTGTATGCTGACTTAATATTTGAAAAATCAATCAATGTTATTTACACATTTACAAAAAGAAAGTAGAAAAATCATGAGATCACTGTGACATATGTACCAAAAAGCATTTTGTAAAATTCTACAGCACTAATGTTTAAAAAAATAAATAGCAAACTGAGATGGGTACCAACAAAAATGTCTAATGTAAACATCATATTTATTTTTGAAATATTGTCTTTCTACTTAAGATAAAAAATAAGACAAAATGCCTGATCTCATTGCTTCTATTTAACTCTCCTGGATGTCCTAACCAGTGCAATCAAAACAAAGTACTACTTTTAATAGTGGATTATAATATTTCTTCAGCAATTTTTGTCTTCTTGTTTCCATGCAGTGAGAAAAAAACACTAGAGTCTCATAATGCAAAGTAAATTTTGGCAAAAATTGTTTAAGTCACAGACTTATCACCAACTTTTTGTTGTTGATTTTTTAAAATCTTGTTTAAATTTTTTAAATTGTTGTTCAAAAACAGTTTTCTGCCTTTCCCCACCAGCCCTCCCCACTACCCCAGCCCTCCCCACCTCCTTCCCTTGTTTCCACTCCCCTTGTTATTGTCCATGTGTCCTTCCACTGCTGGGATTATATCCTAAGAACCCTGAAACACCAATCCAAAAGAACCTGTGCACTCCAACGTTCATAGCAGCACAATTTACAATAGCCAAGTGCTGGAAGCAACCTAAGTACCCGTCAGTACATGAATGGATCATCACCAACTTTTATAGGAGATGGAATTTCAATACTTTTTTTCAAATGAACTGTGCTCTTACATTTTTTCATTCCCTACTGCCAAACGGCTTACTGTGAATTTCTTAAAAAGCATTACAAAACAATAAAATAAATAATTTCAGACTTGCAACATGTAATTAATGAAATCACAGTGGTAACAGCACTCAGAGCATTGACAGGACTGCTTAGCTTTTATTTTCCACATGTATTTTACATATGTCTAATCTATAATTTATCACATATCCTTCTCAGTATTGGTAATGGAAGCCCAGCAATTTCATGTCTAATAGATTACAGAAAAGACCACAACCAACTGGTATACAAGGTAGCTAGCTGCAATAGCAACATTGAGTACCTGAGACTAGAAAGAATTAGCTAACCCTACGCACATTTGTTTTTTTCAACAAGCTTCCTGCATGCAATTGCTGGAATACAGGGCTTAATATATTGAATCTGGGTGTGGCTAGGAAGGGAGGGAGGGGTTATTGCTCATCATCTTGCAGATTTCTCATTTTAATAGGTGGCTGAAGTATATTTATGTAGTACTTTCTTAGAGGTTTCTATGGCGATTAAAATATACATTATTTTAAAAATTCTACCTAGAATCTATATAGTACTACTTCTGTAACCATGTAGGCTCTCCAACTCTCACCTCTCTTTTGCTATAATTGTCATATGTATCACATGCAGTTGCTTTAAAAAGTAGACAATGTATACTTTTTTCTTTCAGCAGCATATGTAACTTTACAAAGCTAAGAGAAAAAAATTAAACTTATTTACCATTTCAATGCTCTTAATTTGTTTCTGGAGGGTCTTGTTTCCCTGTGATATCATTCATTTCATAATAAGTAAACTTCCTTTGAACTCTTGTGCAACAAACCCTAGTAATAGTGAATTACTCTATTTTTCTCTTATTTATTTATTTACTTATTTTTAAAGATTTTATCTATTTTTAGAGAGAGGAAAGGAGAAAAAAAAGAGGGGAAGAAACATCAAGGTATGGTTGCCTCTCACGCACCCCCCACCAGGGACCTGGCCTGCATCCCAGGCATGTGCCCCAATCTGGAAATTGAACCAGTGACTGTTTGGTTCACAGGCTGGCATTCAATCCACTGAGTCACACCAGCCAGGGCATGGTTTTCTTTTATTTAAACATGTCTTGGAAGCCAGTTTGCAGCTTTAGAGGATAAACTAGAGGGTGGCACATGTGCAGGCATGAAAAAGGACCTGGGCACATGTCTGCACAATATGACCAGGAAGGAAAATCCCTGGAGCAATGTCTAGAGGTAGGAAACTGCAAAGCTTTAAAATATTTATTTTTAGAATTTAAAAGATCAATGTTGGATGCCCAATCAAGATTCAGAGGAAGAAGATAATATTGATAAGTATTATTTTGAAACCAAGGTGAAAACAACAAAGGATTTTCTCTGGTCATTAAAACACAGAAATAAAAGTAGGAAACTTTTTCTTATTAATACATATGTTTGATCAAACCATGCAAACCTGGAAAGAATGAATAAGTTCTGTTTTTGAATATGAATAAAGTAGCCTTATAGTCATAGAGAGACAGAAGAAACAGCTTCAACACAATGTGACTAGTAGGGAGTGTGGAGGGGATATGAGAAGGCTGGCTGGGCCCCCATGGGTGGCAATGAAGTGCTAGAGGGATATCTCAGCAGCCAGAAGATCTCCTGAGAAGTACAGGGTCTAAACCCCAAGCTGGGCTCCCCCACATATAGCACCAGAGCCCAAAAAGTACACAGATAGCATCCAGCTGTAAAAAGCGGCAAGGTTTCTCTCTGTCAGAGACAGATGTCTGGAGATGAGGAGAGAGCCATTTAACAAGCTAACACTTTAGTTTTCATATGCAGCCACTTACCCTAGGCCCTGGCAAATGCGGGGGCAAGGTGGATTAGGGATGGATTAGAGATGCTTGAAGAGAGACTGGAGACTGAGGCTTTGGTGAGAGAACTGAGAAATTAGCCACCAGGAGCCTGGTGCTAAGTCATCCCTGATACTGCAGCAGCCATCTTGCTCAGGAAGACCACTACACTCAGAGAGCAACAACTTAAGGAGAAACAATAGTCCTGACCTCAGGAGGGATTCTGCCCCACCCTATCATGCTTAAGCCTGACTGTTGTGTGCAAAGTGACTAGATTAACAACTGAAGGAGTCATCCAGAGACAGTTGGTCCCTGGTTATCTTCAACAGGCTGCCTAAGGCTAGACTGGGTCACCAGATGACATTACCAGAGGGGGATACAGAAAGAAAAAATAGTGATAAATACTAGAAGATACTGAGATGAAATTCATCATGGTCTTCTCCATTATTTATGATATTTTCTTTCCTACATAGTTTTCTAACATTCATTTCTTCTCCTTCAAGTTTGTGCATATTAAGTCACTGGGTTTTACACTTTAGTTTATTATAATTCTCGTATTTCGCTCCTCCCTTTTCTTGCTCCAGTTTCCTTCTTCTTTCCTCTTATTATTTTCATTTAAAATTTTGTTTTCTCTCTTGCTACAATTTGTTTCCATTCAGCAGTCTTGCTATTTCTCCCTCTTTTAGCCCCTCAAAATCAATTTTCTTGTCAATAGTCATCTCACATTCTTTTTCCCACTCTTAAAATACCTGTGTTCTTTCTCCACCTTTAGCAATCTTTGCTCATTAGTTGTGGATAGGTTAGTTGTTGCATTTTTTTTAGTTTTATCTCTAGGTTTTCACTATTCTTGTATTTCAGATCTCAAATTTTACCGTGCTCTCCTACATCAGTCTGCCTTTATACTGCCCATTATTTTTTCTTCATCTCAAATTTTAACTTTTCCCTCTCTTAGCCTGTTTCTTTCCTTCTCTATTTTTTTCTTTCATCTTGCCTCTTTGTTTATTTCATCTCTCATTTTAATTGTTGCCTTTCTTAGCCTGGTTTTCATTCCTCACTCTGAGTAGTCCCTCTCCTTCTATTATCTCAGAATCACTTCCCTTTCCTCTACATATTTCTTAAGCTTTTCTTCCTTTTTTCACTCTTATTCCCATCACACTTATCTTAATCTCAGCTTACTTGCTGTTCATAGTGCTATGGTGGATCCTTCTCTCCAATTTGTTTTCTATTTTTTAAAATTATTTATTTACATTTTTACCTTTTTCTTTCTCTCTCTCACTTTTTTTATTCTCTGTTTAAACATAAACTATACACGTCCCATATCTCACTTCATTCCACCTTCTTCAATCCTGTTTTTATTTATGATATAAATATTACTCTGATTCCCTACTCTTATTAGTGTGTCTCCTTCTCCTCTCTCAAAATCACTTTTCTTTCAGTTTTTCATCTCTTATTTGCTTTTCCTTTCTTACAATAGTTTTAATCCCTTTACTCCCTTATTAGTACTGATTCCTTTGCTGTTGATAGTGGGATTGTGGGTGGGAGTGATTTTTGTTTTCTGGGATGTGTTTTTGTTCAGGCAGCACCTGCACAAGGGCATAAAGGTGTGGTGGTTAGAGAGTAGGGCCATATGGAGGTAAGGAAATACCAAAGAATGACCCAACAACAATCAAAACCCCATTATACCCAGAGAGCCAACATAAATGGCATAAAGGGCATTCTAAGAGCATCAAGTTCAGGAGATCAAGGAGACTGCATCACTGAATCTCACAGGTCTCCTAACATAGAAGCTCACAACACAAAGGCAGGAAGTCAAAGCAGATCAATTTGAGTAGACACAAACAAGGAATGTCTCCCCTAAAATGGGAAAACAAAGAAAGAGCCCCCAATTGAAAAGGAAGTAGAAATCCCCAGAAAGAGTGCTAAATGGAATAGAGGCACGTAAACTATCAGACATTGAGTTCAAAACAATGATTATAAGGAAGTTCAATGAGATCAGTGAGAATTAAAAATAACTAGAGCTACCTTGAAAGCTAAAAGGAACTTACTATGAACTACATCAGCATGAAAAAGGACATAGAAACTATCAATAAGAACCAGGAAGAAATGAATAATGCAATTTCTGAATTTAAGAACACAGTAGAAAGAATTAAAAGCAAGCTAAATGAAGCAGAAGAATGAAGCAGTGAACTGGAGGAAAAGGTAGGAATAAATGCCCAGAAAGAACAAGAAAAGGAAAAAAGAGTCAAAGAAAAAAGAAAAAGCCAAGGAGAGGTTCAGGGGGCTGCAAGACAACATGAAATTTAATAATATTCAGGCAATAGGGATACCAGAAGGAGAAGAAGAGGAGCAAAGAACAGAAAGCCTGTTTGGAAAAGTAATGACAGAAATCTCCCAAAGTTGATGAGAAAAAAAGTCACAAATCCAGGAAGCACAGAGGAACCCAATCAAGAGGAACCCAAATAGGCCCACTCCAGGATACATCATAATTAAAATGACAAAATTCCAAGACAAAGACAAAGACAGAATCTTAAAGAAAGAAACATGAAGTGACATACAAGGGAGCTGCAATAAGGCTAGCAGTTGATTTCTCAACAGAAACACTACAAGCCAGAAGGGAATGGCAAGATATATTCCAAGTAATGAAAAGTAAAGGTCTACAGCCAACTACTCTACCCAGAAAGTTTCTCATTTAAAACAGAAGGTGAAAGAAGGAGTCTCCCAGACAAAAGAAGGCTAAAAGAATACACCTCCACCAAACCAGCACTGCAAGACATGCCTTAAGAAAATGAAAAAGAGAGTGAGGAATACAGTTACAAAGGTAAAATGGCAATAAATAAGTACCTATCAATTTTAACCTTAAATGTAAATGGATTAAGTGCTCCAGTCAAAGACATTGGGTAGCTGACTGGGTAAGAAAACCTGATCCACACATGTGCTGCCCAGAAGAGAACTACCTCAGGACAAAAGACCTAAACAGACTGAGAGTGAAGTGTTGGAAGAAAATATTATGAGCAAATGGATAAGAAAAAGAAAGTTGGGGTAGCAACTTGTGGAGTAGTCTATCCAAGTGAATAGACTTCAAAACAAATGCCATAAAAAGAGACACAGCAGGTCACTTTATAATACTCAAGGGAAGAATCTATCAAGAAGATGTAAACATTGTAAATATATATACACCCAACATAAGAGCACCCAAATATATAAAGAAAATCTTGGCGGACTTCAAGAAAGATATCAACAGAAACACACTGATAGTAGGGCATTTTAACATCCCATTGTCAATAATACATAGATCTCCCAAACAAAGAATCAACAAGAATATTGTGGCACTGAATGGCACTCTAGATCAAATGAACTTAATTGATATGTACAGAAATTTCACCCCAAAGAAGTAAAACTCACATTCTTTTCAAATGCACATGGAATATTTTCAAAGATAGACCATATGATAGGACAAAAAACAAGCCTCAACAAATTCAAGAAAATTGAAATCATATCAAGCATTTTCTCAGACCATAAGGGCTTGAAGCTACAAACCAACCTCAAGGAAAAATATCAAAAACACTCAAATTCATGGAGATTGAATAGCATACTATTAAACAATGAATGGCTTAAGAATGAGATCAAGGAAGAAATCAAAAAGTTTCTGGAAACAAATGAAAGTGAACACAAAACAGCCCAAAACCTATAGGACACGGCTAAGGCCGTCCTCAGAGGGAAGTTCATAGTAATGCCTGCTTACCTAAAACAGACAGAAACATTTCAAATACTCAACCTAACCATACATCTACTAGAAATGGAGGAATAACAACAACAACAACAACAACAACAAAAAGTCCAGAGTGAGTAGAAGGAAGGAAATAATCAAAATCAGAGTAGAATTAAATGAACTAAAGACTAAAAGAACAACCCAAAGTATTCATAAACCCAGGAAACGATCCTTTGAAAAGATTAACAAAATCAACAAGCCTTTAACCAGACTCATCAAGAAAAAGAGGAATGTCCTGGCTTCTGTGGCTCAGTAGATTAAGTACTAGCCTGTGAACGAAAGGGTCGTTCCTTGGATTCCCAGTCTGGGAACATGCTTGGGTTGTAGTCCAGGTTCCCAGTAGGGGGAACTTGAGAAACAACCACATATTGATGTTTCTTTTCCCTTCTTTTTCTGCTTCCCTTCCCCTCTCTAAAAATAAATAAATAAAATCATAAAAAAAAAGAAAACTGAGAGAGGACCCAAATAAATAAACTCAGAAGTTAAAGAGGAGAAATTACAAATGATACCACAGAAATACAAAGGATTGTAAGAAATTACCACAAACAACTAAATGCCAAGAAATTTTAAAACCTGTGTAAAATGGAAAATTTCTAGAAAAATATAATCTTCCAAAACTCAATGAAGAAGAAGCAAAAAGCCTGAACAGACCAATAACAGTTGGTGAAGCAGTAATCAAAAAACTCCTGGCACATAAAAGCCTTGGATCAGACAGTTTCACAGGAGAATTTTACAAAACAGTTAAGGAAGAGCTAACCCCTATCCTTCACAGACTATTCCAAAAAATCCAGAATGATGGAAGACTCCCAAACTCTTTTTATGAAGCCAGCATCTTTCTAATCCCCAAACCAGACAAAGACACAACAAAGAAAGAAAACTACAGGTCAATATTGCTGATGTATATAGATGCTAAAACCCTCAACAAAATATTGGCAAACCACATCCAGCAATACATTGAAAAGATCATACACCATGACCAAGTGGTGTATATCCCAGGAACGCAAGGTTGCTATAATATGAGTACAAATCAATAAACGTACTACATCATATAAACAAAAGGAAAGACAAAAATCACATGATCATATCAACAGATGCAGAAAAAGCTTTTGATAAGGTACCATAGCCATTTATCTAAGACTCAGCAAAGTGGGAGTAGAGGAGGCATACCCCAACATAATGAATGCCATGTACAAGAAACTTACATCCAACATCATAGTTAATGGGCAAAAACTAAAATCTTTCTCTATAGATCAGGAACAAGAGAAGTATGTCCACTTTCACCACTTCTATTCAACATACTATTGGAAGTTCCAGGCACAGCGATCAGACAGAAAAAGAAATAAAAGGCATCCAATTTGGAAAGGAGGAAGTAAAACTGTCATTGTTGGCAGATGACATGATAGTGTACATTGAAACCTCTATAGACTCCACAAAAAAAGTAGTTGACCTAATAGGTGAATTCAGCAAAACAGTAGAACACAAAGTCAAGATTCAGAAATCAAAGGCAGTTGTGTACACAAACAAAGAAATATCAGAAACAGAAATCAGGGAAAAAATCCCATTTACTATAGCAACAAGAAAAATAAAGTATCTAGTAATAAACCTAACCAAGGAGGTAAAAGATCTGTAGTCAGAAAACCACAAAATACTAAAGAGAAATTAAGGAAGACCCATGTTTGTGGATTGGAAGTATTAACACCATCAAAATTTCCATACTACACAAGGCAATCTATAGATTCCATGCAATCCTTATTAAAATACCAAAGACAAATTTCACAGATACAGAACAAACATTTAAAAATTTATGTGGAACCATAAATGAGCTGTAATAGCCTCAGCAATTTTGAGAAAGAAAAACAAAGTAGGAGGGATCACAATACCTCATGTAAAAATCTATTAAAAGGCTGCTGTAATCAAAACAGACTGGTACTGGCATAAGAACAGACACATAGATCAAGGAAGAGAATAGAGAGACCAGAAATCCAAGTCTCTATGGTCAATTAATATTTGACAAAGTGGGCCAAAGCATAAAATGCAGTAAAAATATCCTCTTCAACAAATGGTGTTGGGAGATCTGAACAGCTACATGCCAAAAAAAAAAAAGAAAGAAAGAAACTTGACCACCAACTTACAACATACAAAAAATAAACTCAAGATGGATAAAAACTTAAATATAAGTCTTAACACCATAAAAGTCCTAGAGGAGAACACAGGAAGGAAAAATGTCCGATATTCCATGCAGCAATATTTTCATTGATAAATCCCCTAGAGCAAGGGACATAAAGGAAAGAATAAACAAATGGGACTTCATCAAAATAAAATGTTTCTGCACATTGAAGAAAACATTAGCCAAACAGAAGGAAACCAGACTCCTGGCCAAGATGGAGGCATACAGAGAAATGCTTCTCTTCCTTGAACAAACAAAGGAAGGATAACAAACAATTTACAAACAAAGAACAACTATACCTGCAAAGAAATCATTTGCACAGAAGTCCAACAAACAAGAAGTTAAAGAAATATTCATCCAGACTGGTAGAAGGGGCTGCAATGGGCAGTTGGGGTAAGGAGGACAAGCAGGCAAGGTGGTGGACCAAGAACATGATCCCACATTCTCATGCAGATAAGGTGGGAGGAACAACAGGAGAGTGAGACAGACCCCAAAAGCCAGGGTCTCATCATGGGAAACTAAAAACTCATAACCCCAGGCTGTAAAAAATATGTGGGAGTTGAAGCAGCAAGATAAACTCCCAGCCTCACAGAAGGTTCATTAGAGAAGCCCACAGGATCCTAAAACATACACAACACTACCCACCCATGGGTCAGCACCTGAAAGGGCACAATCCACTTGTGCAAAGTGAGGGATGTGACAGAAAGTGGGACAAGAGCAAAGAAAGGGGTATTGTCTCCTCTCTGAAACTTCCCCACATATAGCTCCACAAGGCAGCAACCTGTGTTGATTCACTCTGGCTAATAATTAAGGGCCTGCCCCTTACTATGTAACAAGTGCACCAAGACAAAAAAAAAATATGGCCCAAATGAAAGAACAGATCAAAGCTCCAGAAAAAAATAACCAATGAAGAGATAGCCAGCTTATCAGATGCAGAGTTGCACCTAATCAGAACTCTTAGAGAAATGATTGATAGTGAAAAATATTGGAAAAAGTGAAGGCTACGCAAAGTGAAATAAAGAAAAATATACAGGTAACCAACAGTGAAGGGAAGGAAACCAGGAATCAAATCAACAATTTGGAGCAGAAGGACAAAATAAGCATTCAACCAGAACAGAATGAAGAAACAAGAATTTAAAAAATAAGGAGAGGCTTAGGAACCTCTGAGACAAATTTAAAACATTCCAACATCTGAATCATAGGGGTGCCAGAAGGAGAAGAGGAAGAGAAAGACATTGGAAACTTATTTGAAAACATAATGAAGGAGATCTTCCCCAATCTGGCAAAGGAAATAGACTTCCAGGAAGTCCAGGAAGCTCAGAAAGTCCCAAAGAAGTTGGACCCAAGGAAGCACACAGCAAGGCACATCATAATTATATTACTCAAGATTAAAGAGAAGGAGAGAATCTTAAAAGCAGAAAGAGAAAAGGAGACAGTTACCTACAAAGGAATTCCCATAAGACTATTAGTTAATTTTTCACAAGAAACCTTAGAGGTAAGAAGGGGCTGGAAAGAAGTATTCAGTTATTAAAGGTAAGGACCTACATGCAAGATTACTCTATCCAGTAAAGCTATCATTTAGAATGGAAGGGCAGATAAAGTGCTTTCCAGAAGAGGTCAAGTTAAAGGAGTTCATCATCATGAAGCCCTTATTATATGAAATGTTAAAGGGACTTATCTAAGAAAAAGAAGAAGGTCAAAACTATGAAGAGCAAAGTGACAACAAACTCACAGCTATCAACAACCAAACCTGAAAAACAAAAACAAAAATGAACTAAACAAAAAACTAGAACAGGAACAGAATCACAGAAATGGAGATCACATGTAGGTTTATCAGTGAGGAGAGGAGAGGGGTGAATAGGGGAAAAGGTACAGGGAATAAGAAACATAAATGATAGACACAAAACAGACAAGAGGAGGTTAAGAATAGTATGGGAAATGGAGAAGACAAAGAACTTATAAGTATGACCCATGGACATAAACTAAAGTGGGGGAATATTGGTGGGAGGGGGGTACAGAGAGGAGGGGAATAAAAGGGAGAGAACAATGGAACAATGGTAATAGCATAATCAATAAAATATTTTTAAAAAAGACAAAGGAACCCACCATATGGAAAAATATGTTTGCCAATGATACCTCAGACAAGGGTTGGATCTCCAAAATATATAAAGAACATAGAACTCCACACCAGGAAGACAAACAATCCAATTAAAAAATGGGAAAAGGGCCTAACAGACACTTCTCCAAGAACATAGAGATGACCCAGAGACACATGAAGAAATGTTCAACATCACTAACCATTATAGAAATAACAACTTAAAACCACAATGAGATATCACTTCACACCAGTCAGAATGGCCATGATAAACAAATCAACAAACAAGTGTTGGAAAGGCTGTGGAGAAAAGGGAGCCTTAGTACACTGTTGGTGGGAGTGCAGACTGGTACAGCCACTGTGGAAAACAATATGGAATTTTCTCAAAAAATATAAGTGAAATTGCCTTTTGTCCTGCCAGTTTCCCCGCTGGGATTATCCTTGAAGAATCCAGAAACACCAATTCAAAAAAATCTATGGACCCTAATATTCATAGCAGAGCTATTTACAATAACCAAGTGCTGGAAAGAGACTAAGTGCCCATCAGTAAATGAGTGGATCCAAAACCTATGGTACATTTATACAATGGAATACTATACAGCAGTAAAAACAAGGAGTTCCTAACCTTCGTGACAGCATAGATGGAACTGGAGAGCATTAGGTTAAGTGAAATAAGCCAGGAGGTGAAAGCCAAATGCCATATGATCTCATCTGTAAGGGGAACCTAATCAAAAAAACAAACAACCAAGCAAAATATAACCAGAGACATTGAAATAAAGAACAAACTGACAGTCACCACAGAGGTGTGGGAGGAGATAATGGGGGTGAAAGGGGAAAGGTCATCAAGGAATATTTATAAAAGACACATGGACAAAGCCAAAGAGGGGTATGATCAAGGGTGGGAGGCAGGGATGACTGGGATGGGAGAGAGTGGTGGGGGGAAAATGGAGACAACTGTGCTTGAACAACAATAAAAATGTGAAAAATTAGAGAATAAAAACTCTGGTACATTTACATAATGGAATATTACACAGCAGGATGAAAGAAGGAATTCCTTCCCTTTGCCACAGCATGGGTGGAACTAGAGAATATTATGCTAAGTTAAATAAGTCAGAAGGTGAAAGACATATATCATATGATCTTACCTATAAGTGGAGTTTAATCAACAAAACAAACAAGCAAGGAAAATAGAACCATAAACATGGAAATAACAAACTGACAGTGACCAGAGGGGAGAGAAGAGGAGGATAATGGGGGAAGGAAGAGGTAGGGTCAAGTCAAGGAACATGTATATAAAGGACCCATGGACAAGGACAATGCAGGAGGGAGAATTGAATTTGAGAGAGGTGGGGTGGGTAGGGCAGGGAAGGGCAATGGAAGAAAAATGGGGACAAGTATAACTGAACAACAATACATTTAAAAAATAAATATATATAAAGTAGGTGATACTCTTATTCTGTTATTTTTAGAAGAAAAATTTTATTAACCAGTTATGACCAGGGACCATAATAAATGTGTTTTAAAAATTATTTTGAAGCACAGAAAAAGAAATGTGTTTTAAGAATTATTCTGAAGCACAAAGGCTATAATTTTAAAACTTGACTCTTCAACCAAATGACACACTTTGTACATTGTGAATAATATGAAGGTCACTGATGGGGCTGTTGAAATCAATAATATGGAGCCTGGGGACAAAATGTCTATTGGGAAAATTTAAGATAAAACTTTCTTTTATTCAATGTGTCCTATTTAGTTCTAAAATAAATTGTGTTTGATTTCTTGGAGAAAGAATTCTTCATATGCATTGCCTCACTGTGATAGCAACCTCAAAACCTTTATATCATACATTAGGCAGAGCTGGATGCAAAGCCCCAGTTTCTGTTGCCAGAACTCTTTGCCTGCATCATTTTATTGTTTTTCTGTTTTCTGGCTGCATTTTCAGGCTGCCCTCTCTACACAACGGGAAAGAGGCCAGTGTGAGCCAAAAGTCAAATCCTTACACTTCATAATCCTAAAAGAAGGAAGATAACCTCTTTTTATAGGAGTCATTTGTCAAATTCTGCAAAGGACTATTGTTTTGCCTGAATCACCTGCCCTTGAATTAGATCAACCCCTGTGGAAAAAGGAATAAGGCTGTGATCTTGGCCAGGCCTGAGTCTCATAATTCCTGTGAGAATAACATTGGGTAAGTCATGGGACACATCCCAAATGGAAAGGAGAATTTTGCACAAACCGAGAAAAATAAATGTTCACTTTGGAAAGCAAGAGCAAAAAAACATGAAATGCTAGACACTTTCTCCACATTTTGCCTCCCTTCTAAAGATTATCTGTTTTTGTTTGGTCTCCAGAGCCCTCAACATAGATGTTTTGGTGTTTTTACTCTTGTTTTTTTTTCCAGCTAAGTCAGAGTTCATAGCTATTATTTTGGGGTAAATTGGTTTATTAAAAGCTCACTCCTTCTTACTGGATGCTAATCACAGAATTTTAAAATTTAGCACAGGGCAATAATCTACACAATCTTTGTGCCATACATGATTGGTTGATGTTGGATTTCTTACTAATCCCAGGAAATGGGGCTCATCCAGACTTAAGATTATTTAGAAAAAAAAATCTTAAACTTCCAGCTATTTTACATGCATATGTGTGAATTTGTTTATAATATGATATTGAAATAAAAGTTTTAACCAAAGTACTATAGATGCTTCTTATAAAACAAACTATACCAAAAGGATTCCAAAATAAGTGGCTGATAACTAATTTCATTACTCACAATCACCTTAAATAGTGAACCCTGGTACAAATCTTAGGGACAAGGTCTGCTCAGAAAGTGTCCAGCCATATACTATGAAAAATAGAGATATTTATTGAAAAAGGTACAAGAAACATTGCACATAAGACAATGATGTCTCAATCTTTTAAAATAAGCACCCTAGGACCTTATACAGTTCTCCCAATCATCATCAGCTGTCTCATTGTATTTTTCTGCATGTCATTGACGGTCTGAAATCTCTTCCCTTTCAAAGGTGATTTTAGTTTTGGGAAGAGCCAGAAGTCATTGGATGCCAAATCTGGGCTGTAGGGGGGCTGAGTCACCTGGGTGATTTGATGTTTTGTCAAAAAAACTCACCAACTGCATGAGACATGACACATGAGTGAGTTCATTGTCACAGTGAAGGTGCCAATCACCAGTTGCCCATAGCTGCAGCCTCTTGACTCATCCTAATAGCTTCTGTGGAGGAATGTTTGAGCTTAATGCAAAATTGCATGCGGATTTGTTGTTCTACTCCCTCAGTTATTTTGAATGTGACAGCCACATAGTATACATACTCACTCAGTGGTGTCCACCACCTGCACTGACTAGTACAGTGAAGTTGTCATTGTTCATACATACACATTCCAGTCCACTCTCCTTGGCTGCCAGGTTACATCAATGTCATGCAATCCATTCTCATTATATTAACAATGGTTAGACTTTTTTTCAAACAGACCTTGTATAAAAGGCTGAGAGAATGGAGATGAAAATAAGATTCCATGATGAAATTTCTTTGGAAGAGCCTAAAGCAGTACCTGATTTACTTGATGCCCACCAAGGGGGATACATGGTGAGGATTCTACTTCCTTCACTTTAAGGTAGGAGACAGGGGTTTTCACAGAAACCTCACTGCATGTGAAGGAGGCTGGAAAGGGTATTGAACTTTGTACAGGTTGTTGGAGGACAGGCAGCATAATCAGTAAACTGTTTTATTAGTGTGAAGAAGACAGGTTGCTGCTGCTTCTTGGAAGCAACTTAATCCCCCTCTGTTAGCAGTTCAAAGAGAAGTGAGCATATTCTGGAAACCAGATGAATACTCTTCAGGGAGAGCCGGCATAGGGCTATTTTTTTTTTTTTTTTTTTTTTGCCTTCTCAAGAACATTGTGTAAAGAGGTGGTGGAACTCCAAAGAAAAGAATAAATTTAGAACTCTACAAAGAGCGGACTGGGGAAAACTGGGTAGTTGAAGGAGGGTGGGAAACTATATGTGAGATACCCTAGCAGGGAGTCTCCAGATTTTTGTAAAAGCATCCAAGACAGTCATGACCAACATTTGCCAGGCCTGAGAGTCAAAGACATCTTATGAAGTTCCAGCTCCAGAAAGAACATTCCTTTCATGTTTTCTTCTTCTGTCTCCTTGGAATGATTGATGTAAAGAGACAGATCATAACTTTTTCCACTGCCAAGTAGCCAGTGTTGTTTTTGGAGATTACTAGTTGTTTTGTAACTTGGCATTCTAATTTTTTTGAATTCAGGTTATGCTTGCAAAACAAAGCAACAGAAGAAATTACTATTATCTAGTATTGAAGCAGTCAGTCATAGAGCCTAACAATACTGACAAATGAGTCAAAAATTCTTTTTATTATATACTACAATTTTCTCTTGTGCCAAGTGCTGACATTTACACATGGTCATAAAAAGAAGAGGTGAACAATCAATTTTGTTCAAGGATCCTGGAGAGCAGCAGAAAAAATATGACATTTGAAAGGGGTCTTAACAAAGTTGAATAATAAAGCAATATAAGCAAAGTTGTGGAGTTTTGAAATTATACAGTGCAATATAGTCAACAAGGAAAATTATGGTATATATAGACAGTAGGGTTTGGAGGAGGAAAAAGGTGAATTTGTGAAAGTGGTCTGAAGCCTGTGTATTAAAAATACTGTGTGCCATGTGGATTTACAATAAAATAATGAGGTAGTAGTAAACTATCCAATTCCTAGTGTCAGGGAATTTTATGAAACTATTTGTGTTTAAGAAAGGTAAGCTCAGTATGTTGGAGGAAATGTGGAAGGGACAAAAAGATTAGAGGCAGAAGCATGCTTTTAAAGACTTGAAACAGCAGAGTTGCAAGGTATTACTCACCTGGAATATACAAGAGGCAGAGGAGGTAAATTTTGTAGATTTGTGTTATGATCAGAAGGTTAGGGTAACTGAGAAAGAGTAGCTGAAAACAACATTCACATTGTCTGGTTTGAAGTCTGGAAAACCAAAACTAATTGGTAGGAAATTCAGGTTTGAGGGGGTGAGAAATAAAGCTAACTTTGAAAATGTCATTGTCAACTCACCTGTAAGATATCCAAACTTAAGATGTTTACTAGGTAATTAAAGATTTAATTAGTTCAGGAGCTAAGAGTTGGGAAAACATTGGCATTTATAAGTTTAGTTCTAGGTGGGTAGAAACAGACATTGTGAATCACTTTAGAAAAAGTAAAAGGAAAGATTTGATAAACAAGAAAAAGAGCTGGCAGAGGCATGAGAAGCAGAAGAGAAGGACATCATAAAAATCAAGGAAGGAATGAAACATTTCAAAAATGATGGGGTTTAATGTAATCAACAACATTTAAAGATAAACAAAATAGAATAAGACATGAAAAAGAGTTCACTGTATTTCATGATTAGTCAGTCACATTTGGGTGTTGCCTGAATTAAATTATTTTATGGAGTGGAGCTTCAGGAGTCAGGATGCCATGGAGAGGCAACAAATTAAAAGCAGTGAGTACTGCCACAGCTCCCTAAAACACAATTGTAGAAAGGAAGGAGAGAGATGCATACCTGAAAGGTTATAACTATCAGTTTTAGAGTGGAGGAACTGAAAGAATGTGAGATGCCAGAGATAATGTGAATATGAGCTACTAAGAAGATTCAGAGTATAAACTAGCTCAAGAGTGACTGCTGTGACTTCTGCCATGATTGAGAGGAGCACTGGTAGATATCAGCATCTAATATATGAGTATTCTTACAAAATATGCTCCTTGACTTTGTCTCCTTTAGTCAACTTTATTAATTTAGACATAGGGAAAATATTTGGTAATTATTTCAGAAAATTTGGATAGATAAAATAAAATGCAAATAGTCTATCTGCAGATAATCTGAAATGAAGTGGTAAGTGCTTTCTCTTAGACCTCTGTGCTATTGTATTTCTAAATTATTCTCTTGTATTTATTTTAAGTACAGAGGGGTTATTGGCTGACCAGTCACAGAACACTTACTGTATGGGTTTTTTTCTTTTTCTGTCGCTTGTGGTAATCCTATTTAGCACTTGGTTGTCTGTTAATTCATATAGTGGGTATAAAACCAAACAGATCTGAACTCGAATACTACTTTTACTGCTTTTTAGGTGTATAATCTTGACTAAGAATTAACCTCTCCGACACTCAGTTACCTTAGCTATAATGTGAACATAACACTACCTCCCCTTTAAGAGGATAGTGATGAGTCATATTAGACAATTTAAAAGTGATTTATATGTAATAGATGCTTAGCAAATGGTAGATGCTATCATTCAATATGACCCATATTTCCCAAAAGATGGTCTAAGGCATGCTTGTCTGAACACATTTCCTGGGGTAACAGTATTTGCAACCTCTTTGAAAGTTACATGCTCATTAATATATTAAGAGTTTAGAGAAGTCAAATGTTGGTGGCATCTGACTGAATATGTAATGAAGTTTTGAAAACTTACATGCTATGCTCAGGTGTGAAAAAAAGAGAAACTTTTAAATGATTAATTTTATGTTTTGTTTCTTTTCTGATTTCTAAGATCCCTTTGTCCTCCTAGATAATGTGTGTGTGTTGGGGGTGGGGTGGTCTAGTTTTGACAAATCTTGTCATTTAAATTCATTTCATTCTTCTCAGTTTTAAAAAGCACTTTCAAGTCATCACAGTATTATTTGGTAAATTAAAATACTTTGTGAATTTCAAGGTTCAAACTCCTTACCAGGGTTGATTTAGGTCCTCAAGGAGGTTGGGAAGGGACTACTGCTTCACACAAGAGTTCGTGTGCCATCCTCTGTATTTATGAGACCTGTGTGGTGAAGTCCCTTGCTTAGACACTGGCATCCAGCTAGCATCAACTGCTCAAATTCATGGCTGGTGAAATCCATGACCCATTGTTATATCATATTTCCCTGGTAGCTCCATGGCTAACTTAGCCTCACTACAGCTCCTGCTGGCCCTTCAAAATCCCCGTATTTAGGCCAAATCTTCTAACTACTAGCTGTCCACTGCCATGAAAACTCTTTTTCTTGCTCACATTGACCTCAGGGAAAGCCCCTAAATCTTAATTCTTTTTTTTAAAGATTTTATTTATTTATTTTTAGAGAGGGGAAGGGAGGGAGAAGGAGAGAGAGATATACATCAATGTGTGGGTTGCCTCTCATGTGGCCCCCACTGGGGACCTGGCCCACAACCCAGGCATGTGCCCTGACGGAATCGAACCTGTGATGCTTTGGTTCACAGTTCACGCTCAATCCACTGAGCTATGCCAGCCAGAGCTAGATCTTAATTCTTATCCTTCCTTCCCCTTCATCCTGGAAGCCTATAGAATTTTGGATTTCTTCTATGCTGCATGGAACACACAGAGAGCAGGAGTGCTATGTTTTGTTCACTCTTTTCCTAAACACACAACACAGCTGCTCCCATGTCATTCATTTCCAGGGCCTGTGATGAAGGGGTTAACTCCAAGAATTCCAAGCATAGATTCCTCTGTCTCTCTTTCATCCTCTTCTGGAGTTTTAGCAACCAAGATTCCCATACCTGATCTCTAGACTTCTTTCTTTATCCTCCTCTCATTTTCACCTCCCACAACCAAAACTTCTATTTTCCTTTCCTTCTGATGAGAAATGAGAGTATCTTCAAGACATATTTTCCTTCTGCCTTCTAGTGGGCTTCTATATTCTTGGAAGGCAACTACTTTTTTCTCTAAAATAATAAAACAAACTTTTCAATGGATGAAAATTCACTGGGGGACTATGATTTAAGGAACAGGATGCTTTAGAATCTTAATTTGAGCTTTACATTATCCTAGCCCAATTTTCCCCAAATGTGTTTGTTTACACACCACCCATGTGTATCAGCTTTTAAGCTCTTGGTTATTGTCTGTTAGCTCCAAACACATCCTTCTTTACTTAGCTCTATAAAGTTGAGGCAGGCCCTCTGCTATTTTGCTAATGCCCTCTGTAGGGTCACTACAGGAAGACACTAGGCTGAAGGTGAGAAAGGCAGACATGTTCTTTCCTGTTTGTTTGGGGTTTTTTTGTCTTCTGCTTCCTTTTCCTGCATTACCCCACAATACTTCTTCACCCTTGCAGGATCAGTTTCTTCCTGTAGCAGCAGGTGAAGTCAATTTTCAGTTTTCCCAACACTTGCAGTGCCAATTTTATCACATCCCTCTCAGAGACACCAGTACCGACGAGCCACCACCTCCTTAGAGGGTTGGGCCCAACCTTGGATCCAGGCCCCTGGATCCTCTCCTTTAAGCTCAGACACCAGCTCTGGTGATCCCACTTTTAGTCCTCAGTGTCCCTCCTCTGAAACTTCTAAGTTTGAACATTTTCAATCTCTTACCTTTGCTCTCCAGCTCTCGGCTGGAGGTTGCCATCATATCTAGCTGATACCTTAATACCTGGTTGACAATTCTGCATATTAAATATTCTCTCTTAAAATTACTAGTATAATTTCTATCTTCTGACAGGATTCAAATTGATATAAACTCCACTAAAACTAGTGTTGTATGAAAGTCACAATGGAATGGGACTGGGATGGTGAGGGCAGTGATGGAATGGTGACTATGGTCACGTATGTCTGTGTGAACACACCTGTTGGTCATATGTGTATGGTCACCTGTGTTCAGCAAGGTGATCCTCATCCCTTTGGATAGAAAGCCACTCAGGACTCAAATATAGAAAGAAGAAAATACATGCTGCAGCTAAAACAATTTATTAAATCTCCATTAGACTTTCCCCATACTCATAGGCATTTAATTAGAAATTTGAATGTGTCAGAAAGTGAGCTTTTAAAACAAAGAAGTATAACTGTGGTGCCAACATGGCCAGATTAAGAAACACATTTTTACTTTTGTTTGTGCTGTGAACACATGTTGTGTGTTGTGTGTGCTCTGCTTTTTGCATCCAGAATGCTGCATTGCAGTTCAGTAAGTGAACGCCTTAAAAAGTATGTTTTATAATCCTGGCACTAAGCTAAATTCATATAATACGGTCCCTGTCCTCATGAAGATTACAGTTTTGGAACTCAAAGTGTGGTCCAAGAGCCAATATCATCTGGAAACTTGTTAGAAACAGAATCTCATGATCCATCCCAGATCTACTAATTTAGAATCTTCATTTTAAGTAGATTCCCTGGTGATTTTTATGCACATTAATGTTCACAAAATGTTAATGTGAACAAACACTGTCATAGAGCAGTGACTTTCAACCTTTTTCATCTCATGGCACACATAATTACTAAAATTCTGTGATACACAAAAATATATATATTTTTGCCTATCTGCCACAAAATATGTATAATTTTGATTCATCTATACCAGATAGCTATTGTTGTGTTGACTGTTATCATTTTTTATTTGACAATCCAAGGAAAAAGGACTCAGTGGCCCTAAGTAGTCAGGTATTACATATTTTAAAAAATTCTTGTGGCACACTGGTTGAAAATCAGTGTGCCAAAATATGGGATTGCACAAGGATGAAACAAGTTCTACTTCAAGCAAAAATTGTATGTCTATCCTCCATTTCCAATCTCTCTCTCTTATTTCTTGCTTTCTGTATCCCCTCAGAAATAATTCTCACTATGCAACATTGCTAAAAGATAGAAAGGTGGGGGATGGGACATCTTGGGAATTATAGTTTTCCCATGTTACATTTATTAGACTAGGTGGGGGCAGCAAGAACTGTAGGAGGAGCACAGAAGTAATGATCTTAGTAACAAAATTAGTTTAAAAAAAAAGAGGATTAAAGGCCAGCACATATTCTCCATGGCCTATATTTTCATTCTCTACTGGGAGAATTATGATACAATTTTATGTCAGGGTAATAGAGCTACTTGCTAATAGAACATGGATCACAAGATGGGAACACTGTGTCCAGTAGTAACCCAAAAGGAATGTTCTATTATTCTTCAAATGGGTATTTAGTCATCTACCATTGTCCAATTACTTGATACGTTGGTGAAGCTACAGTCGTCATAGAAGGTGGCTCCCATTCACAGTCTGAAAATATACTCACAAAAAAATTTGAGGATGGAGCTTTAATTGTGTGTAGTAAATAGGTTAAGGCTCTGGCTTCTGTTTTTGAGTGGAACAGGGAGAGAGGGGTTTTTACAAACTTTCAACTCTTATGCTTGTATAAGGCTGGAGGCCTGAGCTGACTTCTAACTTGTGACTGCCTCCAGACCCGAAAGGATCATGTGGGGACTAGTGACAAGTTACACACAGAATGGATCCCTGTAATCTTCCTTTGAAAACCTTCTGAGGCAATAAACTACAAATAAAGAGCTAAGAGAATTTGTTTCTCTGTCCAACATTTCACTTACCTGTGATATGCAATATAGTGGCCTATAAGAAAATTCTGCAGCATAACACACGTGGAAGACTCAAAGGAAGAGCATATCTTTGACAGTTGCTTTGAAAATAGATCAAGTTTTTTTTTTAATCTGATTCATGTTTTCAGTAAGATAAAGAAGAACCATGAAACAAGAAAATGACATAAGGAAAGAATAGGTGAGATAAAAAGGCAGAATTTTGAGATAAAATGGCATATGTCTGACAAAGAAAAGCTATATCTAGCTTAACCTCAGCATTAAGATCGAAAAGAATAAAATTGATGGTGCAGAAAATTGTGTTAGTGTTGAAGGAAATGTTTGAGAAGTTATTCCAGAAGTCAGAGGAAAGAGCCAAAGATGATAGTGAGGAGACAGAGATTTATAGTGTTGGCTGGTAGGGGAGAGACAAAAGATAGAGAAATATTAAGAGAGAGAGGGAAGAATAGATGGAAAAAGCAAACAATAGTAAACCACAAATAAATTATAGGCATTTCTACAGAAGATTTTCTCCCTCTATAAAATGAGCTTGAGAGGCTGTAGAAAAGGGTTATAATAGAATTTTGAGCTAAAAAAAATGCTGGTCTAAAAGAAGCATCATAAATCAATAGGGACAAAGGTGATTATTTAATACTTAGTGTTTGGATAATTCGGTATAAATTAATCCTTAAGTCACACAATGCTGAAAAATGAATTTTATTGATTTAAATACAGAGCACAGCAAAAAGTAAAGTAAGTTTATAGTTGATTTAAATACAGGGCACAGCAAAAAAGTAAGTTTATAGTTGTGAGTATGTGAAACAGTTTATTATTGTATTATTATTAACTAAGTATTGTATTATTTTACATACATATAATTGAAAACCTACTTTTGCCTTACCCTGTAAAAACACAAAACAATTCATTAAAATAGTAAATAGTTATTAAATTTATTCATGGAGGAGAGTTTTCTAATCTTGGATGCAATGAAAAAATTATCAATAAAAAGTACACAGAAGTGGCTAAATTAAAATTAAAGAGTAAAGATATTTCGTGCAAATGGAAAGGAAAAAAAAACCTGGGGATTAAATACTTCTATCTGACAAAACAGTTTAAAACCAAGCCTATAGGGACAAAGAAGGTCACTACATAATGATAAAGGGAAAAGTCCAACAAGATGATATAACCCTAGACCACAATGACATGAAACTATAAATCGATCACAAAAAGAAAACTGAAAAATACACAAAGACACAGAAACTAAATAACATGTTATTAAATAACAAATGGGTTGGCAAGATCAGGGAAGAAATCAAAACGTACCTTGAAACAAATGAAAATAACAACACACCAAAAACCCAAAATATGTGGGACACTGGGAGAGCAATCTTAAGAGGGGAATTCATAGCATCACAGGCCTACTTCAAGAAACAAGGAAAACATCAAATAAACAATCTAACTTCACACTTAAAGGAACTTGAAAAAGAACAACTGACAAAGCCCAGTGAGTAAAAGAAGGAAATAATAAAGATCAGAGAAGAAATAAATGAAACAGGGCCTAAAAAATTATACAAAAGATGAATAAATTCAGCAGCTGTTTCTTTGAAAAGATAACAAGATGGACAAACTTTCAACCAGACTCATCAACAGAAAAAGAGAAAGGACCCAAATAAATAAAACCAGAAATGAAAGAGGAGAAATAACAACTGAACCAAAGAAATACAAAGGATTATAAGAAATTATGAATAACTATATGCCAATAAATTGAACAATCTGGATGAAATGGGTAAATTCTTAGAAACATATAATATTCAAAAACTAAATCAGGCTAAATCAAAGATTCTGAATAGACAGATTGCATCCAGTGAAATTGCAACAATAATGAAAAAACTCTCCAAAAACAAAAATTCTGGACCAGATATCTTCACAGATGAAAACATCTCCTTCTCAAACTATTTCAAAATAATTCAAGAGCAGGGAAGACTCCCAACCTAATTTTACAAGGCCAGAGGCTGGCAATATCCTAATTCCAAAACCAGATAAACACACTACAAAAAAAGGAAAAGAACATTAAAGGCCAATATTCCTGACATATACTAAAATCCTCAACAAGATGTTAGCACACTGAATATAGGAATACATCAAAAAGATCATAAATCATGATCAAGTGGGATTTATTCCGGGACTGCAAGTTTGGTACAACATTCACAATTAATAAATGTGATACATCACATAAACAAAATAAAGGATAAAAACTATATGATCATATCATAGATGCAGAAAAGCATATGATAAAATCCAGCACACATTTATGATTAAAAGCTCTCAGAAAAATTGGAATAGAGGGAACATACCTAAAAATAATAAAGGGTATATATGACAAACCCATTGTCAGCATCAGACTTAACAATCAAAAGTATGTGTTCCTCTTAAGACTGGGAACTAGACATGGATGTCTGCGTTTACCTCTCTTATTCAGCATAGTAGTGGAAGTCCTAGCCATAACAATCAGACAAGAAGAAGAAGTAAAAAGTATCCAAATTGGAAATAAAGAAGTAAGACTGTCTTATTTGCAGATGACATGATACTGTGCATGGAGAATTCTAAAGATTCCACCAAGAAACTACTAGAACTGATCAGTTTCATTTTATTTGTCAATAACAAACTAACAGAAAAGGGAATTCAGAAAATAATTCTATTTATCTTTGCTTCAAAAAATACCTCTGAATAAATCTAACCAAGGATGTAAAAGATCTGTACTCAGAAAATTATAAGACACTGAAGATAGAAAATGAAGAACATACAAATAAGTGGAAGAACATACCTTGTTCATAGATAGGAAGAATTAACATCATTAAAATGTCCATACTATCCAAATCAAACTATAGATCCAAGGCAAATCCTATCAAGATACCAATGATGTATTTTATAGAACCAGAAAAATATTTTTAAAAATGTATATGGAACCACAAGAAGCCCTACATAGCAACAGTGACCCTGAGAAAGAACAAAGTTGGAGGAATCATGCTATCTAATATCAAACTAGACTATAAGGCCACAGTAATCAAAACAGCATGGTACTGGCATAAAAACAGACACATAGATCAATGGAACAGAATAGAAAACCCAGAAATAAACCCATATCTTTATAGTTAATTAATATACATGAGGAAGCAAACACATGTAATAAATGGTGTTGGGAAAATTAGATAGAAGCAAAAAAAATGAAACTAGACCACCTTCTTACACCACCCACAAGAATAAATTCGAAATAGATTAAAGACTTAAATGTTAGGCTTGAAACCATAAAAATCCTAGAAGAAAATGTAGGCAGTAAAATCTCGGGCATTGCCTGTAGCAATAATTTATGTGATGTGTCTCCTCAAACAAAGAAAACAAAAGACAAAATAAACAAACATGGGACTACATGAAACTAAAAATTTTTACACAGCAAAGGAGATCATCATCAAAATTTTTTTAAAAACATGGAATGGGAGAACATATTCACCAATACATCTGATAAGGGATTACTATCCAAAATTTATAAATAACTTATAAAATTCAATACCAAAATACAATTCAATTAAAAAATGGGCAAAGAGCCTGAATAGACACTTCTCCAAAGAGGACATACAGATGGCCAATATATATATATGAAAAGATATTCAACATCACAAATCATCAGAGAAATGCAAATTAAAATTACAATGAGATATCATCTCACACTGGTCGGAATGACTATCATCAATAAATCAACAAACAACAAGTGGCAGTGAAGATGTGGAAAGAGGAGAACACTTTTTTACTGTTGGTGGGATTATAGACTGGTGCAGCCACTGTGGAAAGTAGTATGGAGATACCTCAAAAAATTAAAAATGGACCTGCCTTTTGACCCAGTGTTCCCACTTCTGAAAATTTAGCTGAAGTAACCCAAAACACTAATTCAAAAGAACATAAGCACCCATATGTTCATTTCAGCATTGTTAACAATTGCCAAGATATGGAAGAAGCCCAAGTGTCCGTCAGTAGATGAGTGGATAAAACAACTATGGGACATCTACACAATGGAATACTATTTGGCTTAAAAAAGAAGAAAACTTTACACTTTGCAAAAGCATGGATGAATATGGAGAACATTATCCTAAGTGAAATAAGCCAGTCACAGAAAGACAAGCACCATGTGACTTCACTCATATGTGGAATCTAATGAACAAACTAAACTAACAAACAAAATAGAGAGACCCATAGATATCAGGCTGACAGCTATGGTGGGGGAGGGGAGAAGGAGTTTAGGGAGGAAGGATAAAGCAAATAGGAAGAGGACTCAACAGTGTCCTGATTGCAAGGGGGAGGGAGGTATAATGGGGATAAATGGTAATGGGAAAAACACAATAAAAAATAATAAACTAAAATTAAAGAATAATACAATCAGTATGTGTCCAAGCTTAAAAAAGCAAAACCAATCTGGAAATGACTTTTCAGTAAATATGACAAACAATAAGTTCTCAGTGTCTTGCCCAAGTAAATTTATTCAACCAGTGATGAATGTGAGAACCAGGACTTTCATATCTGGTCGGGTAGAATAAATAGTGCATATTGATCAAGAAAGGACCTGCATTACTGAAGATCACCCTATGTTATGCCTCTTGACTCAAGATAAAATAGTGTTATGATTGATCACCTCAGAGATCAATCTTTTCCTATAAAGAATTGACTTATATAGCTACTAATATATTTATTATAATGACCCCAAAATTAATGTGATTTTTGCACTCTCATTATACCTACTTCATTAACCATATTGGTACAGAAATTCACCAAAACTCACTTCTCCGTAAGCTTACCCACTTAAGGAAGTGAAGAAGCAAATACAGAGAACTAGCTTGAGGTAAGGTGGGAAGATGCAGAAGGCCAGTAGATTTGCTATTGTCATTTATTCTGTGACCTCCTTTCAATACAGAATAAGGGTAAGAGGCTCATGTATCCAGATGCCTCTTCTTTTTCTCTCATAGTATATGCAGCTGTTATTTTTCTCTCTTTTGTTTCTCTTCTGTGTCCCTTGCCTTCATTTTCCCTTTCTCTCTTTTCCTAGTAAAATGAATGGACCATTGGTTTTGAAATGAGACAGTGCAGTCAGTTCAGCCACATAGTGACTTTTAACATTTTAATAAATTGTTCATGAGCTATAGTTTCTCTCTTTTGTAAAATGGAGAGAATAATATGTAGTCTCCAGGATTTTGTGGGTATTCAATGAAATTATGCATGTAAAATGCTTGGCAATAGTAGGAGCTCAGGAAATATTTGGTTCCTTTTCCCTGATAGCTCACCTCCCTCCCAAGTTCTCTAATTAACTGAGCTTTTCTAGAAGTATCAGATTAGACAATCCATAAAGCCCTACCTGTTTGAAGCCAACTTGTGAACTGTCCAGTTGCTTAGCAGCAACAGGAAATGGGAGATAAGGTTAGACAACCATGACTCTTGTTTCCTCACCTAATTCCCAACCTCCTACCTGCCCCAACCTGGTTTACTCTGCTCTTATCGGTTTAAATTCTTTATACCAGAGGTGGTCAGAGTGTGAGGTTCTCCATATTCAAGTGGTTTTCAGGACATAGACTCTATATGAGTAGAGGTTTACTCGACAACATTTACAAAGATTCAAGTGTTCCTCTCCTGGACTTTTGTACATGGATGTTGCCCGGGGGATGGTTAGAAATAATTGTTATTTGTCCCTCCAAAGCTCTTCAGACTTGTGGTTCTTTCATTCCTTCTGAGGCTGGCAAGGGTTATCTAACCTCCTTCCACACAACCCTGGAAATAAGAAACTTGCTGATTCTAAATGGAATGTCCCAGCTTATTTGCTACAGTGGTCACTGTATCATCCTAATCAATTTGAAGCATGAGTCTATGGTGGTGTTTATTGGTGCAAATGAAGTGGGGGTGGCATGGAGAGGTAAACTTAAGTACAGAACATAGCAAGAACTCATTTCCATGAGTCACAGAAAATATAGACGGCCTTTTATTATTCATCTCAAGTATTGATTACCTACTAAGTACTAAGATCTGGAAAGATTAAAAACAAAAGAGACACAATCATGGTATTGAAGTACTCTCCCTCTAGTGGAATGTCTTTAGTATCCATAGCTGTTGTGATAGAAATATGAGGAGCTCCTTGGAAGCAGGTGAGGGGTGAGGGTACTGGTTGGGGATAGTGGTAATCAGAAATGCTTCCTGGTGAGGGTGACTCCTGAGGTTATCCTAAGGGTTTTTTCTGTCCTTACTTGCCTGTTTTTAGAGATGTCTGCAAGACCCCATGTTAAACATCAGGGCTTTCTCAACATTGCTGAAACACCCACTCAGACATCATGCAGCCTCTTAGTATCTTGATAGGTTTCCCAGATAATGTTTTATTTAACCAGCAATACAGACCGTAATTTCAATTACATTTTCTGAGAAAGACTTATAATATACAATTTAGGAGAAATGCTGAAAGTGGTTTTATAGAATCCCAAATATGTCATCCTTCCTCTAACTCCCACACTAAGGTTCGTAGCAGAATCCCCACTGTAGGGATAATCTATAAATCGTTCAGGGAAAAGCAGCATCAAGGTGATTCAGAGACATCAGCTAAGTCCATCTTATTATATGGACATAAAAATATATGGAAGAAATCAAAGAGGCTTCAGAATGGGCTAATGTGGTTTACTTGCTCTCACATGCCACTAGCCTCTAAATTCTATTTTTATTGTTTTCCAGGAAATTTTCCTAGTTATAAATTTTCAACAGAGTGTTTGTATAAACGTTTCCTGTGTAGCACATTTCACCAGTGGGTAGAATGTTTCATAGTTAATTCCAGTAAAGAATGAGTTTTAGCTCCATCATCATTGTTGTGGTCAATTACATTCAAATTAAAACCATAAAGTAAATCTGCAAGGGAACAGACTTCAGATAATGCAACCAGTTTTTAGTGTGTGTGTTTTGTGTGTGCTCATAACACTTGCACATAAACACACCTACAGAGGGCAAAATGGTGACCTCAGTAACTATTTGAAGAATCTAGAGCCACATTTGGATAGAGAGGAGTCACTTGATCTCCAGTATTGAATATTAGACAACCAATTTCCATACTGTCATATGAAATAGCTCAGGCAGGAAAAAAGTCCTACCTTGTGTCAAGGAGTGCAGGTAGTCCATTCTTGCTCCTAATTTCTGGAAGCTAAATTAATGAACATGGCTTCTTGAATTTTGGAATAGGAGTACCTCCAATTTTGGGCTAAAAAGGACTAATGAATATGACTGAGAAGTGAGATGGTAATATATCAAAACTGAAATTCAAAGAGGAAGAATAGAATCACTACTATACATATATACAGGTACATGTGTTAAATGTGCTTAGATGCACAAAAAGTAATTAGCATGCAAATTGAATTCAGAGGAGGAGAACACAAATAATCATGTCACTAAGGACCTATCTACAGTGGATTTTTGGTGCCAGAGTTTGACCTTGCAATCCTCTCTAACAAGGTGATAATGAGCTGTGAAAGCCCAAAGGAGCAGTTGGGTACCAATCCTTATAAGGTAAGTAAGTGTATCACCACATGCATGATCAGTTCTAAAATGTATCACATAAAACTGCTAATATCAGCTGCTATTACATCCCTGAGAATGCACATGTTGTTTTGGAAATGATGCTGGCTTTCCCATCACTTTGGCCAGCGTTTCTGAATTGAAAATTAGAAAGTATATTTGACAGTTTTAACATTTTACAACATTCTATGGCCTCCAGTCACAGCTGTTGTTACTCCTTATAATCTTTTAAAGTTGTCAGGTATTCCCTAGGGGTGACTTAGACATCAAGAAATAAGAGCAGAACTGGCAAAATAGAAAGAAGGCGGCATCAAAAGATCATACAACCTACATTTACCTACCTGTGAAGACACTGGACTGTAAACATCAGACACTGACCTACACCTCATCCCCAGGATTAATTCTAAACTCAGGCAAAAGGGAATCAAGGTGTCCTTACCTACCCTCTGAACTCATCACAGACACTCTTGCTCCAGGTGTCTGCCTCATGGCAGAGAAATAAAACTATTCTGAAGTTTAATCCTCTCAAAGATTAAGATCCTGTCTTGCTTTTCCTGGGTCATTTTAATTCTCCCCCTAAAACCTAGTACAAATTAAACCCGGCTTCTTTTTTTTTTAAGTTCTAGCTGAGAATGGCTGGTGGCAAGCCAGACCCCAGCTTGAGATAAGACAGATGTGCTCAGAACTGCTGAGGAAGGAGGCCAGGAAGAAAGCTGGTGAGAAGACATAGGTTATTACAACAGAAGTAAAGAGGAAAAGTCAGGAATCTGCAATACATCCATACCAGAAAATTATCTTAAAGAAAGCAGAATATATGTTTTCTAATCCAGCATAGTTGGGTTGAAAACAATATAGTATAAAAATGGGTCTGAGGCAGTGATGGAATGCTTGGAGTATGAGAATATATATCCACAGAACAAGAAAACAGAAATAAGTTTGCCCATAGGCTGATTCCAGCATCTTTAATTGGAGGTTGCCCCTTATATGGTTTGCCTTCATCCTCTAGAGGAGGCTGAAACATTGTATACCAGGTCTGTCCAGAAAAAGTCCAGCCATTGTTTACATAAGGAGAATGGTTTATGTGATATCAATGTAACCTGGCAGCCAAGGAGAGTGGACTGAAATGTTCATGTGTGAACAATGAAGACTTCACTGATGCCATTGAAATAGATGCCCCTGAGTAAGCATGTGTACTGTGTGGCCAGCACATTCAAAACGACTGAGTGAGTAGAGCAACAAATCTGCATCTAGTTTTGTGTCAAGCTTAAACATTCCTCCAAAGAAACTATTTAGATGATTCAGGAGGGCTCAGCTATGGGAAACTGGTGATTGGCAACTTCATCACAGACGATGCACTCCTCATATATTATGTCTCATGCAGTTGCTGAGTTTTTTGGCAAAACATCAAATCATCCAGGTGACTCAACCCCCACACCCCACAACCCAGATTTGGTGTCCTGTGACTTCTGGCTTTTCCAAAAACTAAAACCACCTTTGAAAGGGAAGATTTCAGACCATCAATGAGATTTAGAAAAATACAGTGGGGAAGCTGATGGCGATTGGGAGAACTGTGTGAAGTCCCAAGTTGCCTACTTTGAAGGGGACTGAGGCATCATTGTCCTACGTTCAATGTTTCTTGTATCTTGTATCTTCAATAAATGTCTCTGTCTTTCATGTTACATGACTGGCTACCTTCTGGACAGACCTCGTGCACCTTGATTAGATAATAACTGCCTCCCTTGGCCTTCAAAGACCCTCATGTCCTGGCTCTCTGGCTCCTTGATAGGTTGTAAAGAAAAGCCTAAGATACAGTGAGAACCAATTGCATAGGATATGGCCTGATCTATATACATCAAATAAAGCCTGTCAAAGAAAGTGGCATTTAACAGGAGATCTGAAGAATAAGAAGGAATTTGGCCAGGGGAAGAGCTGTGGGTAGGGGTATTTTCCCAGTCAGTAGGCATGGTCCATGCAAAGATCCTGAGGCACAAACCTGGCATAGTAGCTGGTTCCTTGTGTCCTGGGTTAACCTGCCTCCAACAGGTTCTGCCCAGCCACAGCCCTGCCCTGGAGTTAGCTACTGGACAAGAGAATGGGAATAAATGTATATGTAGAGATCTCCAACCTGCTAGGAAAGGAAGGGGCTGAGGAATGGAAAAAAATAAACTAGTGCTCAGAAAATTTAGTTTCCTATTTCCTATCACTTTGGCCAATATTTCTGAATTGGAGATTAAAAGTATATGTGGCTGTTCTGACATTTCACAACATTCTATGACCTCCAGTCACAGCTGGAAAGAATGGCAAACTTTGGTGTCAAAAGAAGTTGTTCTAAGGAAAAGTTTTATATAGTGAGAGCCATTTTCTTATTTTAGCATTAAATGATTTGGAACTCACCATATATTTACTCAGCTAGGCTTAGCAATTACCAAACAGCTAAATGGTCAAGAATTTCCATAAAGTAAAATGCAAATACCTGATATTTATGTTTTAAAGTCTACCCTTTCAAACCATCATTATTTTAACCCTCAGGGAAGGGATTTCCTGCTGACACTAGGATTTGAATGACAGAAAGAATCAGCCACTATATTTTGTTTCCATTGGGATCACATTATCAACCTATAATTTCTGCATATTAGAAAATAGCACTTTATTTCCAAATAATGAGCAGTTGGACGATGGCTTTGCCCCTGCCACCTAATGCTAGTGCCATGTACATCCCACCAGATGGAGGCAGAGACAGAGATTTGTTACCTCTGGTTACTTACATGGACCCTGGGGCCTCCAAGACTCAGAGCCATGCCTTCCAACAGACCTAATACTGCCCAGAAGCCCTACTTCCCTCCTGCTTTCACTCTGACAGCTGCTGGACCCAGGAAACTCTCAGCTCCCTCAGATGAGGAGCATTTCCAAGCATCTTCCACAGGACTGCTTCCATTACTAAGTGACAGGAATATTGTCCTCCAGAGGCTTCAGGACACAATGGGTTGTTCATAGAAATATATTTACATGGACATGGTTTAATTAAACTTTTTTCAGAAAAGTCCTGTCTAGATACAATTTGTTCTGAGAGCCTTCAAGCATGCAAGTTCTGAGGTTCTATGTCCAGTGGAACAGTGCTAAATATTTGTGGTGTCAGAATCCCCAGAAGCAATTACATTCAGGATAAGGTTGTACCAACTGCACAAACCCTCTGACAACAGAAGTACAGACTAAGAATAGGAATGAGCACTTGCAGCCCTTCAAGTCCAGGGAGATCAAAATCACAAAAAACCAATGGTTGCTAAAAGGCTGATTTCATTTATTGGCACATACTGTTTTCTGTGGGGGTGGTGGGGGTGTAATTTTAAGGAAGGAAGGTGTGAGCTTAACACCCCAGACATGCAGAGCTAAGTTGTGTTCAAGAATGTCCATTAGAGATGCATCATCAATGACAAAAATCAGGAGCTTGGCTAAAAAGGTGGGCAGATTTCCCAGGAAAGGGGAATGGCACAACACAACTTTCCCTATACTTCCAAGAATCAGAGAAACAGAGAAGCCTGGGCTTCCCATCTAAATATGTAGAGCTCTGCATCCCCTACAAACAAGCCCCTGAGGCCCATGGGCTTGTTGGTTCTGGTAGTCCTGCCTATGGCCACCTGAGAGATCACAGTGCCCAGTGAGGAAGGAGCTTGCACTGGGATGGGCCACAAAGTAGGGCAAAAAATCTACATGACACTACATGACCCTTCATAGGTGGATGACATCTCTCTGTTTGATAGAGAGTGTTCATATCATTGCTCTGGCTCTGTCATAGGCAGGAACAGAATGTGACTGATACTGGTCTTTGGGACGCTAATTTTGCCAAGGTCTGAATGAAACACCATCAAATACACACTGCCCATGCACATGTAGGCCTTATTCTGATTTCCATGGCCTTTATTGTAAGCTTCTTAAAGTACCACTCAAAAACTTCCTACTCTTTTCTTTTGTAAGAAATACAATCTTATAGAAAAGTACCAGCATGGGAGTGCGGCAGGAGAAATAAAATCCATGTTCTGACTACCTGTATGACCTTGGACATGTCATTCATCTCCTAGTCAGTATAGAGAAAGACAGATGATATCAACCTGAAGTTTTAAATGCTGGCATGAAGATAATAATATATTATATACCAAAAGTCTAGCATTTTCTTAGTATGCCATGTCCCAAACTTCTGTTTGACATTAGCTCTTTCTCTGTCCCCCTTCTCTATTTCCATCTCTCTCTCTCTCTCTCTCTCTCTCTCTCTCTCTCTCTCTCTCTCTCTCTCTCTCTCTCTCTCTCCCCCTCTCTCTCTCTCTCTTTCTCCTGTTGATATCTGCATAAATGCTTAGGAAAATCCCAGCTGTCCTTATATGCTTATCCATATTCCCCAGCCTTCCCCCTTCCTGTGTGAATGAGATATAAATCCTCAAGCTGGGGCATTACAATTCCTTTTCCTCAAGCTAGCTGGCTTCTTTTGGGTGTCATGATATTCTAAACTCCCACTAGAGATCTCCAAGTGGCTGTTTTCCAGTGTGGCCTGACAGGGCTATGACAATTTTGGAATTTTTGCCAAAGTGTCTGTGCTTCCCTGTGACCTTCCTGTATTTGTCATTTCATATGACACATGTTTGGATTTTGGCAATGAATGCTTTTCTTCCCAGAGCAACAATGGGCTGAGAATTTTATTCAAGGACTCTGTTCTAGTATAATATTGCTCTACCATCAAATTTCATCAGGGTCACATAAAGAAATATTTGATGTCAATCTTTGTGTATGTTGCTCAATTATTGGGGAGGTAGGTAGAAGAAGACTAACAATGACTGGGCCCCTATGAATATTCCAAGAGCACAATGTGTCAGGGCCACAAGACACTGGATTAGGACTCTACTGAGGCAGCTCACCCACTGCAAGATGGAGCAAACACCCTATTTACAGATGAGCAAACAGAGGCTCAAAGAGCTTATTCAACTGGTCCATGTTTATGTAGTTATCAAATGGTGCTAAATATATGCAGTGTGTTTTTCCTACTGCAGAATGATGTTCCATCACTCTTCCTCTTTAGAAAGCCTAAAGGTTTAGTGCTGGTCTCTTATGAATTGCTCTGCATTATGCTATCTGTGGATTGCACACAAAAACTCAGCTGGCTTTGTCAAATTGACAATTGATACTATGAAGGTCCTGAGGACTATGAATCCTAAAGGATGAACTTTTGCCACTTGACCTGATGTCCCAGGGGATGCCTGAGTGATTGATCTCCTCACTGGGCCATGACAGGGCCCAGTTCAGAGATCAAAGCAAAAGTCTCTGAGGAAGCATTGGAGCAAGAGTATGTCCTTCACAGAAGGCATGAAGACAATACCCCTGAATAAAAGGAGCAGTATAATTAACTATAACTGGAAGATTAAATTAAAATTGGCACATAAACCAAATTTCATGTTAAGGTTGTATTCTATGTGTAACAAGACTTAGAGATCTCTTTGGTTCATAATATATACCATGAAAAATAGTGCTATAGCTTATTTTCATTCTGTAGCTGATAGTCATTTTTTCAATTCTCACAGTAGATATGATATCAGGTTATTTTAATTAGTTTTTCTATTAAAACACATTTGCAGGTACAGTCTGGCTTAAACTCTAATGGAATCATAGTTTGTAAATGCTCAGTTAAAGATTTAGGTGAATATGATTGTTCCATCAGTGATTGTGCTGAAAATTTTTTCATGGAAATTAGATTTTTGATGCTGCTTCATTTCCCAGGTGGCACATTGTCATATCTTTAGCTCCATTTTCCACTGGGTTGTTGCTGCAGCCTGGCCTCAATGTCAAAACAATTAGGAAAACAGTATCATATTATACACAGACTCAGTGACATCTTGCTGCCACTTGGGAAAGGTGACACAATTTTCAAGGTGCCATCTCATCATGCCAATGACCTTACACAATGGTCACACCCCTGTGGGCTGACTGTCCCCTGCCTAGGTCCTGAGTGATTTAAAACCACATAGGACAAAGGTTTGAAATCTGCGAGTTGCTGGAATAGATGGGGCTGGCAGAGGCAGCCCTGAAATTGTCAATGCATAATTGCATCTGTGCCAGCTTATCATTATTCACTCAGGGCTGCACAGGGATCACATTAATACACTGACTGCTGACTTCATAGGAGAACAACTGGGTAGAAAGTCATCCTCACTTGGAAATGATTCAATACACAATCAGGGTGGAGGGACAAAAGTCAATCTCCTCTAAATCCCTCTCCACCTATCTTTCTCTGATGCACCTTTGTCAGCTCAATGATAGTGGTGCAAGGGTTGCAGGGGTATTTCTTTTCAGTAAATCCATCTGAGAAGGGACTCTGGCATGCTAGACTGTATCAGAACTGGCCACTGAGGGTGTGTTATATTTATAGAAGGGTTCTATAAGGATTTGGGGAGAAAGAACAGCCACTGGGTGTTTTGGACTTAAATTCATGGTCAGTAAAACTCTGATGTAAATGGTCCATTTTAGCAGAAGTGGGAAGATACTGAGACTCAGAGCAAATGGAAGGGTTGACATTGGATGTGATGCTGGAGGCATAGGTGTTCTCTTCAGACAAATTCTACAAGAACGTGCTTTGAGGTGGTTTTTTTGAGATAGGAAATAGATGAAAAATTGGACTAGCAATACCAATAGAATTGCTGTTATGATTGAGTGAAAATTAAGATAGAGGGGCTATGTGTTGGGAGACCAACAGAAACAAGGGTAAATCTTCCTTTTCCTCTGAAAAAATCTTGGCTGAAAGTGGGGTGATAAGGACCCAGAAGGGAAAGAAGGAGAGCTGAAAACAAAGGAAGCCATCTTTGAAGGAAGCCCAGGGCATAGCCTGTGCTGCTACTAAGGTAAGTAGTGAGAAAGCCAGATTAGGGCTTCACACGGGCACCCACCAGCAACGCTGTCCTGGCCATCATAGAAACTCACAGGTCTTTTTCAGGGTGAGTGGGCTGCAGAGAGCTTGATGAAGAAGTGAGGTGGAAGTACTTGCAGCTTGTCTTTTGCCAACTCTATACCAGACACAGCTATAGGAAAGCTGTGACTGGACTCATATCACCTGTGTTCAAAAGTTGGCCCTGCCACTTGCTACCATTTATTTGGTCAGAAACATTCCCTGCCTGTGGAAAACCTAGAGATATGCCACTCAGCTTTCCCTGCCAGAACATATTTGCAGGAGAGGGGTAGAAAAGTGTGGATAGCTGATGTCCTTCAGTTATCAGTAGGGTTCACCTAGATTTTCAAGTTGATGTCACACTACTGTGGAGGCAGCTCCTACTAGTGAGTAAGCACGGTAGTGGTACAAGTACTTAGATATTGCCTTCAAAAGGGGAGCCTCTTCTAGAGGGCTCTCCTCCCCATGGTATGTGCAGGGTCTTTTTGTCAAGTCTACACAGTGGCCTGATGGCTCTCCTTGACTAATCCTGCCCCCTCTGATCCTTTCACAGACATTATTCCACAATAAACTTTTATACTCCTAACTCCATCTCAGTGGACCCAACCAGTGCCACACAACTCTATGCCTCCATTTACTCATCTGTAAATCAAATCAAATAAATTTAAAAACTAATTCATTGCTGTTACGAAGGTGAATGGATAATCGTGTACAACACTTAGCACAGCAACATCCCCTGCCACAATGTCAACAGAAAAGCTGGGAAAGGTCCAGGTTGTTATTTTCTCTAAACTAAGAGCTCCCTTCTGTTTTTCTCCAATTGTTTTCAGCATTTGGATGCTTGGGAATGTCCTAGTATCCAAGCCTTTGGCCCTAGGAACTGAGCCTGGTCTTATGTTTGGAAGATTTCTCCTTCTTGAAGTTTCTTTCACAAAAGACTTCAGTCTGGCTATCACTTATTTAAAATTTTGCCCCATTATTTAGTTAGAGGTGGCCTCAACAGTCTTGACAGAGGTAACCTAGGATTTGGGAATAAAAATTGGATGCTGTGGAGAGGTTTCCATCCTTGACTTCTGAAACGCCAAGCCAGGAGTTCCAGAGCAGGCTGAGGAGCACTGTGAGATATTCCTTATACTGACATTCAACAGGGGATTACTATCCCTACAAGTCAAATAGATATCAGAGACTGCAGGGAGGCCTAATTAGAAAGGAATAGAGTTTTATGACTGCTATGAGCTCTCAATATAGAAAATAATAATTTCTATATGCCATTCTTATGGACAACAAGAACCTCAGAGGCTGCAAACAATCTTAGAGAAACACAGGGGGAAAGTTTTGTTTCTCAAAGATACTGCCAGTTGCAGAGAAATAGTCACAGTGATGGTCATGGAGAGAGAGCTAGAACTATTTAAGTTCTAGCTCCATGATCCAGTCTATACCACAAACTGTTCCAGTCTATACCACAATGCCATGGCAGTAACTTAATCTTCCATTTTTTCCTTCTTTTTTTCCATCTTTCTCTCCCTTTTCCACTTTCTCCCTCTCTTCTTGACTTATTTTTTTCATCCTGAACTTCCCTTAATTTATGCATTTAAGAAATTTTACTGATCTCTTGCTAGGTCCTAGGTCACATAAATAAGATATTGTAGGTACTATCAACAAGTTTATTGTCTAAAAATCATTAGACAAAAAAATTAAAGTAACACAACTTGGAACAGTTAAAAAAGGCTGCACAGAAAACCACATTCAACAATTCATTAGAAAGATCATACACCATGACCAAGTGGGATTCATCCCAGGGATGCAAGGATGGTTCAATATTCGAAAATCAGTAAATGTAATTCATCACATAAACAAAAGCAAAGGCAAAAATCACATGATCAT
>CM052542.1:99577627-99630812 GCA_028533065.1 Trachops cirrhosus | reverse complement strand
GGTGATGTGGGTGGGAGAGGGTATTCAGGGTGGAGGGGAATGAAGGGGGATAATAGGACAACTGTAATAGCATAACCAATAAAATATATTTAAAAAATAAAAAAATAAAAATAAAAAAAAAAAACCTGTGGCGGGGGTATTAGAGTCTGATTGGCTGGAGCCGGTTGCTGGGTGAAAGCTGCTTCCTGTTATGCTGGATAAGCCAACTCCAGACCCTAATCTTCCTGGGTAGGGTCTGCAGGCAGCTTCCCACAGTGCCATTTTCTCACCTGGTGATTTTCATTCCTCCTAGGCCTACCTAGATCTAACGTATCTATTTCCTCAAAAGTATCTATTTTTTTCTCTGTGGCTCAGATACTGGGCTATGTGACGTAGAGTCCTCATTTTTAGTTTTATCACCCACCAAGCATCATGAACAAGCAAGCAGGCAACTGAATATATATATATGGTTGAATTGTTATAGTCACATCTATTTCTCAAGAGTGTGCAGAATGACAACCTCCATTTTAATGAAGAAGACATTCTGAAAGTATTTCTAATTGCTTTTATTGAAAGGGATAAAAAGAAACAACTCCAGCAGTTAAAGTGAGATGGCTTCTGGGAATAATGTCTGCCTCCCAAGATTATGCTTGATTTATAGTTTTGCATTACTGAATGCTAGAGTTCTACTTCTACCTCTTTCTAAAAGCCATTTCTTTCTCTCCATTCCCACTGATGCATTGTTTAGTTCTGGCTAAGTTCTTTTCTAAAAGGGACTATCACAATAGTCTCCTGTCTCATTTACTGGCCTCCCAGCATCATGAAGCACTTAAAGCAATCTTCCCACACACAATTTTGATTGTGTTAGAGCCTTGAAGGAAACCCACCATGGTTCTCCATTTCCCTCTTCAGGAAGGAGACCATGTTTCCATATCATGGGGCTGTGAGGGCTAATGAGGTGCCACTCAGCATGAGGCAAGCATACACTGAGCTGGCCATTGATACATGGCTGTCCTCCAGTACTTCTATCCCACTGCTTTATCTCCTCCTTTAGTCTATGACCTTTTTTTTGATGTGCATTGGCTTCCTCAGCATCTGGTGGTTTCTGATAACAAACATGTACTTGGTAAATGTTTGAATGTATTAATTTATCCTAGCACTATTTATGGAGAACTGCTTTAGGTCAGATAATGTTCTAGGCACCACAAATACAGTCAACAAAGCTCCTGGTCTCATGGAGCTCATCTGGACAATGTGGGAAAGCATATTCATATTAGGTATCCAGGAAGGTCTCCCTGTTAAGCAGAGACCTGAAGAATATGAGAAAATGACTCTTACAGATATCTGATGAAAGAGCACACCCTTCAGAAGAAAGAGCAAGAGAAAGAAGTGTCTTACCAGAGGTGAAACCATGCTTGCAGAATTCAGAGGAGAGTGAGGAGCCAGTGTGGCTGGAGGAGAGGAACTGTGGAGAGAGAATAATATGAAAGAGTCAGAGAGGAGTACAGAAGACAGGTGGAGAAATGCGAAGAGGTTGGATTTTACTCTCAGTGAGATGAAAAAAAACACTGGAGGGACTTCCGGACAAGATGGAGGCATAAGTAGACACACTGTGCCTCCTTGCACAACCAAGATAGGGACAATAACAATTTAGCAACAGAATAACAACCAGAACTGACAGAAAATTGAACTGTATGGAAGTTGGACACCCAAGGAGTTAAAATAGACACATTCATCCAGACTCGTAGGAGGGACGGAGTCTGGCAGCTGGGAGCAGGTCACGGAGCAGAGAGCAGAGAGCATTGAGACCAGATGCGTAAGGTAACCAGGGCTTGCAAGGCAAGCAAGGCCCGCAAGACCGTGGTGGGCAGACCCTGGGCACCCAAGCAGCAGGCAGACCCCGGCCGAGGGGTGGCAACCAGCAGACCCAGCGAGGTGGCAATTGTGAAGCAAGACACTGTGAGCAACACAGGATCCCAGCATTGGGAAATAGAGCCTTGGGGCACTGATTGAAAACACCTGTGGGGGTTGAGGTGGAGGGAGAGACTCCCAGCCTCACAGGATACGTCTCTGGAAAGTCCCTCTGGGTGCACAAGCCCACCCACACAGGAATTGTCACCAGAGGGGCCCAGTTTGCTCAGGAGAACCAGCAGAAGGGCCTGAGGTCTGACGGAGAGGAGAGCAAGTGCCATTGTTCCCTCACGGACCCTGCCCCCACAAACAGCATCACAACCCAGTGACTGGGGTGCCCTGCCCTGGTGAACACCTAAGGCTCCGCCCCTCATACATAACAGGCATGACCAGACCAAAAAAAAAAAAAAGAGAGAGAGAGAGAGAGATGGCTCAAACAGAAGAACAACTGAAGGCCCCAGAGCCCATCCTTTTAAGCGACCAAGAGGTAGCCAACCGATCAGATGCATGGTTCAAAGCACTGGTGATCAGGATGCTCACAGAATTGGTTAATTTTGGTCACAAACTAGATGAAAAAATGAAGGCTACATTATGTGAAATGAAGAAAAATCCACAAGGAACCAATAGTGATGGAAGGAAAGCTGGATCTCACATCAATGGAGTGGACCAGAAGGAAGAAAAAAACATACAACCAGAAAAGAATGAAGAAATAAGAGTTCAAAAAAATGAGGAGAGGCTTAGGAACCTCCAGGACATCTTTAAACATTCAAACATGTGAATTATAGGGGTACCAGAAGAAGAAGAGGAGGAACAACAAGTGGAAAACTTATTTGAACAAATAATAAAGAAGAACTTCCCCAATCTGGCAAAGGAAATAGACTTCCAGGAAGTCCAGGAAGCTCAGAGAGTCCCAAAGAAGTTGGACCAAAGGAGAAACACACCAAGGCACATCATAATTACATTAGCCAGGGTAAAAATGAAGGAGAGAATCCTAGAAACAGGGATAAGGGGACAGTCACCTCCAAAGGAGTTCCCATCAGACTGTCGGCTGATTTCTCAAAAGAGACCTTACAGGTAAGAAGGGGCTGGAAAGAAGTATTCCAAGTTATGAAAGTCAAGGACCTACATCCAAGATTGCTCTATCCAGCAAAGCTTTTATTTAGAATGGAAGGGCAGATAAAGTGCTTCTCAGATAAGGTCAAGTTAAAGGAGTTCATCATCACCAAGCCCTTATTTTATGAAATGTTAAAGGGATTTATCTAAAAAAAGGAGATAAAAATATGAACAGTAAAAAGACAGCAAACTCAAAATTATCAACCACACTTAAAACAAAAGCCAACTAAGCATACAAATAGAACAGGAACAGAGCCACAGAAATGGAGATCACATGGAGGGATAGCAACAGGGGAATGAGAGGAGGAGAGAGGGGGAAAAGGTACAGAGAATAAGTAGCATAGATGGTAGCATAGGGAGAAAATAGACAGGGGGATGGTAAGAATAGTATGGGAAATGTAGAAGCTAAAGAACTTATGACACATGGACATGAGCTAAAGGGGGGGAATGTGGGTGGGAGAGGGTGTGCAGGGTGGAGGGGAATGAAGGGGTGTAATGGGACAACTGTAATAGCATAATCAATAAAATATATAAAAAAAACACTGGAGGATTTGAAACAAAGAAGTAACATAACCTACTTTGATTTTGAAAGGACTGTATAGGCTGCTGCATGGAGATCAAGTAGATGGAATGAAGGCAAGTTGAGGAATGTAAAAACAATTGGGAGAGTATGGGATGAGCGTAAGTAATTGGATTCTGGTTACATTTTTACTGTAATTCTAACCAGGTTTGCTTGTAGATTATAGGAGTTGTAGAAAGAAAACAGGAAACAAGGAAGGATGGCTCCAAAATTCTTGGCCTGGATAGTTGTAATAATGAAATAAATGATAACAGAGATAGAGAATATTCAGAGACTAGAAAAGAAGTCAGATATTTCCTCATAGTGTTATTGAATGCTTAAATCTCTTCTTTACCTACCAGCCTTTCCCTACCACTGCCACCCCTTTGAGCTACTCTACCTATGAAAAAGTTATTCATTACCTACAGCTCAAATCTAGGTTCTTGAAGCTTTGACCCACTGATGCCATTTCAAGTCCTTGAATATAAGTCATTAAACCATAGTCTATCATGTCCCTCAAGTAATTTCCCTTCAGACCAGGACTAACATTCTCAGTCTCATCACTCTCCTTCAGCCCTTTGTCCATCTCAGTTACTTCCCTTTTAATATTCCTGGTTTGTCCATTATGCAGTTAAAATTAGAATTCAGGGGGGAATAAAGCTACCAGATGGAGTTGAAAAAGAATTCTAGGCTCATTTCTCATTATAGAATCTACACTCTTTTATCCTATAGTCAGGAAACACATTGCTTGTGGTCATATCTTATTTCTATTGCTGTCTGACTTTGGGTATGATGCTGATGGAAGACCTCCTCACACTGAACTGCTGACATAGCCTCCCAGGACATGTGGCCATTCTCATCCCTTCACCACAACCATGACTATCACCACATTGCATTATCTTCTTATAACACCCAAACCCTGCCACCCCAATGCTTGGCACCTACAATTCAATTGGCCTCCATACTTTTCCCTCAGTACCTCCCATTGTTGATTTAACCTCATCTTCTGGTATTCATTTCTACTAATGCCTCCGTAGAAAACCACCCCTATCCTAACTACTTTACCTGAGGGAATACAGAGTTACTCCCTACCTGTACTTGCATTGCTACTGTACACATTTATAATCAATTGCTTAACTCATTATTTCTATGTTTACTGGCTACCTCCACACTGAAATGGAAACACCACTAGAATAAGGATTGTGTCTCCCTTGCTAAGTGCTATATCATTAGCTTTCACAATGCCTGGCAACTAATAAAAACACCATTACTAAATGGTGAATGGAAGACTATGGAGCACATTAATGTGTAATTATAAATAAATGCCCAAACATAAAGAAGTGAAAATTCACCTATGTTTAAAAATAAACTGCTGATATAATTTTGATGTGAATCCATCTGAAATTTTTCTACAAAGATCCTTTTCTCATAAAGATAAAATCTTACTGAAGGTAATGTTTAAATTATTTAAAATGTAGCATTATATTGTGAACATCACACAATAAAAATATACTAGTAACATAATTTTATTAATATACACATCATATTTCATATATTACAAATAATATATGTGATAGTATACTTAATGGTTGACTTGTGCCATATAAAATTCAGGTACCATAATTTAAAGTACAGGTAATGTAGAGAGGCAAGATGGTGGAGAAGTAAATGGCAGCCACACTAACCACCTGCCAGGACCAACCCAGAATTACAACTGAATGTGGACAAATCACCCAGAACAAACAACAGAACAATATTGAGAGAGAAGCCTTATATCATCAGACTGACAGAAGAATCATCTTCATCACTAACTGACTGGTAAGGAGTGTGGTGAAGACAGGAGAGGGCTGGCTGGGCATCCACAGGTGGCAGCACAGGCGGGATAATTAAGCAAATGGTCGGATCCTCCTGAGAAGTGTGGGGTCTTAAACTCTAAGCTGGGATCCCCAGCCTAGAGCACCAGAGCCCAAAAAGTACACAAATAACAACTGGTGGTGAAAAGTGGCAAGGTTTCTGTCTGCCAGAGACAGACAGCTGGAGACTCAAAGAGCCATTTAAAGGGCCAATGCACAAATTCTTATTTTTAGCCACTTACCTAGGGATCTGGCAAAAGCAGGGTCAGGGTGAGCTGAAGACCCCATAGGCAGCAGCCATCCTGCTCAGGCAGATTGCTCACCTCCCAGCAGCAGCAGCCTTAGGGACAACAACAGCTTCGTCCCAAGGAGATACTGCCTTGGCTCTGTGATGCTTAAGTCTTACTGCTGAATGCAGAGTGACTAGATTAACAACTGAAGGAGATAGCCACAGACAGTAGCTCCCTGGCAAAGGAGGCAGCAGAGTGGATGAGAGATCCTTGAGGGGAAACTTGAGATGGTTGCTTTGGAGATAGAACAGTGAGAGTTGCCACAGGGATCCTGGTGCTGAGTCATCACCCCTACCGTAGCAGTAACCATCCTGTTCAGGCACCTAATCCCTTCTGAGAAGCAGTAGCCTGAGGAGAAACAATAACCCTAACCCCAGTAGTGATTCTACTCTGCCCTATGGGGCTTAAACCTGACTACTGAGTACAGAGTAACTAGATTAACAACTGAAGGAGACAGCCACAGACAGTATAACCCTGGCAGTTTCAGAGCAGGCTGCCTAAGGTCAGACAAGGTCAATGTCTGACATCACCAGAGGCAGATCCAGAAAGGAAAAACTGTGATAAATACTATAGGCTTCAAGATAAAATCTACTATGGTAGTCTCCATGATTAGTGATATTTCCTTTCCTGAATAGCTTTTTAACATTAATTTCCTGTCCAGCAAGCCTGTGCATATTAAGATAGTAGATTTAATACTATAGTTTATTTTTCTCCTTTCTTCTTATAGTCTTAATAGCTTTATACACTTATTAATACTGGTTCATTTGCTGTTGATAGTGGGACTGCGGAGGGGGGGCTACTTTTGTGGATGTGGGTTTGTTCGTTTGGCTTTGTGATTTTGTTCTGGGAGAACCTGAACAACAAAATACAACACGTGGTGGGAGGAGTGACCCTCAGTCAACCAACTACAGGGAAGGACACATCAAAGAATGACCCAATAACAATCAAAACCTAATTACATGCAGAGATCCAACATAAATGATATAAAAGGCACCCCAAAAGCATCAAGTTCAGGAGATAAAGGAGACTGCACCACTGAATCTCACAGGTCTCCTACCATACAAGTTCACACCACACATTCCAGGAGATCAATTTAAGAAGCAGAGGCTAACAAGAAGAGTCAAAAATAATGGGAAGACAAAGAAACCACCCCCAAATGAAAGGAAAGGAGGAATCCTCAGAAAGAATTCTAAATGAAATAGAGGCAAGTCAACTATCAGATATTGAGTTCAAAACAATGGTTATAAGGAAGCTCAATGAGCTCACAGAGAATTACCAAAAACTATAAGGAAGCTGCAAGGAACTTACTGTGAATTATACCAGTATGAAAAGGACATTGAAATAATCAACAAGACCAAGAGGAAGTGAAGAATACAATTTCTGAATTGAAGAACACAGTAGAAGGAATCAAAAGCAGTCTAGATGAAGCAGATGATCAAATCAGTGAGCTGCAGGACAAGGTAGAAAAAAATTCCCAAAAAGAGCAAGAAAAGGAATAAAGACTCAAAAAAAACAAAGAGGGGTTAAGGGAAATTCAGGACAACATGAAATGTAATAATATCCATATGATAGGGATGCCAGAAAGAGAAGAGGAGGAGCAATGGATAGAAAACCTGTTTGAAGAGCAATGATGAGAAACTTCCCTAATTTGATTAGAGAAAAAGTCACACAAATCCAGGAAGCAAAGAGAGTCCCAATCAAGAGGAATTCAAAGAGGCCCACTCCAAGACACTTAATAATTAAAATGGCAAAATTCAAAGACAAAGAGAGAATCTTAGCAGCAGCAAGGGAGAAACAGGAAGTAACATACAAGGGAGCCCAATAAAGCTAGCAGCTGACTTCTCAAGGGAAATGCTCCAAGTCAGAAGGGAATGGCAAGAAATATTCCAAGAAATGAAAAATGAAGGCCTGAAACGAAGACTACTCTACCCAGAGAGGTTCCCAATTAAAATGGAAGGTGAAATAAGGAGTTTCCCAACAAAAGAAGGGTGAAAGAATATACCTCCACCAAACAAGCACTGCAAGATATGCTAAATGAATGGCTTGAGGAAAAGGAAGAAAAAGAGTGAGAGAGAGAGGAACACAGGTACAGAGTAAAATGGCAATGAATAAAACCTATCAATAATAACATTAAATGTAAATGGATTAAATGCTCCAATCAAAGAAATGATAACTAAATGGATAAGAAAACATGACCCACACATTTGTTGCCTGTAAGAGACCCACCTCAGAACAAAAGACATACACAGACTGAAAGTGAAGGGTTGGAAAAAAATATTCCAAGTAAATGAAAAAAAAAAGCTGGGGTAGCAATACTTGTATCAGAAAAAAGAGACTTCAAAACAAAAGTGATAAGAAGAGACACAGAAGTACACTTCATAATACTCAAGGGAAGAATCCATCAAGAAGACATAAACATTATAAACATATATGCACCCAACATAGGAGAACACAAATATATGTATGGAAAATCTTAGAGGACTTCGAGAAATATATAGACAGCAATACATTTATACTAGTGTGATGCAGACCCAGGCTTGTGGGGTTCGCCACATTGTGGATGGGGGAAAGACATTCACATGGACTACCGAGTCCTGAGGAGGAAAAGGGTGGGCAGTTTCACTCTCAAGAGGAGCCAAAAGCCATGGCCTCTGCCATGACAGTCCTTTATTGGGTTTCTGGGCACATTACATGATGGTCCTTATTAACTATGCACCAGTTAGCTTTAGGTGGTTACCTTTTACAGAAAACAAAGGAGCCAATGCTGCTAATCACATCACAGAAGAATATCACGGGATATTTGCAAATGAGAAGGGAAAAGTGGTTGAACCTGTTACACTCATCCTTGGAAGTTTAGCATGGATTTTAGGAAGATACTTTGCAGTAAATGTCCTCAATTCAGGGTGAAGGAGTTTTACCAAAAGCAAGTCTCAAAGCAGCTTAGGTACATAGCAAGCCTGATTCCCAACAGGAGAACCTATCCATGGGCGTGGGTCCTGTGCATCTCCGAGTGGGAGCTGGGCCCATGCCACACAGAACAATCTCCTACACTAGGGGATTTTAACACCCCACTGTCAAAAATGGACAGATATTACAAACAAAATATCAACAAAGATATTGTGACACTGATCAATGTCTTAGAATAGATGAACTTAACTGATATATATAGAGCCTTCCATCCCAAAGAGGCAAAATACACATTCTTTTCAAATGCACATGGAACATTTTCAAAGATAGACCATATGATAGGACACCAAACAAGCCTCAACAAATTCAAGAAAATTGAAATCATATTGAGCATTTTCTCTGACCACAAGGGACTGAAACTAGAAACCAGTCTCAAGGAAAAAACTCAAAAACACTCAAATTAATGGAGATTGAAGAGCATGTTATTAAACAATGAATGAGTTAAGAATGAGATCAAGGAAGAAATAAAAAAGCTTCTGGAAACAAATGAAAATGAACTCACAGCAGTCAAAAACTTATGGGACACAGCAAAGGCAGTCCTGAGAAGTTGATAGCAATACAGGCCTACCTAAAAAAGATAGAAACATTTCAAATAAACAACCTAATGTTAACCCTACATCTAAAAGAACTGGAGGAACAACAACAAAGACAGCCCAGAGCAAGTAGAAGGAAGGAAATAATCAAGATCAGAGCAGAATTAAATGACGTAGAGACTAAAAGAACAAAACTACACAACAGTGAAGAAAGAAATTAAGGAAGACACAAATAAATGGAAGCATATACCATATTCATGGACTGGAATAATTAACATCATCAAAATGTCCATACTACCCAAAGCAATTTATAGGTTCAATGCAATCTCTATTAAAATACCAAAGACATATTTCACCGATATAGAACAAATATTTCAAGAAATTGTGTGGAACCATAAAGGGCCCTGAATAGCCACAACAATTTTGAGAATGAAGAACAAAGGAGGGATCACCATACCTGCCATGAAACTAAATTACAAGGCCACCGTCATCAAAACAGTCTGGTACTGGCATAAGAACAGACACATACATCAATGGAGAAGAGTAGAGAGCCCAGAAATAAACCCAAGTCTCAATGATCAATTAATATTCAACAAAGGGAGCAGAAGCATAAGATGGAGTAAAAATAATCTCTTCAGCAAATGGTGTTGGGAGACCTGGACAGGTACATGCAAAAAAAAAAGAAACTCAAGCACCAACTTACACCAAACACAAAAATAAACTCAAGGTGAATAAAAGACTTAAAAAGAATGTGTGACACAATAAAGTCCTAGAAGAGAACAGTGGAAGAAAAATCTCAGAGATTTCATGAAGCAATATTTTCACTGATATGTCCCCTAGAGCAAGGGGCATAAAGGAAAGAATAAACAAATGGGACTTCATCAAAATAACAAGCTTCTGCACAGCTAAAGAAAATATTAGCAAAATGAATAGGGAACCAACCATATGGGAAAATATATTTGCAATGATACTTCAGACAAGGATTTGATCTCGAAAAATAAGCAACTCACATTATTCCACTTCAGGAAGACAAACAATCCAATTAAAAAAATGGGCAAAGGACTTGAACAGAGACTTCTCCAAGCAGGACAACAGAGTGCCCAGAGACATATGAAAGGATGCTCAACATCACTAGCCATCAGAGAGATGCAAATTAAAATCACAATGAGATACCACTTCACACCAGTCAGAATGACCATCATAAATAAATCAGCAGCACTGGCTGCACCAGCTCAGTGGACTGAGCACCAGTCTGCAAACCAAAGGGTCACCAGTTCAATTCCCAGTCAGGGCATATGCCTGGGTTGCGGGCCAGGTCCCCAGTAGGGGGCACATGAGAGGCAAACACACCTTGATGTTTCTCTCCCTCTCTTTCTCCTTCCTGTCTTCTCTCTAAAAAATAAATAAAATCTTAAAACAAAACAAAGCAAATAAAAACAAATCAACAAACCACAAATGCTGATGAGATTCTAGAGAAAAGGGCACCGCATTGCACTGTTGGTAGGGATGCAGACTGGTGCAGCCACTGTGGAAAACAATACGGAATCTCCTCACAAAACTAAAAATGGAACTGCATTTTGACCCAGCAATTCCACTACTGGGATTATACCCTAAGAACCCTGAAACACCAATCCAAAAGAGCCTATGCACCCCAATGTTCATAGCACCACAATTTACAATAGCCAAGTGCTAGAAGCAACCTAAGTTTCCATCTGTAAATGAGTTGATCAAAAAACTATGGCACATTTACAAAATGGAATACAATGAAGCAGAGAGAAAGAAGGAGCTCCTACCTGCTGCGACAGCATGGATGGAACTGGAGAGCATTATGCTAAGTGAAATAAACCAAGCAGTGAAAGACAAATACCACATGAGCTGACCTACAAGTGGAACCTAATCAACAAAACAAACAAGCAAGAGAAATTATGACCAGAGGCATGGAAATAAAGAACAAACTGACAGTAACCCCAGGAGGGATGGGAAGGGATAATGGGGGGGGGGCTTAAGGGTGAAGGATCATCAAGGAACATGTATAAAGGACATTTGGACAAAGCCAAAGATGGGTAGGATCAAGGGTGGGAGATGGGGATGTCTAGGGTGGGTGGGAGTGGTGGTGGTGGTGAAAATGGTGACAATTGTACTTGAAAAACACTTAGAGAGGAGAAAAATAAAGTACAGATAATCTATTTTTAGATATTTAATCTCTCCTCTCCTAATTTTGGAGTTTACAAACAATATTTTAGAGAACAAACTTATCTAAGCTCACATTTCTCCTTTTTACCTAGCATATAGATACCTAAAAGTAGCTTAGCTATATTTTAGTGATCCTTTAATTATTAATTTGCAAGAGTTTTTGTTTTATTTTAAGATTAAAGGTATAGACTCTTTGCCTGTCATATATTTTTTTCAGTTTTCTGCTTCTATAATTAATTTACAGTGAGTTTCATTCTATTCAACTTTTCCATTTTCATTTAATAGAATCTATTAAGGATTTTTTTTATTGTTCCTGGCTTTGATGTTATTCTTAGAGGATTCCCCCAGAGTGATATTTAACATGTATTGGCTATTGTTTAATTATATCCATGCTTTTATTTATCAGTTACTTCATAATTCATCAAAAATTTTTGGTGTATATTGTGGAGTGAGTATCTAAATTATGTTTTACTCTACTGGTGTACCAACTGCTAATTTTAAAAGTAAACAATTTTTTCCCACTGTGACAATAAAAATCTCTTTATAATATATATTATTTAGATGCTTTGTTGAATATTTTGGGGTTTCCCTTTATTGTTACTGTCTTTCCCTGTATTAGTTACAACATATTTTTATTATAGTCATGCATCACTTAGTGATGAGGATGGATTCTGAGAAATGCATCATTAGTCAATTTCATAGTGTGAACATCATAGAGCACATTTACATAAACCTATATGATATAGCCTACTATACATCTAGGCTATATAGCATACTACCATATTTTTTGGATGATAAGACACACCTGGGTTTTAGAGAAGGAAAATAGGAAAAGAAATTTTGAAGCAAAAAATGTGGTAAAATATTTAATAACATAACAACATAATATTTCACCAATGTAAAGGTAAACAGAACTCAACAGCAGCATTAACAACCATTATTCCTCCCAAATTTGGGGGGAGAAGTGTGTCTTATAGTCCAAAAAATACAGTATATACCTAAATGTTACACCCTAGGCTAAAAACTTGAACAGCATGTTACTATACAAAACGATGTAAGATTAAATCAAGCACAAGAGAAAATGATACAATCAAGAGACAAAAACAAGAGATGTATGAGGTCCCTGTCAGTGTAACCCAGCATACTGTTTTATCACAAAATTTTTTGTAAATAGAAAGAGTACACTCTAAAATAATGATAAAAATATAGTAAATATATAAATCAGTAACATAGTCATTTTATTATCATTATAATATGTGAACTGTACATAATTGTATGTGCTATAATTTTAGATGACTGGAAACACAGTAGGTTTGATTATACCAGCACCATCACAAACACGTCGTTGCATGATGACATTATGATTCTAAGTCTATCACTAAGCAATAGTAATTTTTCATTTCTGTAGTAATCTGTGGGTCCACTGTCATGTATACTGTCAATCGTCAATCAAAATGTCTTCAAGTGGAACATGACTGCATGTAATCATCCCAAATACTGCATACAATGTAATACTTCAACTCTGTGACTTTGGGCAAGTTACTGATTCACTCTGAGCTTCAGTATTCTTATGTGTGAAATGAAGATAGTACCTACCTCACAGGCTAGTTATGATGGTTATATGACATAAGGCATACAAAATGTTCATTTTCTCCAGGAAAAATTTATGGTTTTGCTGAAAAGAATCCTGCAGATTACTTATGATTATTTTGTAATATATCTGATACTGGAGAGAAATTTTAAAAAATTTCCAAATGGTTACTTCTGGGTTGCAAAATAAAAATTTAAAAGTAATTATATGTAAACTAGCTTTCTTAGATTATTTCACTGTTTCTGAATATATTGAATAAATTCTTTTGATTTGCTAGGTAGTTAATTGCCTGTTCCTTTTTCATTTTCCCATGTGTATGTCATTTTTATTTTTTCTGGCTTCTTTTACTAGTCATAGCAATCTTCAATAACAGCAAAGCACCCTACCACATTTGGGGATCTAGGATGTCACTTAAACATAAAGGTGGCTATGGATTTCAAACTGAGCACTTACTCTTAACTGCTAGTACTTTACATTAAAATGATATATTTGATAGCACATAAAAGTGAAATTAGCCCTGACTGGTGTAGCTCAGTAGACTGAGCGTGGGCCTGTGAACCAAAAGGCTTCAGGTTCAATTCCCAGTCAGGGCATATGCCTGGGTTTTGGGTCTGGTCCCCAGTAGGGTGCACATGACAGGCAACCACACATTGTTGTTTTCCTCTCTTTCTTCTTCACTTCTCCTCTCTCTAAAAATAAGTAAATAAAATATTTTTAATAAAAGTGAAATTATATGGTATTTGTCCTTCTCTGATTGGCTTATTTCACTTAGCACAATATTCTCCAGATCCATCCATGCTTTTCCAAAAGGTAAGATTTCCTTCTATTTTTATGTCTGAGTAGTATTCCATTGTGTAAATATACCACAGCTTTTTTATCCACTCATCTACTGATGGGCACTTGGGCTGTTTCTGGATTTTGAACACACAATACAATATACTGATAATGTATTATAGAATTGTACATTTGAGACCTATATAATTTTATTAACCAGTGTAACCCCAATAAATTCAATAAAAATATAAAAAATAAATAATATATTTGATGCAAGTCTTCATCAAAAACATTTTGATAATCTTTCTGATAATTATATTGGGCTGTTTTTCCTATTAAAAATAATATAGTCAAGGATTTTCAAAATTTCATAATTTCTATGTCTTTCTTTTTTATTGTAGTTAACACTTGCATGTCTATAGCATATTATTTTTAAAGTTTTGAAATATTTCATTTATGTTTATACACAGAGACATTAATAATGAGATTGAGTTGCAGGTTTTCCTTTAGTCATTTTCTTCAAGTTTTGCATCAGTTTTATACTATTTTTATATATCTAATTGACAAGCTTGCATCAGTTTCTCATATTTTGATAGTTTAACATTGGTTAAAATTCTTTCAAAGAGTTATTTGGCTTGAACACTAGTTTTGGAGAAAGTTCTTACAAATTTTATCATTTTCTATCACAGGTAATGACCTATTTACCTCTTTTAACTTTTCTTGAATAAATGGTAGCAATTTATGTTTTTTCTAGAAAGTCACACATTTATCAGTGAACTCCACATTATTAAGCTTATAATGATAAATTTCATCTCATTGTAATTATTTCATTCTCATGTCTGTGTATAAATCCTACTTTGCTTGCATAATGTTATATATTTTTTGTTTTTACTTTTGCCATATTTTATACTGCCTGAGATCTATTTATTCTATTGCTCTTTTCTACGAATCAAGTCTTGGATTCCATTTTTTAAATTTTTTTGTTTCATAATTTTATTGCATCTTATTCTAATTCATTAAATTTTGATTTTATCTTTATCAAGTGTTTTCTAGTCCTTTTCTAGGAAGTTATAATTGTTCTTTGTTTTTAGAGTTAAATGAAAATGTATTTTACTGTTTTCTTTTTCACTTTCAATAGTAAATTATATAATTATATAAATTTTCTTGAGGATAGCTTTGTGTGAGATAATCTAAACTGATAATTGCTTGACTCTAATCATTTTTTTTAAATGTAAAGTTAATTTTGTTTTCTGCTTCAATCAAAGTTAAAAATTAGAAAATAAATGTTTACAGGTTTTGGTTAATTATTTATTATTTAGTTTTAAATCTACTAATTGTCTTTATAATTATCAAGTGGCTATTTTTTCAAAAATTGTTATTAATATTAAGTTTTTTTTTCATTACAGTTAGTCAATTGTGATGAGGATAAATTCTACTTGATATCAGTGAGATTCTTTCTTTTTTAGTATTGGGTATAATGTCTGTGTATAAATACAACATTGACATCAAAACTTGTATTTTCTATAATTATATAATTGATATATACCTATAAAGTAAAAATAATTAATGAAATTCTCTATATCATTTAAACATTTTTTTGCCTTCCTAGTGTTTCAAAGGCTGAAATTTGTGTTTTCCCTCTTCTAATTATGGTATTGTTCATTTCCCCTCCTGGTTCTAACAGCTTCTTATTTATATTGCTTCATGTTTTATTATTCATGTTTTCAATGTTATATATTCATTGTAAGTTATTCATTTTTAATTAAAATTACTCTCAGTATATTTTTATGTTCTTGTCCTGTCTTTCTCTTTTGACTCTTATTATGCTACATCTGCTTTCTATATTTTTATTTGGTTAATCTATTTCTGCTCTTCTCTTTGGAAATTTTTTCCCAGTTTTTTTGAGGTATAATAGATGAATAAAATTGTAAGATATTTAAAGCATCCAACATGATGATTTGATATGTGTATATACTGTGAAAGTATTCTTCTCATCAAGTTAATTAACACATCCATCACTGGACATACTTACTTTTTTTTTGGTAAGAACATTTAATTGTTACTCTTTTAGGAATTTTAATTATACAATGCAGTGTTATTACTATAGTCGTCATTCTATACATTAGATCCTCCTACCTTATTTGTCTTATAACTAAAGTTTTCATGCTTTGTTCTTTATTTTCATGTCTCTGGTTGTATTTTGTTTGCTTGTTTGCTTTGTTGATTAGGCTCCACTTATAGGTGAGATCATATGGTATTTGTCTTTCACTGCCTGGCTTATTTCACTTAGCATGATGCTCTCCAGTTCCATCCATGCTGTCCTGAAGGGCAGGAGCTCTTTCTTTCTTTCTGCTGCATCATATTCCATTTTGTAAATGTGCCATAGTTTTTTGATCAACTCATTTATTCATGGGCACCTAGGTTGCTTCCACCACTTGGCTATTGTAAGTTGTGGTGGCAGGAAAATGGAGACAAATGTACTTGAACAACAATAAAAAATATATAAATAAATAAATAATGTTTGTATACTTTTACCAGCCTCTCCCTATTTCTTCCACACTTAACCCCTGGCAACCAGTCATCTATTCTCTGTTTCTTCTCACATTTTTGTTTCAGACTTGTCTGTTTGCAAATAGCTTATATTATAGGTTGTTTTTGTGTTTTGACCCTTAGACATTACTCTAATAATTTGCATTATTTCTATAACCAATATATTTTGGCTTACTTCAATTATCTTATAATTTCTTACTGTCACTTTTGGTTTTCTTTCTTTATTTTTCATTCATGTAAGTGATTTTGAAGTTGCAACTTTCATGGGTAAATCAAAACTGTGCTGAAGCATTCTATTCCATTAAATAAAAATCAATTTTATTCAGATGCTGGGTAAAAATCATGTATGGGAATGTGGCAGTGGCTCAGGTGCATCCTTCTAGGAGCCCTCTTATCAGCCACTGAAGTCACCACAAAAGTTCCTCACAGTACTAAGAAAAAAATGTCTTTCAATGCTCAACCTCATTTCTTTTACCTTCCTTTACCCCTCTCTATTCTATCTTATATTGCGGGTAATAGAGATTCATTATTATTTTAACCTGTCATTTTTTTAAAATTTAAATTTAACACAAAAGTTATAGTACAATGAACATCGGCATACTCTTTACCTAAATTAACCAAGTGGTAGCATTTTTCACATTTACATTGTATGTTGTGCATGTGTGTGCTGAGTCATCTGATATATGTGTTTGGTAGCTTAATGACCCTAAATCTCTAAATACTTTATTTCAAATTTTCTAGGAACAAAAACATTATTTTTCATATAACAACAAAACAATGAATAAATAATGGAAATTTAATATTGATAGATTTGTGTTACCTAATATACACCCCATATTTGAATGTTACTAATTTTCCAAATGATGTCATTTAGACAAAATACAATCAAATATGTTTCCTTCTGGTGAGCACTCCCTAGCTAACTGACCAAAAGCAATATCAACAGTATTGGTACAAAACCATCCCAGGAGTTCTCATCACAGGACTTTTTCCCCCTTTTTATCCTGCTCTTTTATTATATCTATCTAAAGGAGATAGGTGTTAGCTGAAACTTTTGTGGTAATACTTTTATAATATACCTAAATCAAACTGTCCTGCTTTATGCCTTAAACTTACACTATGATGTACATCAATTATTTCTCAGTGTAACTAAAAACAATTAAAATAATAAGAAGAATGTGTCACTTTTCATATAACAACAAAACAAGGAACAAATAATGGAAAACTAATATTGATATTAACATGCTTGATATGATGCACTAAAAATGCAATATAATCACTTCATTGCTATTCCTGCTCAATATGCATAACCTGAACTTAAATATGAGGGAACATCAGATAAAAATATGTTGAGTGCAATTCTATGAAATAACTGTCCTATGCTCTTAAAAAAATGCCAACATTAAGAAACACAGAAGATGAGGAACTAATACAGAATAAAGGAAATGTTGAGGACCTAACAATTGAGTCCTTTGCACAACCCTAAATGGGACTGGAGAAGAATAGCTCTAGAGCAGAGGCTGGAAAACTATTTCCGTAAAGAGCCAGATAATAAATATTTTAGGCTTTATGGACCATATGTTCTCTGTTGCAACTACTCAACTCTGTGGTTATAAAATGAAAGTAGCCATAGACAACAAGTAAACAAACGGACATGGTTTTGTCCCAATAAAACTTATGAAAACAGATGGTAGGTAGAATGTATTTGTGAACTCCTGCTTCAATGGGGCAACAAGCAAAATTTGAATGTAAACAGAGGTTTATACAATTTTATTTTATCAGTGTACAATTTTTTAAATTGATAACTGTGTAATAGTTATGTAAGAAAATGTCCTTAGGAGCTAAGAAGATAGAGAAAGAGTTTGGATAGATGATGATAGATAAATAGACAGATAGATAGACAGATAGATAGATGATAGATATATATTTTAATTTTTTATTGTTGTTCAATTAAAGTTATCCCCATTTTTCTCCCATTACTTTCCCCTGCCCTATCCACCTCCCCACCTCCCACATTCAGTCCCCTCACTCTGTTGTCTGTCCATGGGTCTTTATACATGTTCTTTGACTTGACCCTTCTCCTTCATTCCCCCACAGATTTTTAATCTGTATGTTTTTCTGTTTCTGATCCAGACTCTAATCTAGGACTCTGTCTTCTATTCAATCTTCTTTAATGGGCAGTGATTTCTCTTCTTGTCTTTCTCTTTCATGACTTTGGCATTTTTGAAGAGTCAGAACTGTTTTTGTTTGTTTGTTGGTTGGTTGGTTTTGTAGATTATCCTTTGACTTGTGTTGTCTCAGGATGAGAGTCATGCTGTGCATTATTTGATAGAACTACTATAAAAACAATATTCTGTCCCATTCAGCACATCACATCAGGACACATATAATGCCAGTTTTATTTTATTATAAGTAAGGTTATAATTAATCACATAGTGAGCATTGGGTTTTCTGGATTTGCCCACTGTAAAGGTAATTTAGTACATCATTCTTAATCTATTATTTTCATATCTATTAAACAGTCCTCATATTAAGATCTGATATGTTCCTCTGTTCATAGGAGTGCATTTTATACACATAACATAAGAGAATGATCTGCACTGTATTGGTTATCTTTGAACTCAAAAGATGCTCATTATATCTTCTTATAAAAAGAAGGGGAAAGGTCATCAAGGAACATGTATGAAGCACCTATGGACAAAGCCAAAGGCGGGTAAGATTGAGGGTGGGAGGTGGGTGGTAGGTGGGGCAGGGGAGAGTGATGGTGGGGAAAATGGAGAACTGTACAGAAACAACAATAAAAAAAGAAATAAAAAAGAATCAATATTTGTTCCTGCACATTAAAATGTCCTGCTTCTGAGGATATATCCAAAGGAAACCAAAACACTAATTCGAAAGAACATAAGCACCCCTATGTTCATTGCAGGGTTATTTACAGTCATCAAGATATGGAGGCTGCCCAAGTGTTCAGTAGATGAGTAGATAAAACAACTATAGGACATTTACGCAATGGAATACTACTTGGCTATACAAAAGAAGAAAAATTTTACCCTTTGTCACAGTATAGATGAACCTGGAAAACATTATGCTAAGTGAAATAAGCCAGTCAGAGAAAGACAAATACCATATGATTTCACTCATATGTAGACTCTAATGAGCAATCTGAACTAATGGGAAAAATAAAGACAGATTCATAGATAAAGAGCAGGATGACAGCTAAGGTGGGGAAGGTTAGGGGGAGGAAGGACAGAGCAAAAAGGAAAAGGACTCATGGACATGGACAACAATATGGTGATTGAGGGGGGAGGAGATATAAGGGGACTAAATAGTAATGGAAAAATACAATAAAAATAAATTTAAAGATATATTAAAATTTAAAAAATGACTTCCATTATATTTATACATAACAGTACAACACAGAGGTTGTGCTTCTTAATCATGTGGGTGGGCCTCTTGCAGAGTCCTTGTATGCTTATGAACACACTTTCTATTTAAAGGTTATTGTGCAAATACTAAATAACTACCACAGTTTTGTGTGAGGTGGTAGATTTCATTCACATAAATTTCAGGGCTGCTCTAATTTGCATTATAATTGGAAGATTTTAATAAGAGTTATACATTATAATAACCTAGATTTTTTAAAATGAACTTGAGTCAATATATTTATGTAGCAGCAACCCTGCTAATTAAGTGTTCAAAAAACCAAAAATACCAAGTTTAAGGCTTTAAATGTTTCAAATGATTTTTAGAACTGAAAAGTTATAGGTTTGATCATAAATGTAACCCAACGAAATGATTTTCTTTGCTTTAGCTGCACATTTCACAAGATACTAATAAGAAAGCTAAGACCCAGGGAACTTTCATTTGGGTCAACCTCGGGCATACGCATATCTGTCATCAGGTCTACGTGAATAGCTCAGTGTCCTTGCACAATGATGGGCATATGATGGGTTGCATGTGAAATGAATAAACTAATGAGTGAATTAAAAGAAGAGAAGGAGTGGGGGTCTTGAATCCAAATTTAGCAATGGGATGATGAGAAATAAGGCAACAGGACACACTCACCCATGGTGAAAAATGGCAAGCACCTTACAAATTCAGTGAATTATGAAAACTTTCAAACTTGCCATATTGAAGCTAAAATAAGAAATCATTTGGGGTTCCTTTTCCTGAATGAATGGAGCTTTGTCGTACATTGTGGCTTTGAAAACAAATATAACCAGAAGAGTGAAAGGAAGGCAATTGCTGAAAGAGAGTAAACTCAGAAGCCAGTGTCCTCCCAATTTTCTTTGGAAGAGATAAAGATTTATAGAAGGGTGTTTGTTCAGGATGATCAATGGTTTCCTGTCTGGGTCTGGGTACAAAGCAGAAAATTATCATTTCCTATGGTTAGTGGAGGACACCAATTTATCTTTCTTTTCAAAGGCTACGCTTGACTGGAGGTGCAGAGAGTGAGCACAACTAACTTAGGCTCTTCCATCACTATCTTCATGGAAAGGGATTCAATAAATTCACCTTGGGAAAGTACCCAGCAGTGCATTTACTTCCTATAGGAGGTTTTGATGGCCATTAATCTCAGACCTGGGCCAGCAGAACCCTTGGGCAAAATGAGTGTGGAAGGAGTGGGAAAGGGTGTTGGGTTACATCCAGAGCACACAGTTGCCAAACAGGCTCTGAGATCTATGGGGCAGAATCAGTATTGAGCAAAAATTAACCTGAGAAGCCCAGCACCACTTCAGCAAGAGCCAGGGAACCAAAGCTTCAAGCTGGAGCTGATGGTGAGAAAGAAGAAACATTAAGTATGGCTGTTGCTTTGCTTTTGTTGTCCAGGCATATGTGAGTGGTTTTCATCCCAAGAGCATTGATCATTTCCCCAGTGTCCACACCATTTCCTGTATTCCACGGAGGCCCAACCTCCATTTGGGCAGCAATTCTCACTGTGGTTCTGGGAGGGCCAGGGACTTTTGGCAACAACTGGTAGTAGGATATAAGAAAGAATTTCCAGCACAAAACTCCTGATAGTAATGAGGATCTCTGCCCCCCAGGGAGCCTGTGCCACTTCCTCATTTCTGTCTGCCCATCCTCCTTAACTATTCTTTCTTCCTCAAAAACCACACTACCTGTAAAAGCTACCCTGGATAACAACAGCCATTTTCTATGTGCATGATCTACTTCTAACCCAACTTTTCATCTAAGCTAACAAGACAAAGTGAGGTGAAACAACTTGACCTTGATCCCCAGTGATTCTGTGATTGAGTCTACATTCTATCTCTCTCCTCCCAAGGCTGCTCACAACAGCCACTATGTATCTGAGCTTTTCAGCTACCCATAGATGGGTCCAGGATAATATTCACTTAAGCACCAGATGGATGTTTGCCAACATAAGTCAGCTGGCAAGTCACCAAAGAGTTCTTCACCCTTCCTAAGCACCATATATCCTTCTGTCAATCAATCAGTCAATCAATCAACTTTTATAAGTTAGTAAAACAAAATTTTCTAAAGGACATGTCTGTCTCTCAATCATTCCTTTTAGCATCCCTATCACTGGGGACCTTTGAAACGTTTTTTAATCTTCCCCCAAGGATATGTTTATTGATTTTAGAGAGGAGAAAGGAGAGAGAGAAACATCAATGAGAGAAACATCAATCAGTTGCCTCCCATACACACCCCAACTGGAGATCAAACCCACAACCTAGGTATGTGCTCTGACCATGGATTGAACCTGCAATCTTTTAGTGTATGGGATGGTCTCCAAACAATTGAGTTAGCAAGCCAGGGCTGAAATTTTTTTTTTAAAGCATGAAGGGGCATGAAAACCTTCAGAGGATCTTTCTTACTCATTGCCTAGGATAAGTTATTTTCCAGTTTATTATTCTATTCTTTTATGCAATTTATTTCTTTTTAAAAAGCAGCAAAACTGTCTATGATCTGATGCATTAAAATAGTTTTCCTCATTACCAATAAAACAAATTTTTAGAAGTAGTTTTCAATTTGGCAGTTTTAAGTATGGACCTATTTCCAAATCTGATCACAATACCTAAGACATATTAGACTTTGGCTTTATGTTTTATTCCAGGAGGAGGGGGAAAAGCTTGCTTTCATTTTTCTCAGAGTGCTTGCTTAGCATAATGACAACCAAGAGCATTGGATTGGTGAGGGACATGGATAATTCAAACAGATGAGGATGCTGCCTTGAAGGGCTTACAGACCCAGAAAGACACAGGCAGAGCTGCAGACCAGAGGACAGCAAGGTAGAGGTCACTGAGCCTCCTCTAGGGAGGAAAGAATGGGAAATGAGTCAGAGCCTCATGGATGCTGGAAATCACAGGGTGGGGGTGGGGAGGATTCAGTTTAAATCTTCTCTCCCACACCAACTCTAGATCTGGTGACATTGGCAGGAATGGGGAACATGTGACATATGTGGAGTATTTCAGCTTCCTATGCCTCTGCAGACCACATTATATGACAGGAAGTTCATTGGGTAAAAAAGCAGAACTTATTGGGGTAGGATATGTGGACCAAGCTTTCTCTATATGAGGACTCTGGTCTCAGGGAAATGCCCAAACCAAGGAGCTATCTATGTACAGAAGACAAGACATGCAAAGCACTGATCCCATGGCCTTACATGGAGTGCATAGTTAATAGATATTTCTTGAGTAAATAAAACAATGACTAGATGACTGGATAAAGTTTATGTCCTTTGCAAATCCCAATTTCTACAGGCTCTGTGCTTTGGAGACAAAGTAAAGATCAAAAGTGATCCTGCTAATATAGCCAACCACTCCAGGGCTGAGAGTAAGTCTGAAATATCAGCCTACACCAACCAGATTCCCACTCACAGCACACTAATGGAGAAAGACAGGAAGCAGGGATAATAACTAAGCTTGGTTAAGAGTGCACTGTCTCCCAGGAACTCTTTCAAATATACTTCATGTCAACATTTTAATCTTCACAATAAATCTGTACAGTGTAGGCAAAAGTACGTTTCCAGTTATTTGTATGAAAAATAATACAGTAATTAATGAATAATATAAAAATAAATTCTGTGTTTCATATGCTCAAAAATGTAAACCTACTTTTGCCTACCCCTTGTAATATAGACACAGTTATTAACCGCACTAACAGAAGAGAAAATTGAAGCTCAGAAAAATTAAATAACTTTCTTAAAACATAACAATGGGACTGACCCCAATGGTAAGAACAGTAGTCCAAATACCATAACCAGATAGAGTCTGGACAAAGGAAATGCACAACTCACAGTCAGGTGGAAGGTGGTTTGTGGCTTAAGGCAGTCCATTCAGTTTGGCAGAAAAACCCTGTCAGAGACTGGATTTAAGGGACAAGAACTTCTCCTAAGAAGAAGCATGTGGCAGTGACTAGGCAGGAAATTGCAGCCCCAGAGAAGTGTGGCAAGCCAGAAAGCAAAACAGGAAATGAGGCAGAAGAACAAATATACTAGGGATACTTGGTGGGGATTAGTGAAAGCCTACAATCTACCACTAATAACAATGATCCAGGGTTAGGGCAGCAAGACGAATCCAGTCCTACCTTCAAATGGCCTGGCCCACTGAAACTCAACCAGCTTTATTCAGGGCCTGGATGGCTTAGATATAAAGTTTCCAGCCCTCAAGGAGTCAGAGGGCAGATGACCTCTAAGATCAGAACCCAACACAAATGTACAAAGATAAACACAAAAGCAAGTTGCCTGTTCCATGGAGGGGAGAACAGGTGACAAGAAAGCAGTGCTGGCAAGAGGCTGAGATGAAATCCAGCATCCAGAGTGGCCATTCAAGCATATCATGAACAGACAAAAGCAGATGGGTGGCTTCAGTTTTCCAGAATATCTACAGGTAGGCAGCCAGATGGTATCTATTGATTACTAGAAGTACAGGTGGAAAGACAGCTGGTAACAGGTGACTGTGGTTTGCATGATGTCCAGCAACTCACATATGAGGTCAGAGATTGCACAGGCACAGGGGAATGGAAAGATAGCATTACAAGATGACCTGGCAGTTAGATAACACTGTGGGATCCCATCAAGTACACGTATCCTCCACTCTTCAAATTCTCTTGTGTCCAAATCTAAGTATTGAATAACGTTTGATGGATAGGAATTCCTATACAAGGGAAAAGGTCTTGTGGAGACTGGATTCAGTGGTGTAGAGTATCCTGAAATTGGAAGGGCTGAGAAGAACCTAGATTCCAGGTCAGCGAATATAAGATTCCCAAATGAGTGTTATATGACATTTGCTTCATGAGGTTTTGGCTCTAGGGGAAGGTCAAACAGGCTATAATGTCTGGATCCACTGAAAAGTGGGTCTAGTTTCTAATTTAAGGTTCTAATTCCCTGTGCACCTATTCTCCACACTGCAAGTGGCCCCTCACAGAGAGCAGTGGGTCCAACCCAATGGAAAGTAATTACACCAGAGACAAGAGGCTACTGTAGGGTTCCAAGTCATTTGTACTCCACCCTACACAGACCTCCAAGAAATCCTGATTTGTGGGAGTGATTAACTAAAGCCTCAGTCCCTAAAAGAGATTTTTCTAATTTCTATACAGCCAATGATAAGAAGGAATCAAACTGGGAACCATCCCCACCACTCCACCCCATGCATGTGCACTTTCTCTGTCCTTGGGAATGTGGCCTCTGTCTCACACTGGCATTTTTTTTTCTTTACAAGAACACTACTTTTCTTGTTTTACATGGCCATAGCCATTTTTTCCTATCAGGGAGGGTTCAGACACACCTCTTCTCCTCCTCCACTGAACAAGCCTCTGCCTGCACTGTGCTCACTCTTCAGCCTTCCCCCAACCTCTGGAATAAACTGTAGACCACTCTGCAGAATGCTGCAGTCCTAAGGAAGATGATAGAGCAAACAAGGCTGGGGGCAGCACTGTGGTTTCAAGTGGCTTGACTGAGCCTGCTCCTGCTCAAACTCTTCAGCCTCGCCTGGCCCCATGACTCCTTGCTACTCCTTCACATCTCTGCTCTCTTGCCTACCCCTCCTAGCCTAGCTCTCCACATGGGTCTTCACCCCCCACCACCATACAGGGTCTTAGTACTTACACTCCTATCTGCTTGAAATGGTACTCTCTCTCTTCTTCACTACCTTTGTTGTACCCTATATATTTCAGCTCATCAGCTACTTCTTGTAATTAAGCAAATGCTCATGTAGAGCACCATGCCTGCACTTGTGACACTTGCAGTCATATACCCATTCATGTGGCTATTTAATTAGTGCCCATCTCCTTCCCTGAGAGGTAGCTTCACCTATTTCATTCCCTGTAGCATCCAGCATGGGATATGATACTTTGTAGATGTCCAGTGAATACTCTTGAGTAGTTACATAAATAAATGAATGTCCTTGGGGAACACACTAATAGCCCCAGACCTATATTTCCACATATGCAGAATGAAGATAACGAAAATGAGCTGACAGAGGGATTGTGGTCAGCATTAAATCTTGACGAGTCTATAAAGAGTGTCACATGGTTCCTGGTATTTGATAGGATCCCATACATCCAAATTCTCCTGTTTTCTTCTTCACAATACCCAAGAATGGTGAGGTCTCTCTACCCTGTCTGGGGCTCTAATTTGTATTTAACCTTGAGGGGGATACAAAGTACTGAGAACACTGAACCTGATGTCAAATGCACCTATAGTGTGGACATGGCAATACCTTCTCTCTTACGCTTCACTTTTCTCATCTGTAAAATGGGAATTTTAATACTATTTACTCCATACAGATGTAATACATGGAGCAGTGCTTAGAACAGTCCCTGACACTTGTTAATCAGAAATTGATTGGTATTATTACTATATTTATCTTTATCACAGGAACTCAATTAGAAACTCATGGGAAAGGAATTATGAAAACTGGTCCAGAGTTTGTTGTATCCCAGATATTCTATTAGGATCACATATAGTTGAACCAGCTAGATGGCCACTTCCCCAGCCAGGAAAGAGGTCCTACAAAGCCAGGGGAACATCTCCACACTGTTTTGCCTTTTGTTATTTGGCTTCTCAGCCTTGTCAGTTCAGCAAAGTACATTTTACCAAGATTTGAAAAAGCTCTCTTGATCATATTTCCACTTATGCTTCCTGAATACAGCTCTCTTTGAACCCTACTAAGATTGGCAGTTGCATTTATCAATTCTCAAAGGACATCCAGAGTTTAAAGGAAAATACTGTCACTGTAGTTGGCTGTGTATTACTCAGAAAAGTGTTCATAGGGGACCAGACTGCATTCTAGGTGAACAAGAAAAAAATATTGCAAAGGATGAGCCAAGTATATGAATAAAGGCAGTGAAAAAAAGAATTAAAAACATTTTTTAAAAGGAACACATACATGGAGAACAGTATGACAGCTTCTTGGGGGAAGGTCAGGGGCTGGAGCAATTGAGCAAAAAAGAAAAAGGACTCATGAACATGGACAACAGTGAAGTGATTGCTGAAGGGAGGGGAATTTAAGGGGCCTAAAGGTAATGTAAAAAATGCAATAAAGATAAAAAAGGGTAGAAAAACAAAACAAAAAAATATTGTTACATTTTACCTTGCAAGTTGCACTTTTAATCTAACAATGCTTTTTTTTACTTAATATAATATAGCTACATGAACTCTTTAACATGAAATTAGGCAAACTGTAAATGTTTGATGAATGAATAACTTGCTTTTTATATAGGTAGAAACTGCAGGACAGCTCTAGTCTGTTCTTCTGGCATACTGTTATTTGTGCCCTACTATCCCATGAATTGAATAAATTATTTTGAATTTTAAAAAGGAACATACAGTTATTGCCATCAAAGGACAACCAGTACTGAGTTATTGAATAGAAGCAGGACCACCTTAATGGAGAGCATTAGGAAAGAGTCCATGCTAAAGTTAAGATTCTCCTAAGAGGTTTCTCCAAATAAGACATTACAAAGAGGAAGCTCGAGTTCCATTTAGGAAGCCCAACAGAAACTGGTTAGCCTCTGGCAGAGGGTCAGCAGAGTCAGCCTGTCCATAAAGCTTGTGCTTGTACATCTGTTAGAATACAAGGAATAGCTTAAGGAATCTCTGACCAACATATAGAACAGAACAGGGAGAGGCCAAGTAGATCACTGGAAAGTCCTTGGAAAGACTTATTGACAGCTCTGCCTTTCACATGGACTTAACTTTGGGAGATGTTTCTGTTCTGGGTCAATTAATGACCTTCCTTTGAGGAGTTTAGATTTAAGCACTGCCTTACCATAGCAGACATGGAACTTGTTTAGGTTCTGTCTTATGTTGGGGGAGTGGTGACCTGCTCTCAAGCTGCATAGTCCACAGATTACAAAGACTTCAGTTGTTCTTCAGTATTAAATAGGGTCAAAGCAAAACATTGAGAGCACTGAACCATACATTAAGGAATGTATGAGTATGATAAGTAATTACATGCAGTTATTTTTGATGCACACACTCATCAAACTATAATTAATATACTTTGGAATTCTGTATTTGCTAATGATTCCTTCAACATCAAATTAAAGAGATGCTTGATCCTCTTGGTCAGATATCTCCAAAGAAAATATTTTTCCTATTCATGTTTTCTTCCTTTTCTCTTATTCTCCCTTGTTCACTCCCTTTTCCATCTTCACTATTGCAGACTGGAAAGTCATTGCAGTCTTTGGAACTACAGGGACCAGAGCTCAGATGCCTTCTGTGCTGTCTATTAAGTGCATAGCCTCTGGCAAGTTGTTAAATTCTCTGAGTCCATGTCCTCCACTAGAGAACCAGAACAACAATAATCACCCCCATAGCATCCGAATAGGATTAAATGTGCTCTTAGAGGTAAAATACCTTAAAACATGCTTAGCAAGAGGGATGCTAAGTATATGATGTCTCCTTGCTTTTCTTTCCATATTCTGTTGCACACTGGATTCATCTTGTATTTACTTCACAATTTTATGCTAAATAGAGAGAACTTTTCAACCTGTGCTTTCTCAAAGTTTGGATCTTAACTGGATTTTAATTTAGAACCTTCATCAACTATATAAAAAGCTCTAGTTACTGCTGTTCCTAATTTGCTGTTCTTGAAACATGTGCACTGCTTGAACTTTGAAAGCTATCTTCCTTAATTCTAAATTGATTACTGGAAATTGGTTTGGCTTTCTCTTTTTTAATCTACATTGTGTTGGAAGAAGTTTTTGGATTTCCATGACTTTTCAAGGCAAGAGAATCACTTTCAAATTAAATACCTGTTAAAAATTTTTCTCTAGTTGACAAAGTCATTGATTTTGTTACACTTCCAAACATGGCCCTAGGTAGTTTAACTATCTCTTGCATTGCCATAGTGATATAGACAAAGTAAGAAGGCACTTTTAGTCACACTGCTTTTGGACCTGAACCCTCTTGTACTTAGAGCTGAGAACAGAGCCCATATGTTTGGAATGGAATGGACGGGGCTTTGGAAATCAACCACTGTATTTGGCAGAGAAGTAGATCCCTGGCTGGTCAGGGCAGAGTGCTCATATAATTGAAAGTAATTATGTTGACAAAAAGGGAAAGTGTAAGGGCACCTCATAATTACAAACAAATGTGCTTGAATAATGGCAACTGTCTTTCAGGGGCCCAACAGATTGATGTTTCAGTAGGGACTCATATCCCCAAAGGACAGAGATGCTTCAACACCTCTGATAACCCAAGCATGGCAAACCAAAGTGACTGATCTATTTTCAGAGAAAACTATGCACAAGAAATCAAATGAGGGAGTGGGTAGAGAAAACTGTAGGCTTAGGAGTGAGTTCAACAGTTTTAAATTGCCACATGTGAGGGGGATTCCCCCAAAATGGCATCATCTTCTGGAGGGTGGGTCCCTTGTAGTATAAGCTTCCCCCACTAGCTGAGTGTTCTAAGAACCCATCTATATCAGTGACCCAGCTGGCATTGTTGTGAGAAGCTGCGTTCAGCTTCAGTGAATATTTTTTGAAGACTCTTTCAATGCATTTGCTCATTTCATGGCAGGTGATTTCTTGTAAATCACCTCACTGAGTGTTCAGCAGTTTTTGACCAAAAATGGCATGACCCCTGTGCCCCACCCTCCCTGTTCATGTGATCTCACCCCAAGGTACTTTTTTTTTGTTTCCCCAGAGGAAAAAAGTACTCAAATGGAAACATTTTGCCAATGTGGAAGAGGTGAAACAAAAAGAAGCAGAAGCGCTAAAAGGCAAACAATGACAATTTCAAAAACTGTTTTGAGCAGTGAAGAAAATTCTCAATAGGTGTATTACATCAAATGGAGAGTACTTTGAAGGTAAGAATACCACTTAATACCTATGTGACCTCACATAGCTATTTAAGCAGTCGATGCATCAGTTTCCTTATCTCTAAAATGGCTAAATAATACCTGCCTCACAGAATTGTTAGTAAAAATTAGAATGTATATAGAAACTGTCTACCACATAACAGGCATACAATAGTTGCTGGTCCAAACAAAGGTCTTCTTTTGTACTCTGCTATTTGGTACTGACCCTCAGATTATCTGTTCCCCAGAGCAATTCTTTTTAAAACAGAAATCAAGACATACAACAGCTTAAAACTCTCTAACTGCTTCTTATTACATTTGGACAAAAATCCAGGGTTCTCATTTTATAAAATTTGGCTCAGTTCTTAGGACACTCTGACCTCTTCTCCCAATTTCCACCTTTGCATGCCCCCCTCCTAAGACTTTCTCTTGATTCTTTAAGCATATGCCAAGCTTGTTCTACCAGGTGTTTGCATTTCTGGCTACTTCTCATCACTCATTTCCCTGCTTTAGAATAACTTAAAAGAGGCCTTCATGGACTGCTGTCTTGGTTGAATTTTTTTAGAAACAGAGCCCGAGAAAGGGGTTTAAGAGCACAATTTATTTAAAGTATATGCTTAGGAAAATTTGTAAAAGGGTAAGGGTAGCGGGGAGGGGAAGAGGAAAAGAGAACAAGGATGAGGTCTTAGATGTGGTTTTAGGCGAAGTCTAGCCTTGGACTGATCTATGCATTGTGATGGTGCGGGAAAGGAGGAAGGGGTGATCTGGAGCATAAATCAAGTTGGTCTGCCTTGAAGTAGGGAGCTAAGATTTTGAACTGCCATAATCAGTAAGTCACTGGTTGCCTCACAGGTATATCCTACCTGCCAAGGACAATTCTCCTGAAAAGATTGTAGGTTTAAGCCACTGGCCACAAACTTATTCTCCAGCAGCTGAAATATGTGTGCACTGGCATGCAAATAGGATCTAGCCAGGCATCAGTTCACCTGCCACCTAGTCAGGCATCAGTTCACCTGGGGGACAGTTCACCTGTCCCCACATCACCATCTATGCACTCTTACAGAAACCAAATTCAACTCTTTGGCTTAAATTTTATTTTCTGATATTTTTCTTGCTTAATTATTTGTTGACTTTTCTGTTTCCCAGACTAATGTATAAGATCTTGAGAGCAGCAATCTTGTCTGTTTTGATCATGGATACATCCCTAGAACCTAGACCAAATGCAGATTCAGTGAGTGACTGTTGATTGCCACTCACATTTTTCTGCTGAAATGGGGAAAAAAAGTTTATGTGCCGACAAAGAACATGTCAAAAACAAAATGAGAAGACTGAATTGCCCTTGTCATAGTCAGCTGCTCCCTGGCGTTTCTTTGTTTCCTGTGCCATTTTTGTTTTCCAGCAGCGAAAATTTAACTGCGTCTTTTTTTTAAGTGTTCAAAGAACTTCACTTAAAAACTGTGTTTTCTAAAACAATGATAGCTGCCACCAGGGAGGCAAAGTCAGCTTTCAGCACCTATCCTGAAATATTTACAGATTTGAAGAAAAGGAAAGGAAGGGAAAAACTGTCCCTAGAAGCTTATCTTCACAGATTATTTAATATGACTTCCTCAAAAAGATATTCCATAACAAGGTAATTTCTATTGAGGCCAAATTTTATGAAGTATTTTCTACAGACACAGTTACTCTTAGTCCAGCCCCCCCAGATTTTTCAGTGTATCAAAGAAAAACCTATTATGCCTGTTACTGTTGTTGTCTCTTCCTCCCTCTTTGTCTTTGGGGAAAAGGTTATGACCAAATAACAACATGTTAGAGGATTGATAGGATAATGAAATGTGTACCTCTGCCTCACACTATGTGTATACAAACCAAACACACAGAGGTCCTGTTTAATAATAATGGCTGCCAACAGCTTTCATAGCAGCTTCTGTGAGAGTTCCAGCTTCTCATGGACCCTCCAATCACCAAAATGTGAAGATTGTCTGAGAAATTCTGGGCCATTTCATTAAGAAGCCTGGGGCACGAGGAAAACAAGGCAATCCAGTTGCATGTACCATAAAGGTACAGGGAGACAGTCATAAGGCCTGAAGCACTATGATATAAAATAATCATATCCTATATGGAGCATGTACAAAGAATCAAGCATTATACTAAACAGTTTCAAACATTGTATCATTGGATTCTTAACACATGCTGTGACATACTGTGTTGCTACCCTTCAAGGCCAGGCAGGTTCATGGTTTTCATGCAGACGGAAAAATATTCACAGAGCCATTGGGATGTCTGGCATGCCTTTATTCATGGGTGAGTGAGCCACGCATGCTGCAAGCTCATTGCCTCCAGCAGGGAGTCTCTACCTGTTTATGTACCAGAGGGGAACGTCAGCAAGATGCCAGGAATTATATAACATAGCATAATTCTGCGCATGCGAGCCCACTTCATGTTATGGGAACAGTTTATTGGACCCAGTCTCAAGGCTATGAAAACACTAGTTATCAGGCCCCTCCACGACTATGGGAACACTGCTTCCCTTAGCTACCCAGACACCTGGGTGAGGAAGCCACACTGCCTCCACTTACCCTACAATCCAACCCTTCTGGGTTTCTCACCTTACAATCTACATGAGGATATCTTCCACAAGGTCCCTTGGTGAGGAGGGCAGAGCCCTGCACCCATAACCCACAACAACAGTGTAGGCTACCGCAACAAGCAAGCAAAACACAAGCACTGCTGCAGGAGCAGTATAAGCTCCAACTGCATACAGCCAAACCACAGGTAATCAGGCTACCCCTAGGTACAATGGCCAGTGAAATTCCCATACAAGTAAGGCCACTCATGTGGGCCACCCACCCAGAGGGTTCCAGTGAGAACAGCAGCCCGCACACAATTCTATGCCTTGCAGCAATGTCCAGGAATGTGGGTCTGGCACAGACCTGTCAGAGTCCTGCCCACCTGGGCTTGTTGTTTAGGGTTCTCAGTGCAAAGGGGAGCTGGTCCAACCAGCTCCATGGCCTCAGCTGTGAGCCACCCCTCAGCCATCCCATATGGAGTAGCCACTTAATGGCCTGGACCAGTCGTACTGCTGCTTTGCCCCGGCAAAAATATCAGTCCAGGTAGCATCCCACAAGGGATGTTCACTGTTCCACTGGTTCTGAAGCCAAGTCCAATCTGAGACAGAAGCAGGACAGATGCACCATGGGAAGCCGGCACAACGTGCTCAGGGGGAGTTCAGTGCAGACCCAGGACACTTATTTGTTAGCCACTGAGGCCATAGGTATGAACTCAGTCCACTAACGTGTTATCTTGCACTCCAAGGGCAAAAAAACAAAGCAGTTATAGGCACCAGTAAGGGCACCATTACAAGCCTCTGGCAATATACAAGCAAGCTTCTGGTAAGCCAATAAGATAGTGGCTGGCAGAGGGGCTCTTCCTGGATGTGAATATCAGACCTTTTGTGCCACAAGTGGGGGCTCAGCATCTATTTGCAATAACAGGGGAGAACTCGTAACAGGCCCTAGGGAAATCACAAAGGTGCCACGAAGAAGCATTTCATGGTTTGCTGGCCCTGGATTTATCAGCTTTAAGACTGGGGGCTATGTTCCAATCACCCAGGGCACTATTTGTAAGTTTCTCTCCACCCCTTGTCCCTCAGCCTCATCATTCCGAGGGGAAACAAGAGGTGCATGTTCAGTAACATGATATACATGATTGGTTTCTAGTGGCATAACTCCCATAAGTCTTGCTGACAATAAGCCTGTCCTGACAATGGTCTATGCATAACCATCCTTTATTTGTATGCCATGCAGAGATCTATAACGTCAGCCCCCAGTACCTCACCCAACTCTCTGTGCAAATACTCAGAGGTGGGGCTCCACTGACTACCACGAACCATATGGCTCAGAGTTCTGCCCATTGGCCTCTCTGTTCCATGTCAGTGTCAAACCAAATTGTCTTTGTCTCTGGTTGAACTGCTACAGCAGTCCACACAGCACGCTGGCCCCTGCTGTGCCCATCAGTGTACCATGCATCTGAGGGAATAGGTGGCTGCCCTTCCTGGAAGGGACTAGCTTCCATCTCTTCTATAGGGACAAGAACAGTAGATTTCTCATCTACATAAGTAATTGGACCTAACGCTTCCTGTAGCTCAACCCACGAAGGACTAGTGGAAAGAGTACTCCTTTTTTTGCAGATAAACCCCCCAGTTAGTCAGCGTGGGTGTCTGAGTCATCCTACTATGAGGCTTGGCCATCTAGTCCCGGACCCACCCTGTAATAGGATACATGGTCCTAACTGTCACAGGGGCAGTTCTTGTTATGGCCTCTGTGGCCAACAGGGTACCATATACTGCAGCCAACTGCTTTTCAGTCAAGGAGCACTGTATCTCTGCTCCCTTCCATAGTTGAGACTGGAAACCCAAGGGTTGATGAAGCCATTCTGATCACTGCCACAAACTCCATCCAAAGCCTTCCTGTGTCACATGCACATCTAGCTCACAGGGTCCAGCAGGATATTTTCTCCTTCTTGGGAGGTTGACACAGCCAAATGGCTCTTTAGATACACAGGACAGGCCTTTTTGGGTCACACCCAGGGTTTGGACAGATAATTTAGGCATACACTGGATGTGGATGCTGGTGTTGGGCACAGCTCTGGTGCATGCAGCCCCAGTGGGCACTGGTTTCAAGTTCTACCACTGCATCACCTCAGGTCATCAGGACACTGTCTCTGTAGCTCCAAGTGCCATTGCCATCTTCTGGGGCCTCTCTGACAGGTGCCATGTTCACCTACCCCTGTTGCCACCACAGCTCTCTGGCCCCCTCCCTATCAGTGAGCTCTCCAGGTGCCAGCACCTGCTTCCTTGTCTCATGCCAGCTCCAGCCTGCTCTCTTGCAGCCTCCTGGGTTGTGAAGCCAGCTCTAACAGTTCCCATGGCTGCCCCTCCGCCTGGAACACTGCTGCAAAGCTCAGCTCTGAGCATTCGGCCTTGACCCACAGGCACAGCAGCCCACGCTGCTCTCCCGCAATGGTCCCCACTTCTTCTGATCAGTGTGCTGGGAACAGAGCTTTCTGGGTGCTGGTGCTGCTGCTTCCAGATCACCCAGCCCAGGCTGGCCCTCTGGCCAGTCACTTTCAACAACTGTGTCCCACATCTGTGTGGGACAGGGGAGGGGAGTAGATTTCCATACCCAAACTTCCCCAGGAGCCATAGGCTGCTGCTCACAGTGAACTCAGTTCCTTTCCCCCCCACCCTTTTCTCCTAAATCACTTACTATGAGTGGGGAGGAGGATTGCAGCAGCTCAGCTGCTCAGAAGCTTTTTATCAGGATGCAGACTCAAGCCTTCAAGGCCTTTTATCTCTGCCTCAGTATCCCGGTGCTCCATCAGAGCATCAGGAAGTGCAGTCTCCCCTTTCTCAGCCTTCAGGGCTTCCGCCCCTTCTCAAGGCTCTTGGAACTTTGCTGTCTTAAAGTGTAGTCTCCATCTCAGCTCACAAAGCTGAAAGAAACACCCAGCCCACAGCCCCCAGGGCCCCCACGGTTGCAGAGGCACTAAGTTTTTCAAGGGTCTTCCCTACGACGCACAGGGATTTCTCCACTGTGTTGGGTATACCACTGACATAGGCCAGTCATGGGGTGGGAGGTCAAGCTCCCAGGAACCTGGCCACCAAATACTACCTGCTGGCTATTGACGACTCCAAGTTCCCCTCCAGGGGTGCTGACTCCATAGCATTCTGCATCTGAATCCTGATGACTACACCAATTGTGTTGCCACCCTTCAAGGCCAAGCAGGTTCATGGTATTCATGCAGATGGAAAAATATTCACAGAGCCATTGGGATGTCTGGCATGCCTTTATTCATGGGTGGGCAAGCCATACATGCCACAAGCTGTGTGTCTATCTGCATGTCTCATATCATGGCCCTTGCTCCCCAGCATGGCACCCATCATGGCACCTGTCCCCTTGCATGTCTTCCATCACCATTGCCTCCAGCAGGGAGTCCCCACCTGTTTAAGTACTAGAGGGGAACAATGTCGGCAAGATGCCAGAAATTATATAACATAACATAATTCTGCACATGTAAGCCTACTTCATGTTATGGGAACAGTTTATTGGACCCAGTCTCAAGGCTATTAGAACACTACTTATCAGGCCCCTCCAAGGCTATGGGAGCACTGCTTTCCTTAGCTACCCAGACACCTGGGTGAGGAAACCACACTGCCTCCACTTACCCTATAGATACACAGTACATGATGAAGAAACTGATATGCATAGAGGATATGCAAGTTGTCTTACATCACACAGTTGGTTTGGTGGCAATTTATTATTTTTGCCTGTCTATCATGTATCTGCCATTATTCTGACCATAGTACCGTGAGAAACCTTTCTTCAATTTTTAGTGCATGTTGTTTGGGAGGGACTGACCCCATTCCATGACCTATGTCTGACTAATTAAATTGTTCCATTATCCTGGCCATTTTGTGAATTCAGGGTGGACACCTGGCCCTAGCCAGCCCAGTGAGACTCAGCTCCCAGATTAATCTGGAAATGTTAGCAAAGAAAAGATACCTCAGGAAAGATAAGTGTAGTTAATTAAGACCAACTTGCCACCTCTAGGGAAGACCTAGGTGACAAAATGCTGACATGAAAGAAAATAAAGACATGTTCCTGATGCCATAATTGTAGAACCTGCCTTGCACCCGTGCAAAAGTAGCTGTTATTCATGGGGCTTTTTAGGAAGCCAATGTATTTTCTTTATTTCCTAAGACAGTTTAAAGTGGATTCCTCTCTCTAGCAATCAGATGAGTCTCAACATAAATTAAATACATAATGGTTGACCTTGGATAATATCTAAATAATGACTAACCCCTCAATGTTTGTGTACATAGCTAAAGTACAGTTACACTCCAAGGATCATGCAGAAGAAAGGGATTGGATATTTAACCTGCTTTCCCTTCTGAACCTTTGGCTATTTTAAATACAATCCTTATTCAACTAGACCAGAGGAGAAAGAATGAGATTAGGAATACGGATTGAAACCCTAAAGGAATATGGGATTGGAATGAGACAGTACTTGGTTCAAATCTCATCTCTGATATTGCATACCAAATGACTCTGGAGAATTACTGAACTTCCCTGCACCTAAGTTTTCTCATCAGTATAATGTGAAGGTAAAGCCTATCCCACAGGATTATTTTGAGAAATAAGTAGCAGTATGCATGTAAAGTGGTCAGCCAGGGTAGTCACTCTATAAATATTTAGTCCCCACTCCACCTCAGGTGCAACCAATTCGACTCTGACTCTGACTATTGAAGTTCAAGTGCTTAGGAGTCCTCCACCCATGTCCAAACACAAATAATAATTCCTGGTTTTAGGACAAGTAAATGAGGAAAGTTGGGCTTAGTCTAAAGATTTCAATAACTGGGTATATGTGAGCTTTATAGAATCTTCTTAGAGTGAAAGCATGTCTCTAAACAAAACCACTCCATTTGATAGAATATTTCATTTCAGCCAAATAAATGGTTATCTTTGCCACCTTGTCAAATGGCTGATTTGACTGATTTGTCTCTTCCCCTGAATAAAGGTTGTCTGGACTGACCAAGCCAATGAGGTTTCTTGACAACTTGTAATAATAACAAGGTCATCCTTCACTTCTATGCTGGTCCTTGAATGGGGAACTGGTGTGTACAAGGTCACCTGCACTTTGAATCATCTCTTAAAGTCAGTGACACATGGTAACAAAAAATCTAGAGTTAGAGTTAAGGTATAAATAATGCCTGGAAAAAGTCTGAATATATTTATTTCCTAAATAAAAGGGCTCTACCTTTATCATCTTCCTGCTATAGAAAACCTATGGGGCCAGTCAAGAGCTATGTGCATTACAGTAGGAGTAAAACTAAAACCAGGGGAAGCGGTACAGACAGAGTCGTGGCCAGGTCTCAGGTTTGGCAGCAGCAATTAGAGTCCATTTATTCAACATGCATTTATTGGGGACACACTGTGTGCCAGGAAGTGTTCTGGGTGCTAGGATATAGATAAAACTTTCATCCTCATGGAGCTTAAAATTGATTGGGAGAAGACCAACAAAAATTAGTAAAATATGTAGTATTTTAGAAAATAGTAAGTACTGTGAAAAAAATAATAAAACAAGAAAGGGAAATAAGAAGATAGACACCAGAATGTAGGAGGTAAAAGTACAATTTAAAATAGGGTGTTTCCTGAAGACCTCAGTGAAAAGGTGGCATTTGGGGGGGGGGGGAACAGAAAGGAAATAAAGAAAAGAAAAAATAAAACCCACTGGATTTCTGGGGCAAGGGTGGCCCTCTGAAGTAGTCTGTCTAGCATGTTGGAAGACAACAAGAAGGAATCAAGGAGCAGAGTAGGAGAGCAGGAAGTGAAACCAGAGCTTGGGTGGGGTGTGGTGGGGAGGGAAGGGACTAGAATGCCTGAAGCTTTTCCTTTTAGGAAAAGGGAGCCATCAATAGACTTTGAGAAGGTTTCACTTATGTTTGAGTTGCTCTGTTGCTGCTCCTCTGAAAATAAACTCTTGAGGCACATGGGGAGGGGGAGAAGACATGGGCAGACACACCAGTAAGTATATATTACAACAATGCACGTGGCCCATGAGAGTGACTTAAATCAGGCTGCCACAGTGGAAAGAATGAGGAATGACTGACCTATATAATAATGTTTTAGATTGTGCTCAGGCCTCACTGAGGGGTGAAGGCCCAAAAGGCCCAAAGAGAGGTTTAAAGAGTTGCATAAAATTGACAGGGTCTCTCATGTCAAGAGCCTTAAGGCAATTTAGCAAAGTGTCATGTTGGAATCATAGGCAAGAGTACACATTTATAATTCTTCAGGCCTTAAAAGTGAGACAAAAGGAAATGAGGGAGTTAGGGGACATCTGAGAGAGTGTCATGGATCAGAAGTAAGACCAACAGTGGCAGCCAGAGTGAGGGGTTGACAGAGCCCCATTTGAGGGCTAATGTACTCAGGAGGCAGAGAGGCCCCAGGGAGTCTCAATGGGTAGAACTGAAGTGTGCCTGAAGTGGACCACCTCTGAGGAATAAGGTGGAAATGGGGTTGTCTCACCTGAGTTGACAGGCTGTGCTTTGTGCAGATAGAGGTGGTGTGAATGGGAAGGATGAGGGATGTCAAGGGATGGCCTCATCAGTGTTTTCTTTTTGTGGCAAATCAACCAATGTAAAAAGTGGCTCCTTTTCTTCCTGTGACTGACACTGATTGAAGATGATCCTCCCAGATTTCATTGCAAAAAAAAATGTAGACCAGCTCCAGGTGAATGTGATTTCCTGCCTCCCTGATGGGTGCTGAAAAAGGGGGAAGTTCATCCTTCACACTTCTTCCTCTGTAGCAGGAGGGCTGCACTCACCTCAAGGCAACACACTTTTTTCTCTTGGGCATAGTCCCCATTCCACTACAGTGAGAGCTCTATTGTAAATCTTCCAAAGCCTTCAGGACAGAGCTCAACCCCTTGTAGAGGTCTGAATCTGAATGTGAAAGGAAAATAAGGAGAAAAGAGAGAGCTTCCTCACCTTAACCATTTCCCCTCAACGCAGCATCATCCCTATACTCCTCTTGTATCATGGTGTATGACTCTCGAAACACCCCAGAGGCAGCGTCTTGAGGGTGACAATATGAATAAATTGAAAATAGTCGAGTGACTTGACCCAGGTCATCCCCAGCCAAAGTTTCACACCCCAACATACTGATCACCCCAATTTACCCTGCTGCCTTCATTGCAGTCTCTAGGAAGGAGATGTTGAACCTCTCCCTCTCTCTGACTAAGCCACTGGAGAACATTGCACATGATGCTGCTGCCCATGCTCCACCTGGCACAAGCCCATAGATTACTGAGGAGAGTGAATAAGGGCAGGGGCTTATGTTTTCTAGGCACATCTTTAGGGAAAGGTTTTATAATCAGTCTTTTATATACAAGATTTCATTTAGCCTTTGTCATAGCTCCATGAGGAAGATATTATTTCCATGAGGAATCTCAGAGCATGTACTCAGCCCACAAGCACTTTTCTAGAAGGCAGGCCTAGCTCTCAGTATATTTCAAAAGTTTATGCTCACTGGTGATTGAGGCCTGTGGAGACTTGTTGGTTCAGGTAAGGTCAAAGGCAACTCTGACAGCAAGAGTCACAGAAATTGAATTCAGAAAATCAGACTTGTCAGAATACTGAAGTGAGAGGACTCTAAAGAGACATCCTAGGTTTGCTTCTTATGCTGATCTGTGGTCCAGGGCAGATTGTAACCTGCTCACTTTCAGTATTCAAGAGTGACAAAACCTCACACACATTGCCTAGCCTTCTGGTTTCCTCAGCTATAACTATGTTGAGTATCAGGACTTGCTTCCTCACAGTTTTCTTGTGAGGACTAAAGGACACACTCTTTTACAGCATTTAGTACCATATTTATTTTGTGTTGAATAAGTCCTAGCAGTAGTTCTCATTGTTGAATAACTAGTACTTATAAACACAGTCATTTCACTGTCAACAGCAAGTTGCTCCCACGATCACATTTATTTGGAATTGTTCAGACTGATCATTGAAAGGAAGAAGTAAGAAGGCAGGAAAAGGAAAAGGAGACAGGACAGAAAAGCTGTTGACCGTGCTTGAGAATGCTCATGGGACCTTCTGTGGGACTTGATGTGAGAACACATGTGAACACAACTGGCTGCCAGCAGCCAGGATCAGCTTCCTAGGAGGTGATAGGGCCCAAAGGTGAGATGATGAGCATCCAGAACTGAGACAGTGATGATGTAAAGCAGAGGAATAGGAACCTTATCTTATGTGCAAGGTCATTTTGTTTTGAAAAGTGTTAGAAGTCCAGAGCCCAGCCAAGCTTATGAGTGGTTGAGGAATAATCTGGCTGAGAGACTTAACCTTCATTTCTGCTTCATCAAGATGCCAAACCATCTCCTGTCTGACCAGCCAGCCCTCTACTCCAACATGTGCAGTGGGACATGCTGCTTGTATATATTTCTCATACAAATGAATTTTAAATTTTCTACTTGGCATTCCTCTCCCTTATCCCTAGCCCTCACACACATGCTTCCACCCTTTCTGGAAAATCCTTTTCTGCTCTCATAGTTTTGAGAATCATTATTTCTATTGTGCTTTCTACTGAAAAAGACAAAAGAAAGAAGGCTAATCCTCAACTCAGGGTGGCTTCTAATTATCTTCTTAAAATCATTTGACTTCCATAAGCCCTTCGGTGGCCTCAGGACAATCTTTGTACTTTCTGATGTCAATTTTAAGTGAAATTTTAATACCTGCTGATGAATGTGAGGTGAAGAGAACTTTACTTTCAAAATATATTTATCAAAACATGGTTATTACTTGCAAATAATCTCAGCTTTAAGAGGCCTGCAATGAGAAGGGGCAATTTGGAGTGTTTACCCTTCACAACTTGCCCTGGCACAGATTTAGAAAACAGGAAGACGTGCTTGTTTTAAAATGTAAAATAATAAATTTTAAAAACAACCTTTGTTGTCAGGCTCAAGGCAGCTCACCTTGCTCATTTGTCAAACTCATGATTCTTATTGCCAACAAAATGAGAGAAATAGGCAGAGGAGAAGAAAGGAGAGGAAATATTTATTTCAAAAGGGAAACATAAAGATCTGGTTTTTTTTAACATGATCATCAATGCTCCATCTCATTGATGGTGGACAACACATCAGAAATTTGAGTCATTTATGGTAGCCTCTTTAGATACTTCATATTTTACTTTCATATTTTAAAACGTGTATTTTTTTTTAGAGACAGGGGAAGGGAGAGGAACATTGATACACAAGAGAAACATCAATCAATTGCCTCTCACATGCCCCAGTCAGGGACCTGGGCCACAACCCAGGCATGTGCCCTGACCAGGAATCAAACTGGTGATGCCTCGGTTTGCAGGCTGGTACTCAACCCACTGTGCCACATTAGCCAGGGAAGATACATCATACTCTAGATACATTGTACTTTGAAGATTATCTAAGCAGATACGGGTTAAAGATGAAAACGTAACATTAATAGAAGCTTCCGTAGTCCATAGAATAGACCACACAGAGAAGACCAGTTACGTGCAGGATGTGAATAACCCCTGAATCTGCCTTGTAAGAACATCATGATCCCTCATTTGTTTGTGCAGCCTTGTCTCTCATCACTTCACTCCTCTCTCAAGATTTGTGCTGACATCATATCGAGTTACATTGTTCACTTCCCCAAACCATTTTGTCCCTAACACTTCCAGGTTGTCTCTACTCATGCTTTCCACTCTCATCTCCTGCCTCAATCCTCTATCCCTTGTGCACCTAGCACAAATATGACCTTCTTTGTGAAACTTTTCCTGGCCCCACAAGTATCCTTAAGTTTGTCTTTACTGCTGTTTTTACCCAGCTCTGTTGAGCCTAAATCATTGTCACAGTGGCAGAAAGAATAGTATAACAAAACATCCTGTCTTTATTTATTCCCAAGTATGCATTATTAAGGTTTATAAACTCCTGGGGATTTGCTTTGTACGTATGGAGAAACTGAAGCAGAGAACTCTTTAGCATCAAGAAGTCATGTACCAAAGAGAATACAAGCTAAGATTTTAGTGTGCGGGGCAATCCTTACTTGCTGATTAACTATACTGAGTGAGTCCAAAAATAATTTTAAATGAAACTGCCATATTGAATACAAATCAACACCAACGTAGTGATTTTATTTAATACAGTTCAACAAACACGTACCTGTCTCCTGCTAGGAGCCAGACACTACACTGGCTGCCAGCTTGTGGATCTACAAGAGCTCATTGAGGTGCTATAAATTGAATGAGGAACTAGATAAGGTAACAAAATATCCCATTTGGGGTAAACACTAGTATATGGTGGGTTTTGTTTTTTTTCTGATAGTGGGACCAACTGAATTTCTTGTATTTTTCATTCACAATCCCAGTTATGCCCCCTGGTGGGACCCACAAAAAGTTCAATAGTCTATAATACAACAGTATAACCTGTTTTTTATTTTATTTTTATTTATTTTTTGAGTGTTAAAGTGCTCTTTATTTTTTATTTTTTTAATTTTTTATTTTAGTTTATTCATTACAGTTTCTATCCTTTATTCCCATTCCAGCCCACCCACCCATTCCTCCCCTCATCCCTCCCCTTTCCAACCCCCCTAGTTTAGTCCATGTGTCCTCTATATTTGTTCCTGTAAACCCTTCCCTTCTCCCCTGGAATTCCCTCCCCTCTCCCCTCTGGTCACTGACTACCTGTCCTCTGTTTCAGTGTCTTTTGTTATATTTTACTTGTTTCTTTGTTTTGTTGTTTGGGTTCCTGTTAATGGCGAGATCATATGGTATTTGTCTTTCACTGCATGGCTGGTCCGATGGTAGTGGGTTACCAGAACTCAACTAAAGTTAGTGTCACTATACCCTGTTTTTTAAATGAGTGTTTTTAGGCTACTCACTCCTTTTTGCTTCAAGCTATCTTTTCTTTTATGAAACAACAGTTTTTCAGTTGTTTCCTGTTGTACAACGATGGCTTCCACATCCTGAACATTCTTTCCTAGACCCTTGTCTGGCAGTGTTACCGTCTGAGTATGCTAACCAGCTCTAGAGCTTGTGCCTAGCTGTGGTCTGAACCATGCTCACTGTACCTTAACTATCACCTTTCTTTGTGTTGTAGCTATTTCCATAATCCATCTCATGATGGCACTGGCAGTTTTTTTCTGAAGGTTTTGGACTGTGATCCAGCATATTACATATTTTCATATTAGAACCCTCTTCTCTTTTAAAAAAAATATTTTCCAGATACATAAACCCATGAAATAGTGCTTATTTATTTATTTATTTTTTAAGATTTTTTTATTTATTTATTTATCTTTAGAGGGGAAGGGAAGGAGAGAGGGAGAGAAATATCAATGTATGGTTGCTTCCTATGCATTCCCTGCTGGGAACTGGCCTACAACCCAGGCATGTGCCCTGACTGGGAATCGAACCATGATCTCTTGGTTCACAAGCCCGCGTTTAATCCACTAAGCTACGCCAGCCAGGGCTAGAACCCGTTTCTATTCCTATCATGGAGAAATTTGATAGAAATATCTTCATTGTCTCTATATGTCCATAATAAACAGGAAAAAAATTATGTGCCGACTGTTTCATGAAAAGATTTTTACCCTGAGTCATGGACCAAGGGTAGGGTATTAATGTAGAGTTTCCCAATATGTTTTTTTTAACAAGTAAGGGCATTATTTATTTATTTTTAGAAAGAAAGAAAGAAATACCTCCATCTGTCATCACCATTTCAGAAGAGAAAGGACAGACATGGGCTTAGCTCCACCACCATCAATGTGCTACATATTATGGTGCTGTAGCACACTCACAGCCAATATTTGCGAATAAATGGATGTAAAAATAAATATGATTTATAGTAAATAGGCTCCACTAAGTTAAAAATTATCTCCAACAATTCTTTGGCTCAGTGTCTATTGATCTGGTTGCAAGAGAAGTTCCATTTGTCCAGGGGCCATGACCAAGAGAACAGTTTACTGCACTTGTGTGACCAAGTTATTTGTCTTGAGTGACATGGTCTTCTAAATCCTGCATACACTCTGTATTCCAGCAAGCTGTATATTCTAGTTCTGCAATCTTGATACACTACTGCCACTAGCAGATGGCACAACCATTCTCCAGTACCTCCCAACATCCACAGCTGTGAAAGTTCAGACACACCTGTAGTCATCCCAAGACTATGCATGCTACTGACTCAATGTCAGCTTTTCTTTTTTCAGCCCCAACTGATTAATCCTAACCTTAGTCATCCCCATTTCCTAAATCTTCCACAACATTGCTTGTTAACATAGGCTCCTCCAACTCAAAAACCTTTAATGATTTGTCATTAAGCACAGAAAAAGCCCCAAGTCCTTAGACAAATATTGAAAGGCTTCCATAACCTGAAGGATATATTTTTAATCTTTCAGTAGTTTGTCTTAACTCCCCTCTGGACTTTTCAATATCTACTTTACCTATTAGTAAGTATTGCCTTCTTGCTTCTGCTAGAGAATGAGCTACATGCCTCCTTTACCCCAGCACAAAGTTCTGCAAATACTAATTCAAGTTACAACTGTTAGACGAATAAATAGAATATGCAGGCACAGATAAATAAAGCTGCACCTTTACTCAACTACTCATACTGTGATCTGCCAGAGTACTTGGCACAGTGTTAGGTACATCATCAGTACTCGATACATAGCACTTGAATAAAGTAAGGATAGAAGGCACCCCAGTTGGTGTGGCTCAGTGATTGAGTGCTGCTGGCCTGTGAGTCAAAGGGTCACCAGTTCGATTTCCAGTTTAGGGCACATGCCTGTGTTGCTGGTGCCCATGGGAGGCTACCACACACTGATGTTTCTCTTCCTTTTTTTCTCCCTCCTTTCCTCTATCTTAAAAAAGTAAATAAACAAAATCTTTTTTAAAAAGAAAGGAAAGAAGATAGGAGGAAAGGAAGGTAGGTCGAATGGATAAAGGAGGAATGAGCTTAAGGGAGGTCAGGATTTAAACTAAGTGATAGTCCCATCAATTTATATTTCTTCCATTGGACCACAAGGCAAAGGTGGGAGTGTACAATGCTAGGAGTGAGAGATTCAGATACTATGAATAAACTCTATCCACAATAAGTCAGGAAATAGGATAATAAAGCCTCCAGACACAGGTTGTGGGAATCCCTGTCCTTAGCAAAGGAGAAAAAAACTGAATTGTTGAAGTAAAGGCAAGTGAAAGTCAAATGCAGAAGTGCCTGACGGCTTCCAATTGGCCCTTGTGTTTATGTGCTCTGTGTCCAGATATTCTTCCATATGTGAGTTCTGCTAACCAATAGTCCAAGACCATCATTAGATACTTGTTTTTAGTCCCTGAAAGTTAACAGCCACGCAAAAATAACAACTTTCCATAGATGGTTCTTCTAGAACTTCTTCATGATTTACTATGGTGGTTTCTCAGGGTTTCAACATGTCCTCCTACTCCATTTCTCCAGCACACCCAGTTTGTGACTTTACTATGATAAACCACCTTTCCCTTCTAGACTTTGAACTAGTCACCTCCTCCCATAACTGTGGAAAGTTTAATTACTATAATGAATCTCTTATTCCACAGCACTAGTGGATATCCTTTGTGATTGAGCCCTGACTAATAGAAATGAAGAGGCCTGTATCCCTGCAACCTTCCTGAAATAAGAAGCAGCCTGAGAAAGCTACTCCACTATTAATATTGGCCATTTTCATGTAAAAGTAGACATATTAAAATGTATTCAGAATTTATTTTAATCATGTGTGGTGAGACAGCAGACATAGAAACAATGGCTGTGAAGGAAGAAGTTCATATTCACCAGTCCCTAAAAACAGGAGAACTTCCATGGCATCAAGGGCCATATGGGGAAAGATAAGGGGTGTTCAGGAGGCAGAGAGGGGTGAGAAGGGAGAGAATGACTGAAAGCCTTATTGGAGTTTTTGTAGAAAGGAATGTGTAAGGCAGGTAGCTATGGTGAGTAAGACTAGGATTAGATAATGTGAATAATTCTTGATGGGCTCTAGGCCATATGGGTGGCCCTAGGTTGTCCAGTGTCATGTCCTGGGTTGATTTAGGGCAGAGGAAGGATTTCCTTATTGTGCGTTATAGTTTGATAAAGGAGATATTTTGGGGTGTGGGTTCCAGATTGGTTAATATCAAAGGCATATATAAGGAGAGAGGTTTACCATCTCTTGGCAATCTCTCCAGGACAAATGTCCAAAATGCTAGACCATCAAAAATACATAAAATAAGAATATATAGTCAATATAGAAGAAGTGACTCTATAAGGACCCACATAACAAAGCAAAGATCTGAGGAGAATCAAATCTAACAAAGCTAAGATCTAAAAAATTAAGATCTGAGAGAGCAAAACTGGGTTCTAATCAATATATATCCTTTGTCTTCAGAACAGGGGAAATTGTGACATGTACCTAAGTGGATTTCAAATTGTTGTGGAACAATGATCTTTATATGACTCATATTTCTTCTTTTTTGTGAACATGAGTTTCTATTATAGTTGGCTATGCCTGTTCTACATTATAGCATGTTGGTTGCAGCTCTTTAATTTATAGACCACCAAATCAAGAAAAACCACACTAAAGAACCCACCTCAAGAAATGACATATCAGGGTAAATTTCTCAAACACATTTGGACATGATTACATGACAAGATCCTGGACCTCATACCTAAATCTAATGCTATAATTGAATTAGACTTTTGTAGCTCTTGAGATATGGGAGAGTATATTTTGCATGGGAGGAGTGTAAATAATTAGTGGCCATGGGTGAACTGTCAAAATTAAAGATGGTGTTTTTATTTATACTCCCCCATCTACAAGTGAGACCTAGTATGCTCCCCTGAATCTGAGCTGACCTTTGGACCTCCTTTGGTCATCAGAGTGTGGTGGAAGTAATCTTGCATGACTTGCAAGTCTGCCTTAAAAGAGCTTTTGTGTACTAAGAGCACTTTCTCTCGGAGCCAAGTTGCTGCACTGTGAAAAGCTCAAGCAGTGTGAAGTGGTTGGCTAGAGGACCAGAAAGTTCTATAGTTGCCAGCCCCAGCAGAGCTTCTAGCCAACAGTGCTAACAGACATGAACCATTAAAGTAACTCATCTCACTTTTCCAGCCTAGTCAAGTCTACAGGTGATTGTAGTCTAAGCTAATGAATTGAGAGACAAAAACATCCCTACTATGCTCAAATTGAAGTATAGAATTATGAGAGATAATAAATAGTGGTTATTGTTACATTTTAATAAATGTAAGGTAAATGGAAGCAGTCTGAGTTCCTCACCCAGGTGTCTGGGCAACTATGGGAAGCAGTTTCCCATAACCTTAAGAATGGGCCTAGTTCTGGCCAAGACGGAGGCATAGGTAGAAACCCTTCATGTCCTTGCACAACCAAGAGGAGAATAGCAACCAATCTAAAATCAATAAACAACCAGAAGTGCCATAAAATCAAACTGCATGAAACTCATATAACCATGGAATTAAAGAAACAGTCAAACAGAATAACCAGGCCAGTAAGGCGGCAGACTGAGAGAAACCACAGTGTTATGGAAGACCTTGGGGGCAGGGCTGGCTGCAGCAAGGTGGCAGGTTGCATGGGAGGGACTGACTTAAGGGTAAACTGAGACTCAGAGCTTGCTGTGGACTACAGAGGTTGCTGCGGTGGGAGAAACTCCTAGTCTCACATGAGAGTCCCTCTCTGGCCCCTCCCCCACAAGCAGCTCCACAGCACAGCAAGGAGGGTTGTCCTGCACAGGTGAATACCTAAGGCCCCTCCCCCTTACAACTTATCAGGAACCCAAAACAAAGAAATAGAGCCAAAATGAAAGAAAAGAGCAAAACTTCAGAAAGAGAAGAGAGCTAAGCAAGGAGAAGATAGCCAACCTATCTGATGGAGAATTTAAAGCCCTGGTCATCAAAATGCTCACAGAACTGATTGAGCTTGGCTAAAAAAATGAAAGAACAAATTAAAGATACCCAAAATGAAATAAAGCAAAATATTCAGGAACCAACAGTGACAAGAAGGAAATAGGAACGCAAATCAATGACTTGGAACAAAAGGAAGAAATAAACATCCAACTGGAATAGAATGAACAAGAATTCAAAAAAAATGAAGAGAGGCTAAGGACTCTCTGGGACAACCTGAAACATTCCAATACCCAAATTATAGGGGTGCCAGAAGGAGAAGAACAACAACAAGAAATTGATAACTTATTTGAACAAATAATGAAGAAAAACTTCCCCAATCTGGCAAAGGAAATAGACTTCCAGGAAGTCCAGGAAGCCCAGAGAGTCCCAAAGAAGTTGGACCCAAAGAGGAATACACCAAGGTACATCATCATTAAGTTACCCAAGATTAAATATACAGAGAGAATCCTAGAAGCAGCAAGAGATAAGGGGATAGTAACCTACAAAGGAGTTCCCATCAGACTGTCAGCTGATTTCTCAAAAGAGACCTTGCAGGCAAGAAGGGGCTGAAAGAAGTATTTGAAGTCATGAAAGGCAAGGACATACATCCAAGATTACTCTATTCAGCAAAGCTATCATTTAGAATGGAAGGGTAGATAAAGTGCTTCCCAGATAAGGTCAACTCAAAGGAGTTCATCATCACCAAGCCTTTATTATATGAAATGTTAAAGAGACTTATCTAAGAAAAGGAAGATAAAAATATGAACAGTAAAATGACAACAAACTCACATCTATCAACAAATGAACCTAAAAAATGAAAGAAAGAAAAACAATGAAAACAAAAACTAAGCAAACAATTAGAACAGGAACAGAATCAGAGAAATGGACATCACATGAAGGGTTTTCAGTGGGGAGAAGGAAGGGAGGAATGGGGGGAAAAGGTACAGGAAAGAAGAAGCATAATTGGTAGGCATTAAATAGAAAGGGAGATGTCAAAAATAGTATAGGAAACAGAGAACTCAAAGAACTTATATGTACAACCCATGGACATGAACTAAGACGGGTGGGAATGCTGGAGGGTTGGGGAGGTGCAGGGTGGAGGGGGGATAAAGGGGGAAAATTAGGAAAACTAATAGCATAATCAATAAAATATGCTTAAAAAAGAAGTACAAATAGGTAGCTACACAGTAGCCATGGGGATGTAAAGCACAGTATAAGAAATAGAGTAGCCAAAGGACCTACATGTGACCCATGGTCAGGAACAAGGGTGTGGGGATTGCCTGTGGGAGTATGGGATGCTAGGTGGAGGGAGAAAAGGGGGAAAAGTTGGGACAACTGTGATAGTATAATCAATAAAAAATAGCATAGTTAAAAAAAAAAAAAGAATGGGCCTGATAAGTAGTGCTCCCTTAGCCTTGAGTGGGCTTGCATTTGTAGTATGAAGCTCTGTTGCATAAGTCCTGTTGGCATCCTGCCAGCTTTGCCTGTGTTCTAGTATTTAAGGAGATAGGAATTTCCCACTGGGTGCCACAACAGGTGCCACATAAGGGGACAGGTGACATGCAGTGTGCCACACAGAGACATGCAGGGGGACATGCAGCTTGCAGTGTGCATGGATCACCCACCCTTGAATAAAGGCATGTCAGACATCCCAACAACTCCATGAATATTTTTCCATCTGCCCAAATACCATGAACCTGTTAAGCCTTGAATGGTCGCAATACATAAACCATGGTTGATGGGGAATTACATAGCAATAGGTAGCTGAAGCAACAAGAAAGCAGCAAACTTAAAATGCTTCAAAACAACCTAAGTCATGGATCCCAGCCTAAAAACATGATCTCAGGTTTTCCCACTACACATTTCTCTAAGAGCCTACTTGCCTCTACCCTATTAAAACAAACCCTGCCCCTACTTTCTTTAAAAGAAGGAGAGCCACAAATCAAATCAGGCTATTGAAAGCACACATAAAGAACACATTGAATCTTTTCTCTATTTGAACAGAATTTTTTATACTTGGGGAAGTTTTTTTCAATGTCTTATGTTAGCACAGACAAAGAAATACCCTTAAATAAAAAATATTAAACTTTTGTTTGGAAATTGACGATCCTGGATAGAGTAGTAACAGGCATGCTATGGGCTCTAACCACTGTTTTCTTTTCTGTTTTTATATTGCTACTGGCAAATCTACATAATAAAAATATATATCTCCATACTCTTATACAAAAATTTTAAATTTCCTGTTATAGATTGATGCCCCTGAATGAAGGGGTTGCATGGTTTATCTGGTTCTAGCTGCTCTGTTTTCATTTGTTATTGTATTGCTTTTGGCAAATCTGCATATCATAAAAAAGGTTTTTGTGTCTGCTTGCCTGAAGCTTATTGATATCTTTCCAAAGTTCCCTAACATATGACTAAGATTATGCAGGAGAATCATCATGACTTGGGATCCAGATTAGGGTAAACTACTTTGACTGGTGCTCTTGAGCTCTTATATTCCTTAATCAGGCAAAGCAACTTAGAGTTGTGAATTATATGCACCAGTAAGTTGCTGAAATTGGTGAATAAAAATATAAAATAGCCAGTTAAATTTAAAGTTCAGGTAAACAATAAATATTTTTAGTACGAATATATCCTATGTAATATTTGGCCATATTTAAACTAAAAACATATTTTATTAGATACTCTATATTTTACCTGACAATCCTGTCATATGTCTCAGTAAGGTATGAGTAGGCCACATGTTTTTCCTATTTTATACATTATTTTTCAAGTTGTGTCTCTTTTTCTGCTCTTGTGGGATCCATACCAATACGCTTTACCATGCAGCATGGAAAAGGTAGTACAGAGTTCTGGGAATGCAGAGCAATGGGGAATATTCCTAAGCGTCTCTTTGGCACATGTAATACATGTAAATATGAAGGTTTCATGTATGTTAAATCATGCAATCCTTTTCACAGCCCCGACCTCATCACTTGGCTATGAGAAAATGGACACTTGGAGAAGGGCTTACACAGGGTCACATTGCTGGTATCTTGAGGCTCAGCTCTCTGACCAGAACTACCTGATTGCCAAGCACATATGCCCACAGCTTCACAATATGCTGATCATTAGTCAGGAGACTGGAGGCTGTGAGTAGGGAGTAAAGTTCTTGCTTTTTTACTGTCACTCTTGTGCCTTCAGTGTGTTTCCTTGTTGCAGGGCATTTAAGATGCTTATTTTTAACTATGTACTTTATTGAGGATAGATGAAAGTAAGAGAGAATGAGGGAAGATGTGGAAAAGACGTAAAATGTACCTCTTTTTTAAAACAGGAAGAATAAATCCTTATCTGTGACTCAAACAGACCCTACCCACTTGGTCTTGTCACATCTAGATGGTAGCAGATCCTCTTCTATGGACAGAGTGGGGATTGCTCTGCAGTAAACTTGCAGTTAAGTGATCCTGCATATCACTCAAATTCCAAGTGAAAGCCTATTTTTATATAAAAGGGCCCTTGGCACAAAGTAAAAATAGTAGGACTTCTCATCTGAAGCTTTGGAAGAGTTCTCTCTGTCTTGGAATTCTGCAGGAGGGAACGAAGGGAGAAGAAAATGAGGACACAGCACAATGTCAAGTAAATTATGGGCCCTGGCGTTTTGTAGTTCTGACCTATGTTGTTTGATGGGGAAGAGGAGCCTTGGCAAGAAAAATTTAGAAATGTAATTATAAAAAGATAGTGAAATATATCACCCCCATTGGAGGTTTCCTTTCCCAAAAGTAACAAGCCAAGACTTGGATCCGAGATGTTAGCAGATTGATGTCTTTTTTTATGAAAGACTGATGTCTCTTAGCCAGGTTAAGTAACTCCAAACGTGGCTTCTATTTCCCATCACTCCTCTTCTTATACTTGAGAGCTCAGAATAAACTAGTCAGCATTTATCCTTGAGCTTGACCTATATCATTTTCTGGAAGGGCGCTGATGTGAAGGAAAACCAATGGCCCAAAGCTGAACAGAGCAAACAAATCACAAAATGATTTTGTGTCTGCTGAATCATGTGGCCCTGATGCAGTTGAGAACTAGGACAGAGAACAAGGTTCCTATATGGTCCTCAACCATTCAGAGATGACATTCACTATACTTTCCTTCCATGAATACATACTAGCTTATATTACCATCAGGATTAGGATTTGGGAATACTCACAGCTGGCAAAAAAGCAAATTCACTAAATGTACATGTGCTTACATATTGATTCCCCCAAATAATTGTGGAAGTATCTCTTCTGCTTTCTGAAAGATATTTATTTGTATCTTCTGTGTGTATTTGTGAAATGGGAACTGGGATATTTCAATAGTGTTTCACAGGAATCCATGGCTCCCTGGATAGAAAAGTTGATAATTAAACTTTACTGCTTTAAAGCACCTATATGAAGAATGATTTGATATTTTCGCTAGATGAGAAACTCTCTTATTGTTTCATTTTAAGGCAGTTTTCAAGGTACAAATGAATTAATATTCAGTAGCAACTGTATGCCAGGTAAATGCAGTGCAGGGATCTGACAGACGTGAGCCCTGGAGTTTTCTAATCCACTTTGTGATGTGGACAAGAGTCCCCTTAGTTCACATGTAAGTTGACCTGGATTGCATAAGAGATGGCAAGCATATTATCCCAGGTCAATCATTTTCAGGGAATGACACAGGAAGTACATCTGAACAGGTCTATCTTGTTCCAAAGCTATGCTTTCTGTTGCCTCTCCATTGCTTTTTGGTTCATTGAAAACCAGTTTGTTCCTTTGCTATTGAACTGGTACCTTGCCCCTATCTTTACCACCTAGAACTGCCTGAGGGCCTTACCAAATCCATTTTGCTATCCTCATCAAAAACTGGAAGCATGGCAGAATTAACTCTGCCACCTCTAGGATTCCCCGTTCATTGTTCTTCAGTGAGGCAATGATATGTGTGTTACGTATACTGTTTTCTAGTTCCCTTCTGAGGCCACACCAGTCTCTAACATTGGTACCTGCTTTGTTTTTTTTCTTTTTTTTAATATATTTTATTGATTATGCTATTACAGTTGTCCTATTATCCCCCCTTCATTCCCCTCCACCCTGAACACCCTCTCCCACCCACATTCCCCCCCTTTACTTCAGTCCATGTGTCATAAGT
>CM052542.1:99550456-99577127 GCA_028533065.1 Trachops cirrhosus | reverse complement strand
GGGCTGGAATGGGAATAAAGGATAGAAACTGTACTGAATAAACTAAAATAAAAAATTTAAAAAAAAAAGAAAACTGAAGGTCAATATCACTGATGAACATAAATGCTAAAATCCTCGCCAAAATATTAGCAAACTGAATACAGCAATGCATCAAAAAGATCATACATCATGATCAAGTGGGTTTTATTCTGGGAATAGCAAGGTTGATACAACATTCACAAATCAATAAGCATGGTTCACCACATAAACAAAATGAAGGATTAAAAACCACATGATTATATCAATAGATACAGAAAAAAGCTTTTGATAGAATCTAGCACGCCTTTATGATAAAAACTCTCAGCAAAGTGGGAATAGAGGGAACATACCTAAACATAATGAAGGCCATATATAACAAACCACTGGCAGCATCTTACTCAATGGGGAAAAAGTACAAGTGTTCCCCTTAAGATTGGGTACAAGACAGCAATGTCCACTTTAACTCCTGTTCAGCATAGTACTGGAGGTCCTAGCCACAGCAATCAGACAAGAAGAAGAAAAAAAAGGCATCCAAATTTGAAAGGAAGAAATAAAACTATCTCTATTTGCAGATGACATGATTCTGTACATAGAAAATGCCAAAGATTCCAAGAAACTACTAGAATTGATAATGAATTTAGCAAAGTATAAGGATACACAATTAATATTCAGAAATCAGTTTCATTTCTATATGTCAATAATGAACTAACAGAAAGGGAAATTAATAAAACAACCCCACTCACAATTGCTTCAAAAAGGATAAAATACCTAGGAAGAAACCTAACCAACAATATAAAAGACCAGTACTCAGATAATGATAAGACACTGAAGAAAGAAATTGAAGAAGATACAAATAATTGGAAGCACACAGCATGTTCATGGATAGGACAAATTAACATCAATAAAATATCCATATTACCCAAAGTAATCAATAGATTCAACACAATTCCCATCAGGACTCCAGTGACATATTTCACAGAACTAGAACAAATATTTCAAAAATTTATGTGGAATCACAAAAGGCCCCACATAGCAACAAAGACACTGGAAAAGAATAACAAAGTTGGAGGAATCACAGTTCCTAATATAAAACTATACTACAAGGCCATAGTAACAAATACAGCCTGGTGCTGTCATAAAAACAGACACATAGATCAATGGAAGAGAATAGATAGCCCAACATAAACCTACACCTTTATAGTCAATTAATATTCAACAGAGGAAACAATACACTAAAGATAGTCTATTCAATAAATGGGGTTAGGAAAATAGGACAGGTAGAAATAGAAAAAAGAAATGAGACCAACATTTTTTGTTATTTTATTATTGTTCAAGAACAGTTTTCAGTATTTACCACCTACCATTCCCCCCTCCACCCCAGCCATCCCAACCTCCCTCCCCTAATTCCACCCCCGCTTGGTTTTGTACCTGTGTCCTGTACAGTTGTTCCTGAAAACCCCTCTCCCTTTCCCCTCCATCATCCCCTCCCAGCTCTCCTTTTGTTACTGTTAGATTGTTCTTAATTTCAGTGTCTCTGGTTATATTTTGCTTGCTTGTTTGTTTTGTTGATTAGGTTCCACTTAAAGGTGAGAGCATGTGGTATTTGTCTTTTACTGCCTACCTTATTTCACTTTGCATAATGCTCTTCAGTTCCATCCATGCTGTGGCAAAGGGTAGGATCCCCTTCTTTCTTTCTGTTGCATACTATTCCAGTGAGTAAATGTACTATAGTTTTTTGATCCATTCATTTACTCGTGAGCACTTAGGTTGCTTCCAGCACTTGGCTTTTGTGAATTGTGCTGCTATGAACATTGGGGTGCATAAGTTCTTATGGATTGGTGCTTCAGGGTTCTTAGAATATAATCCCAGCAGTGGGATTGCTGGGTCAAAAGGCAGTTCCATTTTCAGTTTTCTGAGGAAAGTTCATACTGTTTTCCACAGTGGCTGCACCAATCTGCATTCCCACCAATGGTGCACTAGGGTTCCCTTTTCTCCACATCCTCTCCAAAATTTGTTGTTTGTTGCTTTGGTTATGATGGCCATTCTGATTGGTGTAAAGTGGTATCTCACTGTGTTTTGATTTGCATCTCTCTGATGGCTAGTGATACTGAGCATCTTTTCATGTGTCTCTGGACCCTCTGTATGTCCTCCTTGGAGAAGTGTCTGTTCAGTTCTTTTGCACATTTTTAATTGAGTTGTTTGTCTTCCTGGAGTGGAGTTGTGGGAGTTCTTTATGTATATTGGAGATCAAATCCTTGTCTGAGGTATCATTGGCAAATATATTTTCCTATACAGATGGTTCTTTTTTCATTTTAATGCTATTTTCTTTAGCTGTGCAGAAGCTTTTTATTTTGATGAAGTCCTATCTGTTTATTCTTTCCTTTATGTCCCTTGTTCTAGGGGACATATCAGTGAAAATACTGCTGCATGGAATATCTAAGATTTTCCTGCCTATGTTTTCTTCTTACACAACACACAAGAATAAATTCAAAATGACAAGTACCATGTGATCTCACCTTTAAGTGGAACCTAATCAATAAAACAAACAAGCAAGCAAAATATAACCAGAGACATTGAAATTTAGAATAATGTGACAGTAACCAGAGGAGAGCTGGGAGGGGATAATGTGGGGAAAGGGGAGAAGGAATTTCAGGAGCAACTATAAAGGACACATGGACAGAATGGACAAAACCAAGGCAGGGTAGAATCAAGGGAAGGAGATGGGGATGGCTGGGGTAGGGGGAAAATGCAGACAACTGTACTTGAACAACAATAAAAAAAATTCAAAATGGATCAAAGACTTAAATGTTAGACCTGAAACCATAGAACTCCTAGAAGAAAACATAGGCAGCAAAATGTCAGACATTGCTCACAGAAATTTTTATCATATATAATTCCCCAGGCTAGGGAAATAAAAGATAAAATGAATAAATGGGACTACATCAAATGAAATATTTGGCACAGCCACGAAAATTGTCAACAAAATAAAAAGGCAACCTACCAAATGGGAGAACATAATCACTGGTACATCTGACAAGGGGTTATTATTCAAAATTTATAAAGTAGTTACAAAGCTCCACACCAAAAAAACAAACAACCCAGTTAAAAAATGGATGAAAGACCTGCATAGAGACTTCTCCAAAGAGGACATCTTTGGCCAATATATATATGAAAAGATGCTCAACCTCACTTATCATCAGAGAGATGCAAATAAAAACCACAATGAGATACCATCTCACACCTGTCAGAATGAGTGCCATCAATAAATAAATAAAAAAAAAGAGCTGGCCAAGATATGGAGAAAGGAGAACAATTTTCATTGTTGGTGGGACTGCAGATTGGTCCACTGTTGTGGGAAGCAGTATGGAGATATCTCAAAAATTAAAAATTGATCTACATTTTTATCCAGCAATCCCACTTCTGGGAATATATCAATGGAACCCAAAACACTATTTCAAAAGCACATAAGCAACCCTATGTTCATTGCAGTGTTATTTACAGTCACCAAGATATGGAGGCAGCCCAAGTGTCCATCAGTAGATGAGTGGATAAAACAACTATGGTACATTTATATAATGACATTCTACTTGTCCATAAAAAAGAAGAAAAAGTTTCCCTTTGCAACAGTGTGCATTGAGCTAAAGAACATTATGCTAAGTGAAATAAGCCAGTCAGAGAAAAACAAATACCATATAATTTCACTCATGTATGGAATCTAGCAAACAAACTGAACTAACAAGCAAAACACAGACAGAGTCATAGATGGAGAACAGATGACAGCTAGTGGTGGGGGGTTAGGGGGTGGAGGGATTGATCAAAAACGAAAAAGGACTCATGGACATGGAAAACAGTGTGGGATTGCAGAGGGGTATTATTATAAGAGGACTAAATCATAATGGAAAAATATTATAGAATATAAATAATTTTAAAAGAAGGGCTTATTCTGTCATGTTGATATTTGTGCCATTGTGCATTTTTTTCAAGTCTGTATTCCCCCATTACTGCCTTTCCTAATACTTTATTAATTTTTCCCATATATCACAATATGTGACATATTGCATATTCCATTTATTTAAAATATACAAAGTACGTAAATTCCTAAAGAAAGAAAGAGATTAGTAGCTTGCAGAAGCAGGAAATGGGGGTGATTGCTTAATGGATAAGGAATTTCCTTTTGGAATACTGTTTTGCAACTAGGTAGAAGTGGTGGTTGCACAAATAATGTGCATGTATAAATGCCACTGAATTGTGTTCAGTAAAATGGTGACATTTGTGCTAAATCATTTTGAGAAGCATAAAATACTCTGCACACATATAATAACACATATATGACTATACATAAATATTTACATAAATGTATACATATGTGTATATACGTATCTCCAGTGGATTGATATCATTTCCTCCATTGTATTAAAAAATACAACAGGTACAGCAGGAGACATTGAGCACTCATATTCCACAGCATAAAAATGTCACAGATATTTTCATCTATCTTAATTTTCTATGGCTCCTCAATGTCTACAGGGTACAGTTTATGCTTCTTACTATACCCATTAACATCTGGTCTCTGCCTTCCCTGGTGTCATCTTCCATTGATTCATTCATGGTTCCACTTTAGCAACACAGCTCTGCTCTAGTTACCTAAACATCATGGACTGTGGTGACTTATTTGTGAAGATTTAGTTCAAGTCTTGGTTGTTTTAGGAAGACTGTCCTATTCTATCCACACATCGTGAGAGAGGATAAACTTCCACATCTCTCTGTTTTTAGCTCTTAGTTATTCAGAGAATTGTGCCTGGGCTGGTAGCATCAGCATCACACAAATGCTTGTTACAAGCGCAGAATCCTGGGTCCAATCCCAGACCTACCCACTCAGACCCATCATTTCCTCAAGTATCCTAGGAGATTTGTATGCACACTGAAGTAGGAACTTCAATGCACAGTGCAAACCTCTATTCTTATACCACTACATTTTTCTCTTTACTGGCCTGCATAAATCCCCAGAACATAGGGTATCTGTCTTCTTTATTAATGTATCCTCACATGCACAGCTCTGGGCTCACATCCCCTTGGAAAAAAAATCAGAAGTATTAGAGAAAGAGTGATTTCTATGGCCCCCTAAGAGCTTCTTTCTCCAATTCATTACTGAACCATTTGGGGGCTTTGAGAGGGGGAAATGCTAGAGTTCAAGTTCAGTTCTCTATAGATTTTCATCATCAGGATCTTCACAGCATCATGAAACTAATAAAGCTAACAGTAATGAAAAGAAAATAACAACAGAAGCTAGAATTCTCCTGCTACCCCAGAGGAGAGAATAATTTGACAGTTCAATGCTGCCTGTTTGCCAAAATACTTCAGTGGCCCATTTCTCATTATAGAAAGTAGCCCTTTGGGGACATGTCACTGTGCCTGGGTGACAGAGGGTCCATGTGGGAAAGTAAAGCGCAGCATGTTTGCTCCTGGGTTTGGCAGGCAACAAGTGACTGGAAGTGTTGGGAAAATTCCCCACTCAAGGCTCCCTCCAATCCCACATACTACTCAAACCTAAATAAGACATTACTGAAACTGTTCTGTGCTACGCTGGGCTCAGTTCCTTCTTGCCTCCCTTCCTTCTTTCCTACTTTCCTCAAATATGTATTATCCCAGTTAAAAAGATAGCTGAGGGACACAACTGCCTTCCAAAAGCATCCTGCACTGAAATAAAGAAGCCTGTAGCAAATAATTGAAACATGCTGAATTAAATACTGTAGTGGAGGTGGGGGCAAAGAGGTGGAAGTTAATCAGTTTTGCAGGGATACACTAGGGCTGGGCATTACAGCACCTGTACAGATTCACTGGGAAGGTGAATTAGAGAAGGAATCTCATTAGCAAACCACATAGGACTTGAAATTATACTGTGCATTCTAAAAACTGCAAGTAGTTAAATAATGCTAGAATGAACCATAAAGGAGAGATGAAATAGCAGGGCTGTGGGAACGGCAGTTAGGCAGAGTAAGGGTTAAGAAAGTCTTCTGTAACTTACAAAGGTGTTTTGGTGACTCTATTTTCTGTGGTGTTATCTTTGTACTTTTATGATGTGAACCACAACAAGAAATACATTTTCTAGGTGAGATCATATGGTATTTGTCTTTCACTGCCTAGCTTATTTCACTTAGCATAATGCTCTTGGGTTCCATCCATGCTGTGGCAAAGGGTAGGAGTTCCTTTATTTCTGCTACATAGTATTCCATCATGTAAATGTACTATAGTTTTTTAATCCATTAATTTAGTGATGGACACTTAAGTTGCTTCCAGCACTTGGCTATTGTGAATTGTGCTGCTATGAACATTGAGGCACATAAGTTATTTTGAATTGGTGTTTCAGGGTTCTTAGGGTATAATCCCAGCAGTGGAATTGCCAAGACCAAACTGACAGTAACTGGAGGGGAGGTGGGAAGAGGTAATGGGGGTAAAAGGGGGGGAGGGTTTTCAGGAACATCTATAAAGGACACATGGACAAAACCAAAGGGAGGTAGGATTGAGAATGGGAGGTGGGGATGGTTGGGATGGGGAGAGTTGTCGGGGGGGAAATGGAGACAACTGTGTTTCAACAATAAAAAAAAGAAATAGGTTTTATATCATGATCTAGTGATATCCATAGAATTGAAACAAGTTTCATGAAATATCTTTAATCTCATTAAGTCCTAAATTCTTGTTAATTTCTTCTTTTTAATTTCATGTTTTTGGTTATGGTTTTATCTCAGTGTCTGCCTTCAAAAGGAACCAATCTGTGACAGTGGATATCTTTGTCTTGCTCTAGATCTCAAAGAGCTTTCAACATATCACTACTAAGTGTGATGAGTGGTACATGTTTTGTAGATTCCCTTGTCAGATTAAGGAAGTCCTATTCATATTTTAGTAAGTTTTTAACATGAGTGTTAAATTTCATTAAATATTATTGAGATGTTAATGCTTTTCTATATTATTTTATTATTTTCTACATTAAATTGTTAATTCTTCAAATGTTAATAAACCCTTGTATTAGTAGTATAAACTTAATTTGAGCATGATATGTTTTCATTCTTATATATTTCTAGATTTAGTTTGCTATCCTCTGTTTAGAACTTTTTAAAAGTTATATATAGTAAAATTCACTCCACTTGATGTACACTTCTAAGAGTACTGACTAATGTCTAGATGAAAGTAACTAGCATCATAGTCAAAAATAATTGGCAGTGTTCTAATTTCAATTGTCTCTTAAATGTCATTTTTAATTTCTTTCATTTTTAAATTATATTTTATCATTTATATTATTATAGTTATCCCAATTTTTCCCCTTTGTCCCATTTCACCCAGCACCCCCTCACTCCCGCAGGCAGTCCCTACACTGTTTTCCATGTCCATGTCATGCATACACAAGTATGTTACTTGGCTATTCTACTCCCTATGCTCTACTTTACATCCCATGACTATTCTGCAACTATTAATTTGTACTTCTTAATCCCTTCACCTTCTTCACCCCTGACCCCTTTCCATCTAGCAACCATCAAAATGTTCTTTGTATCTATGATTTTATCACTGTTCTGCTTCTTAGTTTATTTTACTTTCAGATTCAGTTGTTGATAGATATGAATTGTTCACATTTTTTTCTTCTCCTTCTTAACATTGCATATAATACTGGTTTGGTTGTGATTAACTCCTTTAGCTTTTTCTTGTCTGGGAAGCTCTTTATCTGTCCAATTATAAAAGATAACTCTGCTCAGTAGAGTAATCTTTGTTGTAGGTGCTTGCTTTTCATCACTTTGAATATTTCTTGCCAATCTTTCTAGCCTGTAAAGTTTCTTTTGAGAAATCAGCTGACAATCGTATCAGGGCTCCCTTGAAGGCAACTAATTGCTTTTCTCTTGATGCTTTTAAGATTTTCTCTTTGTATTTAACCTTTGGCATTTTAATTATGATGTGTCTGGGATGCCACTTTACACTTATCTTGTTTGGGACTTTCTGTGCTTCCTGAATTTGCATGTCTATTTTCTTCACCAGATTAGGGAAGTTTCCTGTCATTATTTTTTTCAAATAGTATTCCAATTTCTTGCTTATTTTCTTCTCCTTCCAATACTCCCATGATGTGAAATTTGGTACACTTGAAGTTATCCCAGAAGCCCACTATCCTCATTTTTTAAAAAAAAATTTTTTTCTTCTTGTTCTGATTGTTTTTTTGCTTCCTTATGTTCCAAATAGCTGATTGATTCTCAGCTTCATCCACTCTACTGCTGATTCCCAATAAATCGTTCTTCACTTCAATTAGTGTATCCTTTGTTTCTCACTGGACATTTTTGATGCTGTTGCAGTCCTCACTACATTCCTTGAACATCCTTATAATCAGTGTTTTGAACTCTGAATCTAGTAGATTGCTTCTCTCCATTTTGTTTAGTTCTTATTCCGGAGTTTTGTACTATTCTCTCATTTGGGCCATGTTTCTTTGTCTCCTCATTTTGGCAGCCTGTGTTTGTTTCTATGTATTAGGTAAAGTTGCTATAGTTTCCAGGCTTGATAGAGTGGCCTAATATAGTAGGTGTCCTATAAGGTCTAGTGGCATAGCCTCCCTTATTACCCAAGCTGGGTACTCAAGGTGTTCCTATTGTGTGGGTTGTTTATACCCTCCCCTTATAATTGAGCCTTGATTGCTGTTGACATATCCAAGGTAAACCACTGCCTGTGTTCTGTCCGGGGTCACACAGCATAAGCTACAAAGTGATCTGCATAGGGCTACTACTTGTCCTGGGCATAGAGGTACCCAGGAAAGGCCATGCTGTGAATCAAGGCCAGCTGTTGCTAGTGCCAGACCTGAAGCCACTTATCAATGGGTACAGGGCTGTCCAAAGCCAGAAGCTTCTTGTTTGAGAGAATTTAGGAAAATCTGAAGTATGGACCAAGACAAGCCACTTGTATAGGAAAGCCTCTGGAAGCAGCTTGAGTGGGCCTGAAAGTTCTGTAGGGCAGGGCATCAGGGTGTCAGCTGGGTGCAGAAAACAGTGTCAGCCAGCTTGATGGAGTCTCAGACATGGCAACCACCTGCTGGCTCTGTGGCTTGGTGGGGCAGGGCTCAGAAGAGCAACAAAACAATGGTCTCTTTGAGCATTGTTGTCTGGGAGAAAGCTGCCCCCAAAATTCTCACACTGATACCAGACAATTCAGTTCCTCCTGGTATATCTATGATGCCTTTTAATCTGTTACCCCCGTGCTGGAGCTCAAAGAGGGTGAATCCAAGTAAGTCTGTGTGCAGGCCCTTTAAGAGAAACTGCCTGGTGGGATTAGAGCAGTTTCTGTCTTCCATAATTTCAATCCCCACTGGTTTTAGCAGCCAAAATTTTAGGAGACTAATCTTCCTGGCACTAGGACCCCAGGCAGGGTGCTGGCACTGGTGTGGAGCTGGGACTCCTCACTCCTAAAATATCCCTCCCAACTTTTATCCACCATGTGTGGGTGGGACACCAGCTGGATCTGCACCTCCACCCCTCCTACCATTCTCAATGCGGTTTCTTCTTTAAATCCATAATTGTATGACTTCCATTCATCTCAGTCTCTGACAGTTCTGAATGATGTTTGTTCTATAGTTTAGTAATAATTTTGATGTTGTTTTGTGAGGAGGTGAGCCATGTTTACCTATGCTTCCATCTTGACCTGGAGTCTTTTTATTTTTTTTACATTTGGAACTTTTTATTTTTTTTTAATTTTTTTATTTTAGATTATTCAGTACAGTTTCTATCTTTTATTCCCATTCCAGCCCACCCACCCATCCCTCCCCACCTCCCTTCCATTTCCAAGCCCCGTAGTTTTGTCCATGTGTCCTCTATATTTGTTCCTGTAAACTTGACCTGGAGTCTTAACGTTTTTTAAATCAATATTCAAATAAGTTCCACAATTACATTTTGCTATTATATCTCTTAAGATTCATTTTTAAATTTTTTTTAGATTTTATTTATGTATTTTTATTTTATGTTATTTTTTAATTCCAGATTATGTGTCTTTCCATCTTTCTTCAGGCACCTGCAATGTGTTTGTTGAAGAAACTGGGTAATTTTGTCATGTAGGTATTCCTACCAGCTGAATTTTGTTGATTACATCCCTATGGTTGTTGTTTAAAATCTATTGTTTAACATCTAACTTGTTCAACATATTCTGTCTTCCATATTTTTGTTAAATTGAATCTGGAGGCTTGATCAGATTCAGGATTGATTTGGGTGAAGAGAATACTAATTTACTGATAGATTTATATATTCTATCAGAATATTTGCCGCTTTTTATAATATTAACATCAGTTAATTATCAGCGTTTAGATATATGAAATCATGTGCTACATAATGATGATGTTCTAAATCTTTCATTTTCTTTTTTTATTAACTATAATACTTGTAAAAAGGTAAACTTTAAACCTCATCTACTTCATGGTTACCTAGTAATGAGAAGATATAAAATGCTGAATTCTTCCCTTTTATTTTCAAGTTTCTAGAGGTGACCAAAGGTATTTTTTCTTTCAGTATCATAATGAGATCTATATTTTTATACATATTTGATGTATTTAAATTCATAGCAGAAATTAGTGTCAGTGATGCACCTGACACTAATGCACCTCTTCTGGTCAATAAAAAGCTTACATGGGTTGACTTCATATTTGTTCAAATGGAACCCTACCAGTCTTTGATAGAGTTCTTGTTATCTGGTATAAGAAGATATTCCAAGGTCACTTTATACATTTCCTGTCCCAGACTTGGAGTCAGTCATTCTGTAAGGAACTCTGTTTCCTTTTGGTGAAAAATGGCATTTCAAAACTACAATCTGTGAGCTACTGGTGTTCCTCCTACTGGTTTATAATTTTATGTTTTCCAGACACTTTTAGGGAATATAACTGAGAAATACATACACATATACATATATATTTATATATGTACATAGATTATATTTTCATCTGTCTGCTTAGCTATCTAGCTATCTCTCTAGCTATCTGGTTATGTATCTATAAAATTATAGTTTGATTTCTAGTACTCAAAAACACAGAATAATATAATTAAAATATTATATACTTGTTCATCCAGTGAACTCCAAAATATACATATCCAACAGTCTTAAGAACAAATGAACAAATAACAAATGAATAACAGCACTATCTGGATCAAAAAACTATGGTACATTTACACAATGGAATTCCACGTAGCAGAAAGAAAAGGAGCTCCTATGCTTTGCCACAGCATGGATGGAACTGGAAAGCATTGTGATAAGTGAAATAAGCCAGGCAGCGAAAGACAAATACCATATGATCTCACCTTTAACAGGAACCTAATCAACAAAACAAAGAAACAAGTAAAATATAACCAAAGGCACTGAAACTGAGAACAGACTGACAGTGACCAGAGGGGAGAGGGGAGGGAATTTCAGGGGGAAAGGGTGAAGGGTTTGCAGGAACAATTATAAAGAACACATGGACAATTAAGGGGGTCAGAAACTGGAGGGAAGTGGGGAGGGCTGGGGGGTTGGGCTGGGGTGGGGGGAAAAGGCAGAAAACTGTACTTGAACAACAATAAAAAAATAAAAAATAACAGCACTATCAGCAACAATATGCTTACTGGAGAAAGTCTGAGATTTTTTTTTCAAAGTTTTCCTCAGAATGTATCCCACTAGGATATGTACAAAATATACTTATGTACAAAATGACTGGGGGCTTAGAGTGAATTCTACTCTCAATAAATAGCCACCAAATAGATAAACATTTAGGTTCACTTTTTCCACATGACTTTTCAAGTATCTGATTCCAAATCAATTTTATAAAACAAAATATTTACAAAGATGTCTAGTTTCTAACTCTGTCCCTCTTACCATATTTTTATTTCATTTTTAACCTACAGTGAAGTTCACACTCACACATATTTGACATTCTCACTTTTCTTGGATAAGTGGTAGCAAACTACCCACTTTTCTTCCCTTCATTTTTAGACCACAAGATATCTTATGAAATGTTCAAATTAACATACAGGGATATTTCTAATAGCTTCTCATAAAGTTAATTATTCCACTGTGGGGTACTACAGTTTATTCATAGAGTCTCCTATGTAAAGACTGTTGCCCACTGGGGTTGCTTCAGTTCTATCGATATTTCAAATATTCCTGCAAAATAGGCCTAGTACATATGACTTTTAATATTTTTGTCTGGGTATTTTTAGCATTAATTGCTCAGAGTGGAATTGCTTGGTCAAAGGTTAAATGAATATGTAATTTTCCTAGCAATTACCATCTATGCCTAATCAAATGTTTATTAATCTGCATTCCCAACAAGGATGCATGAGAATGCCTGATTCCCCCAACAGCTTTGACAGCAGAACATGTCATCAAATATTTCTCATGTTGCCAATCTGCTAGGTGAGAAATGGTATCTGATTAAATTTTAACTTTCATCTCTCTAATCATGAATGAATCTGAGCATATTTTCAAATGGTTATGTGCTTTATGAGTTCTCTATGAACTTAATGTTCATACCCTTATTCCATTTTTATTGATGTTCTCATTTTTATTAATTCTTATAAATTCCTGTGTGTTAGAAATATTGAGCCTTTTTGATACAAGTTGCAAATATTTTTCCAATTTGACAAATTTCTTTTTACTTTACTTAGTTCCATTTTTTGTAACCATGCAAAAAAATATTTTTGTGGTACTGCATTCATCCATCATTTCATTTATGATCTTTACATTTTGCATAATAGTTAGAAAAGTTATTCACAGTCCCAGATAACAATGGAATTCCCCCAAATATTCTTCTATTCTACGTTCAACTTTTGTCTTGAAACAATTATAGATGCACATTAAAAAAATAGGTATGGACTTCCAGCCAAGATGGAGTATAGGTAGATACACTTTGCCTCCTCCCACAACCAAAAGAAGGACAACAAGTAAAAAAAAAAATTCTGCCAAAAAATTAAACTGTGTGGAAGCCCAACAACCAAGGAGTTAAAGAAGAAACATTCATCCAGACTGGTAAGAGGGGTGGAGGCAAGCAGCCAGGGTGGAAAGGACACAGGGCATGATGGTAGCTAGTGGTCCTACACTTGCATGTGGATAAACCAGGAGGAATGACTCGGGGGCAAAAGAGACCACACAACCCAGGGAGCAGGAAAAGAAAGCCTCAAAACCTCTGGCTGTAAAAACCTGTGGGGGTTGTGGTGGCAGGAGAGACTCTCAGCCTCACAGGAGAGCTCATTGGAGAGACCCAAAGAGTCCTGGACTGTACACAAACCAACCCATCCAGGAATTAGCACCAGAAGGGCCCAATTTGGCTGTGAGTAGTGGATGAAGTGACAGAAAGCCAGCTGAGAGCCGAGCAAGCAGCATTGTTGCCTCTCGGACCCCTCCCCCACATACAGTGCCACACACAACAAGGTGAGTTGCCCTGCTCTGGTGAATACCTAAGGTTCCACCCCTTACTGTGTAACAGATGTTTTAAGACAAATAAACATAGCCCAAATAAAAGAACAGATAAAAGGGTCAAAAATAGAACTAAGCAATGAAGAGATAGCCCATCTTTCAGATGCAGAATTCAAAACACTGGTAATCAGATGCTCACAGAAGTGGTTGGGTATAGTCAAAAAAACAGAGAGGAAAATGAAGGCTATGAAAAGTGAAATAAAGAAAAAATGTTTCAGGAACCAACAATGAAGAGAAGGAAATCAGGACTCAGATCTACAATTTGGAACAGAAGAAAGAAATAAACATTCAACCAGAACAGAATGAAGAAATAAGATTTCAAAAAAATGAGGAGAGGCTTAGGATCCTCCAGGACAACTTTAAACATTCCAATATCTGAATCATACGGGTGCCAGAAGGAGAACAGGAAGAGCAAGAAATTGAAAACTTATTTGAAAACATAATGAAGGATAACTTCCACAATCTGCCAAAGGAAATACATTTTCAGGAAGTCCAGGAAGCTCAGAGAGTCCCAAAGAGGTGGACCCAAGGAAGCACACACCAAAACACATAATAATTACATTATGCAAGATTAAAGAAAAGGAGAGAATCTTAAAAGCAGCAAGAGAAAAGGAGACAGTTACCTACAAAGGAGTTCCCATAAGACTATCAGCTGATTTCTCAAGAGAAACCTTACAGATAAGAATGTGTTGGAAAGAAGTATTCAAAATCATGAAAGGCAAGGACCTACATCCAAGATTACTCTATTCTGCAAAGTTATCATTTAGAATGGAAAGGCAGATAAAGTGCTTCCCAGATAAGGCCAAGTAAAAGGAGTTCACTATCACCAAGCCCTTATTGTATGAAATGTTAAAAGGACTTATCTAAGAAAGAGAAGAAGATCAAAACTATTAACAGTATATGACAACAAATTCACAAGTATCAACAACCAAACCTGAAAAAACAAAGACAAAATGAACCAAGCAAACAACTAGAACAGGAACAGAAATAGAGATCACATGGAGCATTATCAGCAGGGATAGGGAGCGGGGAGAATGGGGGAAAAGGTACAGGGAATAAGAACAGTAATTGGTATGTACAAAATAGGGGGAAGCTAAGAATAGTATGGGAAATGGAGAAGACAAAGAAATTATATGTATGATCCATAGATATGAACTAAGGGTAAGAGGAATGTAAGTGGGAAGGGGGTGCAGGACAGAGGGGAATAAAGAGGAGAAAAATGGGACAACTATAATAGCATAATAAATAAAATATACTTAAAAAATAAAATACAGCCCTGGCTGATGTGGCTTAGTGGATTGAGTGCTGGCCTGTGAACCGAAGGGTCTCCAGTTCAATTCCCAGTCAGGGCATATGCCTGGGTTGTGGGCCAGGTCCCCAGTGGGGGGTGCACAAGAGGCAACCACACATTGATGTTTTTCTCCCTCTCTTTCTCTCTCCCTTACCCTCCGTCTAAAAATAAATAAATAAAATCTTTAAAAATAAATAAATAAGTAAAATAAAATGATAAAAATAAAAAATAAAAAGGTGTGTAGTGACATCTCATCATGATTTTAATTTGTATTTCCTTAATGGCTAATGAAGTTGCACATCTTTGCATGTGATTATTTGTCATCCATATATCCTCTTCAGTAAAATGATCTCTCATGTCTTTTGCCATGTTATAATTTTTTGTTTATTTTGCTGTTCAGTTTCATGATTCCTTTATGTATTCTAAATAGGAGTCCTTTGTGCCATATACAACTTGCAAGTATTTTCTCCCACTCTGAAACTTATCTTTTCATTTTCTTAACAGGGTCTTCTGTGCAAAAGCTTTAATTTTGAGAAAGCCCATTTTATCAATATTTTCTCTTAAGATCATACTTTTAGCTTCATATCTAAGACATCATCTACTCATGTGACCTAAAGATTTTCTCTGATATTTTCCTGTAAAGAATTATTTTGTACATTTTGTATCAAAACATGTGATCCATTTTTCATGTAATTTGTATATAAGGCATGAGTTTAGATCTTTGTTTGTTTGGTTTTTTTTTCCCTTGGATGGCCAATTGTTTTAGTATCATTTGTTGAAAGGATGTTTTTCATTGAATTGTTTTTGCTTCTTTGTCAAAAATAAGCCATACTTGTGTAGGCTTATTTCTTGGACCTTTATTCTATTTCATTAATCTGTGTATCTATTTCTCTGTTAATATTACACTGCCTTAATTACTATAGCTACATAGTAAACATTAAAATCCAACTGACTCTTCCACTTTATTCTTTTCCAAAAAGAGCAATGAGTGAGATCCAGCTTTAGTGGGCATTTAAACTCTAAATTTCTCTAAATACTCTAAAATTTCTATGATGAAAATAGTAAGTTATAGACAGATGTATCATTGGAACCTAATAGAAAATCTGTAAGTAGACTTAATTATATATGAAACTTTAGTGTAAGATACTATAAAAATCTCAAATCAATAGAAAAGATAGAAATTTAAAGTAATGGGAGGGAGGTGGGCAGGGCTGGGTGGGTGGGCTGGGCTGGGAGTAAAAGATAGAAAATTGTACTTGAACAGCAATTAAAATAAAATTAAAAAAATAATAAAGTAGTGATTCTGGTATAGAAGGAAAATGATAAAATTGAATAATCCCTGTAATGTGCACTGGGTTTTCAAATGGATCACAAAATTGAAATGAAATTATACAAACTAGCATAAGAAAATATGGGTAAATCCTTCTACAGTCTGTAAGTTGGAAAATTTTGTTAATCAATTACTCAGAATCCAGAAACAACAAATAACAAATAAGCATAGATAGTTTTGATTGAAACTTTTAAAAATTTTATGACTAAAAGATACTGTATGCAAATAAAAACTGGAAATTAAACACTGAGGAAAAAAGATTAGTACTAATGAGACAATTTATGAATTTTCCTAACATAGAAAAGCTTTAAAACCAGAAAAGAAAAAACCCAGATTTTACAGAAAATGAGACTAAAGAAGTAAACAAAAAGTTCACAGAAAAAGAAATAAAAAATGTCTTGTAAATTTATAAAAAAGGTTCAAATTTGTTTACACTCTAAAAGAAATGTAAATTAAAATTATAATGAGATATTATTTCTCATATGTCAGAATTGCAAAAATCCTCAATTTTGCCAATATACTGCATGATGAAGCTATGCAGAGGCATACATTGCTGGTGGGAACACAATGTCTTTGTAGAGGAACTTGGCAATACATAGGAAAATTACATATGTACATTGACCCTTGGACCCAGCAATTTTTCCTCTAGATTTTCTCCTAAAGGTTTACATTACAGTGATTACAAATTTTTCAAAATATAATGTTTGCTAATCACTGCTCTGAATTTTTTATAATTTTAAGATTCACCATTTGATTTTGTTATTGAATGTCTTAGTTTAAAAAATGTACCATCATATCACAAATTATCTTTTAAAAATATTTTTATATCCTTTTTGTTATTTGAAATTCAAAATTAAATAAATATCATGGCTTGGGGTACATCTATCATACCTCTTAAGAGCCCTTTCTCCCACCAACACATATACATGCACATACATTTTGAAAACTTTTAGACTACACAACTAAATAATATACCATCATGGGGCAAGATGTCAAAGAAAAGCACCGGAGCCAGTGGGCTAGACTGTGGATATACCTAAGTCATAAGGTGACTGAGTAATGTTTATATAGCCTTTCTGAAGTGGAGAGCAAACAATTCCCACCCTTCTGTTACACAAAAAGACAGTATTTTGGTCTGAATGATTAAGCTTTGCTATTGACCAAACTCAATTAAATAAGTATGTCTTACTTTGACTGGTTCTATGTTGGCCTAAGCTTCCAGCTGGTACATAAAATGTTAGCACTATGAATGGTTGCAAAGCCTAACTCCTTGTTGCACAGACAAGAGTGCATGGTCTGGACTGGGATTCGGAGAGTGAAGTACTTGGAGTGAAAATTTTGAGGAGCACTTTCTCAGAGGGTCCTATAGGTGCAGGGCTTACCTTGAGAATGACTGGCTCCCAGATTTTATGCCCTGAGCACCTTACTCACTTCAACTTAGTTAGAGCTTTGAAACTGACACCATTAAGACAAAGTGCTTGGTCAGTTCACATAGCTGTTTGATGGCAGAACTGGATCTATGACAGGTATTCTAATGCAGGTCTGGAATCTTCCCTCAACATTAGGTTGCCTTCACTCAGCCCACTGTACAAGGAAATGCTCTCAAGGTGGAGTGGTCAGCCCAAATGCTTGGGTAAGAGCTTGAGCCCTATTTGGTCATGGCATGATGCCCAACAAGAGCACAGTAAGACCTCAGCCACAGCAGAATAATCACACTCTTCTAATGGGGAAAGGTTTACAAGATGAATGAATAGGTAAACAAGAGAAATATTTATCTTCATAATGATGACAAAAAAACCTTCTTAAGAGCTAATGAAATTATTATAAATAGAGCCAGTATAAGTAAACATAGACTTTGTTATGTTACAAACCACTCCTCCAATTGATTAAAACACATAGAAAGTAATAAAAAGAATAAAGTAGTTTCACCTTTTAAAACAGCATTTTTTTAGGGTTTGAAAGAAATAGTTCTGAGGTTCCAAGATGGCTGAAGAGTAGCTGGAAGTTCTGTATCCTTGCTCCTAGCCCCACACCAGTCTTCCAACTAAACCACAGAGCAATTAACTAAAAAATCCAGCTGAGTGTGAGTGCGAGTGTGTGTGAGTGAGCATGTACATGGGCAAGTGTGTGGGCATGTGTGAAAGTCTGGCCTGGAATCTCCTGGTGGAGCAGCTGCCACTGCTGCTGCCCAGCCCAGCACCTCTGGCAGTACAGATTTGAGGTGGGAGCCATTTTTGAGGATTTTAAAATATCCTACCTGGGAAGAAACCACAGATAGCCTGCACTCCGGGCACCCAGACTTGTCTCAGTGCCCTCTGCCCTGGGAAGGGCCGCTCAACCTGCCACTGACAGAGCCAGGGTCCAGAGACTATGGACTTACTGGAAAAGGAGCTGTCACCTCCTTGACCCCGGGTGTCACAGGAACCGTGAACTGGGCTTGGTGGGGCAGAGTCTGACTGAGGAGGCTGGAGGCAGACATCACCCCAGAAGTGCAGCAGCACAGCTGCGTGGCTCAGCAGCAGGAGCCCAGCTCAGTGGCAGGAATCTGAGGCTGACTCACTGAAGGAAACTGGTGTAAGCAAACCTCTGCCACAGCCCTGTGTTTTAATATAACTGCCGGATTCTTCTGTTCTTTCCCCCACCATCAGGATGATACCAGACCTGAAAGAAGACAATGCATACAGGATATAATCTATTGATTTGGGAGAGGGAGAAGAAGCACTGGTGTGAGAAAGAAGCATGGATAGGTGGCCTCTTGTATGTACCCCAACTGGGGATTCAGTCCACACCTAGAAGTCCTCTCAAGGCAGAGGATGTTGTGGTAGGGGCTAAGCCCATCAGTCAGACAGATGGAGGATAGCTCCCATCAATAAACTGGCTCTCAGCCTTGGGGAGATATGAAAGCCACTGGAGACAAACTCACCATCTTTTTTTCTCCCTGAACAGGTCAAAGCACAGGTTTTGTGTGTATGGCTACCCAACTTGGGCCACAGTGAAGGGAGGGTGGTACAATCAGGAGTCATGTGAGTGGAATATACAATGTAAGGCACTGGGGAGAGTCTTGAGGGAGTAGTTGTGGGATTTGGGGGGCCCCAATATGCCTAGGCTCCACAACAAACATCCTCCTTGAGAAGAGCTAGCCCCTCCCAGGGGAAAATCAATCACATTACCCTATGAAATACCACCCCTCCCACCCTCTGGAAATCTCTTCACCACATCTGTAAACTTGTTTGCTCCACTCACATCCTTTTTTTCTCTATTGTAAGTTTTGTTCTCTCTTGATGTTCTGTTCTTTTTTGTTTGTTTCTTTCCCTCCCCCTGATTTCACTCCCATCCTGCATCTTAACCATTGCTGAGGAAACTGCAACATAAATAGACTCAGGGGTCATCAGAGGTTGGTGGTAGGATGCAGCCAATCCATACACTATCCTGGGAAACAAACCAGTACTCCCCTCTCCTGAGAGAGCTACAGAAACACCCTTCTGTGTGTTTCTAAATATACAAGATCTGGGCTTAGGAACCCTAATAGGGGCCCTGCTCTGCCCAAAACAGGGAGATAATCCTAGACACACTCAGACTTGTGGTTCAGGGGAGGGGGAAAAAACTCACCATTTTCCTTGAAATCTGAAAGGCATCTGCCATGGGAGATCCAGGAATCACAACGCATTGTTTCTGCTAGAAGCACTCCCAGAAATAGTCTGGTCTGTAACTAGGCTAAGATTGACAGCAGGCCAGCAGGCAGAGACAGACAGAGGTAGATCCTGTGGCAACTTGAGACATTTGCTGACACACACTTGGACCTAGTGCTGATAAAATCCATCTTTGCAGAGCAGCTTGGCCCAACCTGGGAGCAGCCAAGTCTGGAGGAATCAGCCACAAAGTATGGATCTCCTGTAGTGTTAAAAATGTGGCTGAGGGACAGATATGTACAGCATCAGAGATTGGCTTATACCAAACCCAGACATCAGAAGAGTATCCAAAGGGAGAAACCAGAAGTCAAGATCTAAACTGTGCTGAGACAAATCCATTTGGTTCTTTTGTCAATATCTTAGTTACTTTTCTTTTTCATAGCCATTTTATTTACACTTTTTATCTATTTTTTCTTTTTCTCTTATTTTTAGTGCTCCAATTTTTCTTTCATATCTCCTTTTCTACTATTCTCTTATAGTACTCCACTGTTTCCTTCTTTTCTCAATTTATTATTATTGTTACCTTTACTGTGTTCTTTTCCCCCATTTTCCTCTTTCAATTCATCATGAGTAGTAGCTCTCTTTCCTTTTCTACTCTCATAATCCCTTTTCTTTCTTTTGGTCTTCTCATATTACTTTTCCCTTTCTCTTTTCTCTACTTTTCCATTTCTCTCTATGTTTTCCTTATTTTTTGCCCTCTTATTGTTGATATTGATGTGGTAGGCAGGTGATTTTGCTTGTTTTGGTGTTGTTTTGCTTTGTTCTTCCAGCACCTATACAACAGCATACAAGTGATGGAGGTTGAGTCTCTTAGTGAGACAGATGGACAACAGATCTCACCAATGAATATGCCAATAAGAATCAGGACTCAAATACAATAGAAGAATCTACATAGCCTACACAGAACTCATTCATAGAGCATCCAGATCAGGAGATCAAGGGGTCTGTACCACTGGGTCCCACAGGACTCCTAACACACAAGGCCATGAGTCAAAGCTAATCAATCTAATACATAGAAACAGAAACAAAGAGACAACTAAAATGGGGAGAAATAGAAATATCCTGAAACAAAAGGAAAAATGCATATCCAGAAAAAGAGCTAAGAAAAATTGAGGCAAGCAACTTATTAGGCATAGAGTTCAAAATAATTGTTATAAGAATGCTCAAGGAACTTAGTGAGAGCTACAAAGAACTAAGTGGAACCTACATCAGCATGAAAAAGGACATAGAAAATTTGAATCAGAACCAGATGGAAAATAAAGAATGCAATATCAGAAATGAAAAGCACACTAGAAGAAATGAAGATCAGCCAAGATAAAGCAGAAGGTTGAATCAGCAAATTGGAAGACAGGGTGGAAAAAAACACAGAACAACAAAATGAAAAAAGTCTCAGAAAGAATGAATTGAGTCTAAGGGAGCTTTGGGACAACATGATATAATATTTGTATCATAGGGATACCAGAAGGATAAGAAAAGGAGCAAGGGATAGAAAACCTGTTTAAAAAAATAATGATGGTAAACTTCCTTAACTTGGTGAGGGAAAAAATCACACAAGTCTAAGAAGCACAGAGGGTCGCAATCAAGATCAACCCAAAGAGGCACATTCCAAGACACATTAAAATCAAAATGACAAAATTTTAGATAAAGAGAGAATCTTAAAGGTAGCCACAGAGAAACAGCTAGTAACATACAAGACACTCTGATAAGGTTATAAGTGTATTTCTCAATAGAAACGTAAAAAGCCAGAAGGGGTTGTCAAGACATATTCCAAGTAATGAAAAGCAAGGACCTACAATCAAGACTACTTTATCCATCAAGCCTCTCGTTTAAAATGGAAGGTGAAATAAAAAGCTTTCTAGACAAAAGAAGGCTAAAGAGTACACCTCCACCAAGCCAGCACTGCAAGAGGTGCTAAAGGGACTGCTTTAAGAAGAAGAAATAAAAGAGAGAGAGAGAGGAACACAGGTATAAAGGGAAAAAATGGCAATGAGTAAGTACCTATCAACAATAACTTTCAAGATCTGAAGATGGCAGCATGGTAGGAGGGAGCAGATTCTACTTCCCCCTACACACGGGAGAAAATCCTAGCTGATCTACGGAGGAACAGACCAAACAGCCAACATTATCACAACATATATGAAAATAGGAGATCACAAATTGTAGCGGACATTGAAAAACCCGACGGTAAGGAGACTACTTCAGGATAATAAGGGCCGAGGGATCAGCTCAGGGACCAGGGATGTTGCAGCACCAGGCCTGGTGCTCCGGGGTCTGCCTCGGGGCTCCCAGGAGAGAGCTGGGTCAACTGCTCCCTCCCTGGCCAAACAAGGACTGAGCAGCACCAAGGGAGGCCGGTTTACTGGAGGGCACAGAGAGAGGAGTAAGGATGGAGAGGCACCCACACAGGGGCTGTGAGCACCCACGCATAGCCCTGGTGAGAATGTGCACACCAGCCTGTGCGACCAAAGGTGCCTGGCTGTGCAACCAAGGACGCCGGCCTGTGTGCCTGCGCCCCAAACCCACAGAGAGTGTGATTTTGTGGAAGACTCAGAAACCACAGCTGTGAAAAAGAAAAAGTCACAGGCACTCCCCGGGACCTATGATACCCAGGCTATGAATTTGGGGGAAGTGGGTGCCCCTGGGGATCCAGAGAGTGTGCACCCATGAACCCGGAAAAGGCACAGGTGCTCCATGGGACATCTGAACCCACGGCAGTGAACTCCCAAGATTGTGTTTAGGAGCACTCAGACCCCACACCCAGAAACCTTCAGAGAGGCACCAGACGGGCTCTGGGGAGAATTCACAGCTAGCCCTAGGGACAGTACACCAGAAGCTGACTGAGTTGTGAACAGGAACAGAGAAAAACTGTCTCCAGTGGGCCCTCAGCCTGCTGAAGCCAGCTAGAAGCACCAGTTTGGCCAGTCTAAAACCAACAATAGGTGTCTCTTTGTTTTATCTTGTTTTGTTTTTGTTTTTTTCCTTTTAATTATTTTTAAGTAAACTTTTATCTTTTAATTCTTATTATTTTTAGATCTATCAATTCCTTATGCTTCTCTTTCTGTCATTCTAGTGTTGATCCTTCAACCTTTTTTCCCAAATTTATCTCTTCTTCTTCCTTCCATCTTCTGCTTTGTTCCTTTTTTTTTGAACCTCCAAGTAATTGCATAATTGTATTATCATTATTTCATTATTCATACACTTTTTATTTTAATAGTATTTTGGTATTCCTCTTCTTTCTGTATAGTCTTCTTTGCTTGGTGGGTTATACTGGATCATTTGATAGGTTTCCCCTGTTATCTCATTCACAGTGTATTGCTAATTTACTGTCCTTCATTTGTGTTCCATTAGTACACTACTCAGGGCTCTATACTCCCTATTCTTGTTATCTACATCTCATAGATAACAAGATCTCTAGATCTACCATATGATTGTTGCTCTAATATTACTGTAAATAATAGCTATTCCATACAATTGTAAATACTTCACAACACCAATCCCACATCTTAGCCCACTTCACAGTTTCCTGAACTCTATTACTGTAGTGGTTAAGCCTATTCTCTCACACACTACACCTGTTTACTACTCTGTACTCTCACCCTACCTCAGAATCTGACCTCCCACATCCTCACTGCTTTCTAGAGCCAACTCACAATCCTTTCCTTCCCAACAAGAGTCTTATCTCCTTTACATCCTTTCTAAAAAGTGGCTAGTGGGGTGGAAGATCACAATTAACACTATACATAGCCAAAGGATCTCCTGTCTCCTCTCCACTGGCTGCTACTATAAATATCATAGAATACTCTCTTGCTGTCTTAAACCATTTTGCCTTACCCATCCAACTGATCACAAAAAAGAGTAGGCAGACACTGTGAACACCGGGATACCTGAAAGAGACTGCACCACTGAATCTCACAAGTATTCTACCACAGAAGTTTACACCATAAACCCTGGGAGCCAGAACAGATCAATTTAAGAAGCTGAGGCTAAAAAAACAGTCTCACGAACAATGAGAAGACAAAGAAATAATCCCCAAATTGAAAGGAATGGAGGAAAGAAGCCTCAGAAAGAGTGCTAAATGAAATAGAGGCAACTCAACTATCAGATACTGAGTTCAAAGCAATGATTATCAGGAAGTTCAATGAACTCCCAATGAGCTACCAGAAACTGCAGGGAAGCTACAATGAACTCACTGCAAACCATATCAACATGAAAAAGGAAATAGAAACTATCAACAAGGAACAAGAGGAAATGAAGAATACAATTTCTGAACTGAAGAACACAGTAGAAGGAATCAAAAGCAGGATTTATGAAGCAGGAGATCAGATCAGCGAGCTGGAGGACAAAGTAGAAAAAAGCACCCAGAAAGAGCAAGAACAGGAAAAGAGGCTCAGAAAGAATTAAGACGGATTACCAAAAATGCAAGACACTATGAAACATGAAAATATCCATACAATAGGAATACCAGAAGGAGAAGAAGAACAAGGGATAGGAAACCTATTTGAGAAAGTAATGATGGAAAACTTCCCTAATTTGATGAGAGAAAAAGTCACACAAATCCAGGAAACACAGAGAGTCCCAATTAAGAGGAACCCAAAGAGACCCACCTCAAGACACATTATAATTAAAATGGCAAAATTACAAGACAAAGAGAGAATTTTAAAGGCAGCAAGGGAGAAACAGGAAGTAACATACACGGGAACCCCAATTAGGCTAGCACCTGACTTCTCAACAGAAATGCTCCAACCCAGAGGAGAATGGCAAGAAATATTCCAAGTAATGAGAACCAGAGGCCTACAACCAAGGCTACTTTACTAACAAGGCTCTCAATCAAGATAGAAGGCCAAATAAGAAGCTTCCCAGACAAAAGAAGTCTAAAACAATACACCTCCACGAAACCAGCGCTGCAAGATATGCTAAAGGGACTGCTTTAAGGAAAGGAAGGAAAAAGACAGAGATAGAGAGAGAGAGAGAGAGAGAGAGAGAGAGAGAGAGAGAGAGAGAAGAACACAGGTATGTAAATGGAATGAATAAGTACCTATCAATAATAACCTTAAACGTAAATGGATTAAATACCCCAGTCAAAAGACAGAGAATATCTGAATGCATAAGAAAGCATGAACCAAACATATGCTGCCTACAAGAGACTCACCTCAGGAGCAAAGACCTACACAGGCTGAAAGTGAAGGGATAAAAACAAATTTTCCAAGCAAACGGACAGGAAAAAAAAGCCAGGGTAGCAATACTCATATCAGACAAAATAGACTTCAAAAAAAGAGCCTTAAAGAGACACCCAGAAGGTCACTTCATATACTCAAGGGAAGAATCCACCAAGAAGACATCAACATTGTAAATATATATGCACCCAACATAGGAGCACCGTAATATATAAAAAAAATATTAGAGAATTTCAAGAAACATATCGACAGCAACACAGTTATGGTGGGGGATTTTAACACCCCATGTCAGAAATGGACAGATGATCGAAACAAAATATCAACAAAGATATTGTGGCATTGAACAATGCCCTAGATGAAATGGACTTAACTGATATATATAGAGCCCTCTATCCCAAAGAAGCTAAATACACATTCTTCTCAAATGCGCATGGAACATTTTCAAAGATAGACCACATGATAGGACACAAGACAAGCCTCAACAAATTCAAGAAAATTGAAATCATACCAAGCATATTCTCGGATCACAAGGGTCTGAAGCTAGAAACCAACCCTGATGAAAAAAACCCCAAACACTCAAGATCATGGAGATTAAATAGCATGCTATTACACAATGAATGGGTCAAGAATGAAATTAGGAAAGAAATCAAAAAGTTTCTGGAAACAAATGAAAATGAACTCATAACAACGCAAAACTTATGGGACACAGCAAAGGCAGTCATGAGAGGGAAGTTCATAGCAATACAGGCCTACCTAAAAAGGATAGAAACATTTCAAACAAACAACCTAACTCAACATCTACAAGAACTCGAGGAAAAACAACGTACACAGCCCAGAGAAGTAGAAGAAGGGAAATAACCAAGATCAGAGCAGAAGTAAATGACATAAAGACTAAAAGCACAATTCTAAGGATCAGTAAATCCAGGAGCTGGTTCTTTGAAAAGATAAACAAAATTGATAAGCCTTTAAGCAGACTCATCAAGAAAAAAAGAGAGAAGACCCAAATAAACACAATCAGAAATGAAAGAGGAGAGATTACAACTGACACCACAGAAATACAAAGGAATGTGAGAAATTACTATGAAAAACTGTATGCCAAGAAATTTGAAAACCTAGGTGAAATGGACAAATTCCTAGAAGATAATGTTCCAAAACTCAATAAAGAAGAAGCAGAAAACCTGAGCAGACCAATAACACCTGATGAAATTTAAGCAGTAATCAAAAAACTCCCGACAAACAAAAGTCCAGGACCAGATGGTTTCACAGAACAATTCTACAAAGCATTTAAGGAAGAGCTAACCCCTATCCTTCACAGACTATTCCAAAAAATCCAAAAAGATGGAAGACTCCCTAACTCTTTTTATGAGGCCAACATCATACTAGTACCAAAGCCAGATAAAGACACAACAAAGAAAGAAAACTTCAGGCCAATATCGCTGATGAACATAGATGCTAAAATCCTCAACAAAGTATTGGCAAACCACATTCAACAATACATTAAGCAGGTGGCCAGTTAGCTCAGTTGGTTAGAGCGAGGAGCTAAAAACAATACATTAGAAAGATCATACACCATGACCAAGTGGGATTCATCCCAGGGATGTAGGATGGTTCAATATTCGAAAAACAGTAAATGTAATTCATCACATAAACAAAAGCAAAGACAAAAATCATATGATCATATCAATAGATGTGGGAAAAGCATTTGATAAGGTACAGC
>CM052542.1:99508698-99550356 GCA_028533065.1 Trachops cirrhosus | reverse complement strand
GCAGATGACATGATAGTGTACATAGAAATTCCTATAGACTCGGCCAAAAAACTGCTGGACCTAATAAGTGAATGTGCCAAAACAGCGGGATACAAAGTCAATATCCAGAAATCAAAGGCATTTTAGTACACCAACAATGAAACAGCAGAAGCAGAAATCAAGAAAGAATCCCATTCTATATAGCAAAAAGAAAAATAAAATACCTAGGAATAAACCTAACCAAGGAGGTAAAAGACATGTATGCAGAAAACTACAAACACTGAAAAAAGAAATCAAGGAAGACACAAACAAATAGAAACATATACTGTGTTCATGGATTGGAAGAATTAACATCATCAAGATGTCCATACTACTCAAAGCAATTTACACATGTAATGCAATACCTATTAAAGTAACAATGGCATACTTCACAGACATAGAACAAAGACTTTAAAAATTTATATGGAACCATAAACAACCTCGAATGGCTGCTGCAATTTTGAGAAAAAAAGAGAAAAGTAGGAGGGATCACAATACCTGATACTAAACTATATTACAAGGCCACTGTAATCAAAACAGCCTGGTATTGGCGTAAAAACAGGCACATGGTCCAATGGAACGGAACAGAGAGCCCAGAAATAAACCCAAATCTCTATGGTTAATTAATATTTGACAAAGGGGGCAGCAACATAAAATGGAGTAAAAATAGCCTCTTTAACAAATGATGTTGGAAGATCTGAACAGCTACATGCAAAAAAATGAAACTCGAGCACCAAATTACACTATACACAAAAATAAATTCAAGGTGGATAAGAGACTTAAGTATAAACTGTGACACAATTAAAGTCCTAGAGGAGAACATAGGCAGGAAAATCTCAGATATTTCACGCACAAACTTTTTTACTGACATGTCCCCTAGAGCAAGGTACATAAAGGAAAGAATAAACAAATGGGATGTCATCAAAATAAAAAGCTTCTGCATGGATAAAGAAAACAGGATTAAAATAAAAAGAGAACCAACTGTATGGGAAAACATATTTGCCAATGATATCAGACAAGGGTTTAATCTCCAAAATATATAAAGAACTTACATGATTCCAGTTTAAGAAAACAAGCAACCCAATTAAAAAATGGGCAAAGGACTTGAACAGGCACCTCTCCAAGGAGGACATACAGAGGATCCAGAGACACATGAAAAGATGCTCAATATTGCTAGCTATCAGAGAGATGCAAATTAAAACCACAATGAGATACCACTTCACACCAGTCAGAATAGCCATCATAAACAAAGCAACAACCAAGTGCTGGAGAGGTTGTGGAGAAAAAGGGACTCAAGTGCACTCTTGGTGGGTTTGCAGACTGGTAACACTATGGAAAACAGTATGGAACTTCCTCAGAAAACTAAAAATGGATCTGCCTTTTGACCCAGCAATTCCACTGCTAGGATTATATCCTAAGAACCCTGAAACATCAATCCAAAAGAACCTATGTACCCCGATGTTCATAGCAGCACAATTTACAATAGCCAAGTGTTGGAAGCTATCTAGGTGTCCATCAGTAAATGAATGGATCAAAAACTTTGGTACATTTACACAATGGAATTCTATGCAGCAGAAAGAAAGAAGGAGCTCCTACCCTTTGCAACAGCTTGGATGGAACTGGAAAGCATTATGTTAAGTGAAATAAGCCAGGCAATGAAAGACAAATACCATATGATCTCACCTTTAACAGGAACCTAAACAACTAAAGAAAGAAACAAGCAAAATATAACCAAAGACCCTGAAATAGAGAACAGGCTGACAGTGACCAGAGGGTGTGGCTTGGGAAGGGAATTTCAGGGGAAAAGGGGAAGGGTTTACAGGAACAAGTATAAAGGATACATGGACAAAAACTAGGGGTGGGTGGAAATGGGAGGGAGGTGGGGAGGGTTGGGTGGGGGTTTGGGGTGGGAGTAAAAGTTTGAAAATTGTACTGGGACGACAATTAAAATAAATTTTTTTAAAAAGTATTAAAAAAAAACAAAAAACCTTCTGTTGTCTTTAAACTGGCCAAGCCTGTTCTGCTCGTTTTCCTGGCTGCAGCAAACTGAAGAGGGATTGGTTTGACTTTTCTCCCTTCCCAAGCCACACTCTTCACAGTTACCCAGCCTCCATCCCAGTTCCTGAGTTCACTGTTGGGCCTCCAGTAACCTTCTGTGCCCAGCCTACTCCTTCAGTCCACCATTTGTGCTGTTCTTGAGGTGCACCGGTTAGGGACAACTCACACACCACCTTCTCACTCTTTGCTGTCCCAGATGCTAGGGACTCTCAGTACCCCTTCAGGGTAGTTCATCCCCCACACTGAGTTAAGTCTTTCTGGGGATTGTTGACTCCCTGAGCCTTGCAACTCACCTCCGAGAGTCGTCTCCACCTTCCTCTTAGAGAGCCAGTCAGCCCTGCAGGACCCTGGGCACAGGGACCAGGTGGGAGGTGCCTCTGGGAAGCAGAGTCAGGTGCACAGTTTCCAGGGCTGCTGGTGTGAGGGCTCAGCCTCCACTGCTGGGACAGGATGGGCAACTGCCAGCTGCGGGATTAGGTGCACACAGTCCCTGGGGCTTCAGGTATGAGTATAAGGTCAGGCAGGGCAGGGGTGCAGGAGGCAGGGGCAGCTGTGGCATTTGTCTTTCACTACCTGGCTTACTTCACTTAGCATAGTTCTTGATATATTATTCCCAAAGCTCTCCTCTTATTTTTTAATTCAATTACTTATCCATTTCCTCTTATCTCCACACTACCTGCTTTAATTTCCTCCTGCCACATTAGGCAAAATTTTAATGTATTTCATGTATATCTTTCTGTTTATATAAAAAATATATCTTTGCAACATAGGCATTCATTTTGCAAAATACATACTGCTCTTTTACACACATACATTTTCAATTTACATTAATGATATTGTGCAATATATCTTATTCTGTTTCTTTTTTCATTAAGTGTTCTGTCTTCACTATCCAACCAGTTTGCTATGGTTGGTCCATTATTTCCAATAATGCTAGAGCTAGTTCTCCATGATGTGAGTAATGGCATATTTTACCTAGCCACTCACTGCCTTCACAAATAAAATAAACAGCCTTATCAATGTTTTCTTATAAAGTGGTAAATAAAGACTTTGTCCTACGCATTAGTTTTAGGTTCTCCTAAAAATTAGAACAAATAGAACATGTGTGTATATGTGTATGTATGTGTATTAAGGAATTTATTATAAGGAATTGGCTCACATAACTATGGAAGCTGGTATGTCCTAAGAACTACAGGGTGAGTTATAAATGGGAGATCCAGGGGAACCAAGGGTATAGTTCCAGACTGAAAAAGCAGCAGGTTCAAGGGCCAGGAAGAATCAATGTTCAGTTCAGGTCCAAAGGTAAGAAAAAGTTGATAATCTCATTTGAAGACCATCAAGCAAGAAAAAAATTTCTCTTACTTAGGGAATGGTTAGTCTTTTTTTTCTAATCTGGCCTTCAACTAATTGGATGAAGCCCACCCATATTATGGGGTGTAATTTGCTCTACTCAGTTTATCAACTTAAATGTCAATCTCAACCAAAAACATTCTCACAAACAAATCCAGAATGTTTGACCAAATATCTAGTCAATTAAGTTAACATATAAAATTTTCAGAGCATGTAAAACAAGGAGTGTGAATGCCAAATCATGCATGTGTACACTTAATTTGAACAGGTATTATCAGCTTACTCTACAAGTTGGTAGACATAGTCTACTTCTACTCTCAATGAATCAAAGTTCTTACTCCCTGTATTCTGAATCTCTGCTAACATTTAGCATCACCCAGCTGCTATCACTCAGCTTTCTAATTTTGCCAATTTACAAGTTTTAAAGAGCTATCTCATGTTGTTTTAATTTGTGTTTTTATATTACTGATGAATTTGAGCAACTTGTCATATACATGCTATCCAGTTTCCTCCTCCAAATTTTGTTTAATATATTTAAATCTCCAATGTGCCTTAATTATCAGGCCATTTCACTTGGTATTTATTTGTATTTTCTAAATTTTCTTGTGTAGTCTTGCCTGTGCTTGATCTTGTTATTCTTTTATTTACTTATTTTTTAACATTCAATTTTATTTTAATTATATATTTTTCTTCTTTAAAAGATATTTTATGCATATGATTATGCTATTATGGTTGTCCCATTTTTTTCTTCCATTATTCCACTCTGCCTCATACTCCCCCACCCACCATCATTCCTTCACCTTAGTTCATGTCTATGGGTCACACTTATAAGTTCTTCGGCTTCTTCATTTCCCATACTATTCTTAACCTCCCTTGTCTATTTTGTACCTACCATTTATGCTTCTTATTCCCTGTACCTTTACCCCCATTCTCCCCTCTCCCCTTCTCCACTGATAACCCTCCATATGATCTCTATTTCTGTAAATCTGTCCCTGTTAACTTGTTTGTTAGTTTTAGTTTGGATTTTTTTTTAGGTTTAGTTGTTGATAGTTGTGAGTTTGTTGTTATTTTACTGTTCAAAGCTTTGATCTTCTTTTTCTTAGATAAGTCCCATTAACATTTCATATAATAAGGACTTGGTGATAATGAACTCCTTTAAGTTGACCTTATCTGGGAAGCATTTTTTCTGCCCTTTCATTCTAAATGATAGCTTTGCTGGATAGAGTAATCTTGGATGCAGGTCCTTGCCTTTCATGACTTTGAATATTTCTTTCCAGCCCCTTCTTGCCTATAAGGTATCTTTTGAGAAATCAGCTGACAGTTGTATGGGAACTCCTTTTTAGGTAACTGTCTCCTTTTTTCTTGCTGCTTTTAAGATTCTCTCCTTATCTTTAATCTTGGGTAATGTAATTATGAAGTGTCTTGGTGGTCCACCTTTGCAATTCTCTGAGCTTCCTGGACTTCCTGGAAATCTATTTCCTTTGCCAGATTGGGGAAGTTCTCCTTAATTTTTCAAATAAGTTTTCAATTTCTTGGTGTTCCTCTTCTCCTTCTGGCACCCCTATGATTTGGATGTTGGAACATTTAAAGATGTCCTGGAGGTTCCTAAGCAGCTACCCATTTTTTTTTTTTTTGATTCTTGTTTCTTCATCCTGTTCTTGATGAATGTTCATTTCTTCCTTGTGGTCCAAACCATTTATTTGAGTCTTGGTTTCCTCCCCTTCACTGTGGGTTTCCTGTGCATTTTTCTATATTTCACTCTTCATAGACTTCACTTTTTCCTCTATTTTTTGACCATACTCAACCATTTCTGTGAGCATCCTGATTACCAGTGCTTTGAACTCTGCATCTGAGAGGTTGGCTATCTTTTCTTTGCTTAGTTGTATTTTTGGGGGGAGCTTTGATTTGTTATTTCATTTAGGCCATTTTTTCTGTCTTGGCATACCTGTTACATAGTAAGTGGTGAAGTCTTAAGTATTTGCCAGGATTGTGCAACCCACCTTGCTGCTGCGTTGTGGTGCTGTATGTGGGGGAGGGGTCCGAGAGGAAACAATGCCACTTGCTCAGCTCTTGGCCATGCATTTAAGTTATTTGGCTACTCCATTTCCTACAATGTATTTTACATCCCCATGGCTATTCTGTAACTACAAATTTGTACTTCTTAATTCCCTCCCCTCTTCACTCATTCCCCACACCCCACTCTCATTTGTTAATCTTTTAAAAAAACAAATATTGGGAAGATTTTTAAAAGTCTTCTCTACTGCTTTTGAATTTTATTTCCAAATTTTCCTCATCTAATACTCCTCTTTTTAAATTTTTTTTGGCAAGAGTGATGATGGTTTATTCTATACAGTACCCCCCTATAAACACAGCAAAGAGCCTGGCACATAGTAAGTATACAATATAAGTTGGTATAATGACTGAAATAATGAGAGACATATCATATTTGAGGTATACTGATTCTATTCCCCTTTTTTAAATTGAGTTTTATGCAGAGAAATGAGGGTAAATGCATATGATCAAAGGAGAGGAATTGAATGAGTTAAGGGGATAAAGAGCTTATATTAACTTGCTTTTCTACTATGGTCCACTGTATCCTAAACATATTAGGAATGTGGGGAGAATGGCAATTCTACCAAAAAAAACCCTCCAAAATGTAAGAATACAGATTTTTTTTAATAATGCTATTTTTGTAGTATTAGGTTCACAGAAAAATTGAGAAAAATGTACAGAGATTCCTACATACCTCCAGCTCCACACATGCGTGACCTCCCCTATTATCAACATCCCCCACCAGAGTGGTCTATTGGTAACAGTTGTTGAGCTTACAATGACACATCATTATCATCCAAAGTCCATTAGTGTACATGTTATGGTTTTGAACAAAAGTATATTTATCTATCATTATAGTATCATACAGAAGAGTTTCACTGCCCTGAAAATCGTCAGTGCTCGGTATAGGTATTCCTTCTTTCTCCAGCTCCTGGCAAACACTGATGTTTTTACTATATAGTTTTGCCTTCTCCAGAATGTAATATAGTTGGAATCATACAGTATGTGACCTTTTCAAATTGGCTTCTTTCACTTAGCAATGTGCATTTAAGATTCACCCATACTTTTGCTAAATTGATAGTTTATTTATTTTTAGCACTATACATAATTCCATTGTGTGGATATGCCACTGTTTATTTATTCATTCACCCATTGAATGACTTGTTGGTTCCTTCTAAGTTTTCACAATGATGAATAAAGCTATGATAAGCATGCATGTGCAGGTTTTTGTGTGTACATAAATCTTCAACTTTTGTGGGTAAATATTATGGAATATGATTGCTACACATTACAGTTAGAGTATGTTAAATTTTATAGGAAATTATCAAACTGTCATCCAAAGTGGCCATACCATTTTGCATTTCCATTATCAGGGAATGAGAGTGTCTGTTGTTCGATATCTTCACCAGCACTAGATGTTAATGTTTTGATTTTTGACCATTCTAAAAGTTATGTAGTGGTAAGTACACACTTGTATTAATTTGAATCTCCCTGATGGTATATGTTGTTTAACATCTTTTCAAATGTCTATTTACTATCTGTATATCATCTTTGATGAGGTGTTTGTTAAAGTCCTTGACTCATTTTTAGTTGCATCATTTGTTTCTTTATGGTTGAGTTTAAACATATTTGAGTATATTTTAGATAATAGCCCTTTATCAGTTGTATCTTTTGAAAATATTTTCTCCCACTCTGTGGCTTGTCTTCTCATTCTCTTGGAATTGTTTCCACAGAGCAAAAAAATTAATTTTAATGATACCCAGTTGATGAAATTTTTTTTTCTGAGTTAGGTCTTTGGTGTTGTATCTAAAAACTCATCATCATGCCCAAGGTCATCTAAACTTTCTTCTGTGTTTTCATCCAGTATTATAATTTTATGTTTTACACTTATGTCTGTGATTCATTTTGAGTCCATTTTGGCATAGGGTATAAGGTCTGTGTCTAGATTTACTTTTTTAAATGAGGATGTCTAGTTTTCTAACACCATTTATTAAAAATACTGTATTTGCTCCATTGTATTGCACTTGTTCCATTGTCAAAGATCAGTTGACTATATTTATGAAAGAGTATTTCTGAAATGATCATTCTATTCCATTGATCTATTTGCCTATTTTTGTCAACACCACATTCTCTTTTTTTTTATTTTTTATTTTAGTTTATTCATTACAGTTTCTATCCTTTTTTCCCATTCCAGCACACCCACCCATTCCTCCCCTCCTCCCTCCCCTTTCCAACCCCCCTAGTTAAGTTCATGTGTCCTCTATATTTGTTCCTGTAAACCCTTCCCTTCTCCCCTGGAATTCCCTCCCCTCTCCCCTCTGGTCACTGACTACCTGTCTTCTATTTCAGTGTCTTTTGTTATATTTCACTTGTTTCTTTGTTTTGCTGTTTAGGTTCCCGTTAATGGCGAGATCATATGGTATTTGTCTTTCACTGCCTGACTTATTTTGCTTAGCATAATGCTTTCCAGCTCCATCCATGCTGTTGAATACAATAATGTTATAGTAAGTCTTAAAGTTGGGTAGTGTCAATTCTCCAACTTTGCTCTTCTCCTTCAATATTTTGTTGGCTATTCTGGATCATTTACCTCTCCATATTAACTTTAGCATTATTTTATTGATATCCTCAAAATAAGTTGCTGGGCCCTGGCTAGGTGTCACTTGTTTAGAGCATCATCTCATGTACCAAAAGGTTCAGTTTCCAGTCAGGGCACATACAGTTGTGGGTTAAGTACCCAGTTGGGGAATGTACAGGAGGCAACTGATGAATGTTTCTCTCACATTGATGTTTCTATCTCTCTTTCTCTCACTCTTTCTTCCTCCTTTTCCCTTCCTCTCTCTCTAAAATTAATAAATATATCCTTCAGTGAGGATTTAAAACAAAACCTTGCTGGTATTATGAATGAGATTACATTGTATATATAGATTGGGTTGGAAAGTACTGTCATCTGAACAATATTGAATCTTCCTATTCATAAACAAGGCATAGCTCTTCATTTATTTAGCTTTTTTTTTATTTTATTCATTAGGGTTTTTGTGGTTTTCCTCATATAGATCAGGTATATATTTTATTAGGTTTACACCTAAGTATTTTATCATTAAGAATGCTCATGTAAATGTTATTGTGGTTTTAATCTCAAATCCCAGCTATTCATTTTTAGCATATGGGGAAAACAATTGATTTTTGTATATTAACTTTGTATCATGCAACTATGCCATAATCATTTATTAGTTACAGGAGGGTATTTTTGTTGCTGTTGTTGATTCTTTTGAATTTTATACATAGACAATCATGTCATCAGTGAAGAGACAGTTTTATTTCTTCTTTCTCAATCTTGATATTTTATATTTCCTTTGTTGTCTTATTAAATTTGCCATAACTTGCAGAACAATCTTAAAAAGGAGTGGTGTGAGAGAATATTCTTGCCTTGCACCTGAACTTAGTGGGAAAGCTTCAAGTTTCTCACTCTCAACTATGATGTTTACATGAAAACTCTTATTGCCAAAAATATATTTACCAGTAATACTGAGAAGAGTTCTGTGAAACTGACATATGAAATGAGTATCAGATATACTTCAGCATAGTACAAATCATGAGGGTCATAAATCCAGAATATTAAAAATATAAAGAAAAATATAGCATAGAATGGAAATATTAAGTAGTAAAATAAGATTGCCTGTGCACTAATAACGCATAGGGAAGTAAATATTGAACATTAGCCAACCAGTTAGATCATAGACCCTACTACTCAGTGAATATGGGGAAGGAGGGAAGATTTCCAATAACCACTTTTAAATGAGGAAATAAATAACTTTCACAAGAGCACAGAATCAATAAATAAGCTTCTCTTCTGCAAAATACCACAAAAAATAATCAACATACCAAAAAATATGAAAACTGATATCATCCATGAAGAAAAAGTTCTGTTTGTCTTTGCACCAAAAGGTTTCAACAAAAATGTCTGAAGTACCTCAGAAAGTTTTGCCAGGGAAAGAAGAATAGTTTGTGTTAGTCCATTCAGTTGGTTTAAATAACAAACATATGTTTCTCTCAGTTTTGGAGGCTGAAAAATCCAAGATAAAGGAACTGACAATTGTGGTGTCTGACAAGGGCCCTCTGCTTGGTTTACAGATGTGAATATCTTCTCACTATTATTCACTGATATCAAGTAAGGTGTAAGGGAGATCTTTGGTCCTTTTATAAGGACACTAATCCCATTTATGAGAACTCCATTTTCAAGATCTAATTACCTCCAGAGACATTTAATTTTATTTTGCAATTTGTCTGGGCTAAGGGATATCAAGCTATTTGCCAAAACACTATTTATAGGTGTGTTGTGGGTGTACTTCTGGAATCAGAAGACTGAGTAAAGAAGATCTGCCCTCACTAATATAGGCAAACATCATCTAATCCACTGAGGGCCTGAACAGAACAACATAGTAGAGGAAGGAGAAATGTACTCCATCTTGAACAAGGACATCTATCTTCTTCTTCCTTCAGACATTGGAGCTTCTGGTTCTCGGCGTTTGGTTTCCAGGACTTAAATTAGTGGTGTCCTCCTCCCTTGTTCTGCCCTGCTTCTCAGGCCTGTGGTCTTAGACTGAGAGTTTCACCATTGGCTTCTTTGGTGCTCAGTATTTCAGACTGAGCATATATCATGGCATATCTTAGCCTCCATGATTGTATGAGCCAATTCCTATAATCAATCTCATCTATTTATCTGCCTATCTAGCTAATAGTCATAATGTATCTTCCTATTGAATTGGCTCTGTTTCTCTGGAGAACACTGACCAATACAGATCCCAAAGGCCCTACATCCTAGTGCCATCAAGTTGCATGACAGAATTTCATCATATGGGTGGAGGGGCACAAATTTTCATTCTATAACACTTAATAATTAGTTTCTAAATGAAATATAAATTGTGTGTTATATTTTAGAATAGAGTGTAAGCCCTTTAAAATCTTAAAATTATATATTTAAGAAAGCATATTTTGTCTAATCAAATGAAAAATACATGCTAAAAGCTAACAGTTTACTTCTTACAAATATAACATCCAATCTGTTGCTTTCAACACTCAAGAGAATACCTATGAAACTACAAACTATTTTTACTTGACCACATTATATGGGAATGGAAACAAAATAATCAATTTAATAAATTTTAAAGAGAAGATTTTTTGCTGCTTAAAAAAATCCATTCATCATAAATTGCTATTTTCCCAAGTTCAGTCTATATCTTATATAACATTTTTTGTTGTTTTTAACTTTATTTTTTTTATGCTGTTAGAGTTGTTCCCACTTTTTGTCCCTTTCCCCACCTCAATCCAACCCACACTTTCCACACTCCAAGCCAATCCCCATATTGTTTTCCATGTCCATGAGTTGTGCATAAATGTTCTTTGGTTAATCCCTTCACCAACTTTCCTCCTATCACCCTACCACTTCCTTCTGGCAGCTGTCAGTCTGTTTTATGTATCTAAGCTTCTGTTAATATATTGTCCATTGGTTTATTTTGCTTATTATTTTTAAATATATTTTATTGATAATGCTATTACAGTTGTTTCATTTTTTTCCTTCCCCTTATTTCCCTCTTCCCTGTATGCCCCTCCCAACCATTATTCCCCCAACTTAGTTCATGTCCATGGATTCTACATATAAGTTCTTTGGCTTCTCCATTTCCCATGCTGTTCTTAACCTCCCCCTGTCTATTTTGTACCTACCATTTATGCTTCTAATTCCCTGTACCTTTTCTCCCCGTTTTCCTCCCTACCCCTCCCTGCTGATAACCCTCCATGTGATCTCTTTTTCCGTGAATCAGTTCCTGTTTTACTTGTTTGCTTACTTCATTTTTATTTTGTTCTATTTTTTTTTTTTAGTTTTGGTTGTTGAAAGTTGTGAGTTTTTTGTCATTTTACTGTTCAAAGTTTTGATCTTCTTTTTCTTAGATAAGTCCCTTTAACATTTCATATAATAAGGGCTTGGTGATGATGAACTCTTTTACCTTGATCTTCTCTGGGAAGCACTTTATCTGCCCTTTTATTCTAAATGATAGGTTTGTTGGATAGAGTAATCTTGGATGTAAGTCCTTGCCTTTCATGACTTTGAATACTTCTTTCCAACCCATTCTTGCCTGCAAGGTTTATTTTGAGAAATCAGCTGATAGTCTTATGGTAATGCCTTTGTCTCTTTATGGTAACTGTCTGCTTTTCTCTTGCTGCTTTTAAGATACTCTCCTTATCTTTAATCTTGGCTAATGCAATTATTATGTGCCTTGGTGTGTGCTTCCTTGGGTCTAACATTTTTTGGGACCCTCTGAGCTTCCTGGACTTCCTGGAAGTCTATTTCCTTTGCCAGATTGGGTAAGTTCTCCTTCATTATGTTTTTAAGTAAGTTTTCAATTTCTTGCTCTTCCTTCTGGCACCCCTATGATTCAGATGTTGGAACATTTAAAGTTGTCCCACAGGTTCATAAATCTCTCCCCTTTTTTTATTTTTTTGGATTCTTGTTTCTTCATTTTGTTCTGATTAAATGTTTATTTCCTCCTTCTGTTCCAAACCATTGGTTTGAGTCCCATTTTCCCTTCTTTCACTGCTGGTTCCCTGTACATTTTCCTTTATTTCACTTTTTATAGACTTAACTTTTCCTCTGTTTTGGAACCATAGTCAACCATTTCTGTGAGCATCCTGATTACCAGTGTTTTGAACTCTGCATTTGATAGGTTGGCTATCTCTTCTTTGCTTAGTTGTATTTTTTTCTGAAGCTTTGATCTGTTCTTTCATTTGGGCCATATCTTTTTTCTAAGTGCACTGATTACCTAGTAAGGGGCAGAGCCTTAGGTGTTCACCAGGGCAGGGAAACCCATGTTGCTGCATTTTGGCACTGTATGTGTGGGAGAGGCCCAAGAGGGAACAATGCTACTTGCTCAGCTCTTGGCCTACTTTCAATCACTTTCCCTGCTTCCCACAAGCTAATTGGGCCCTTCTGGTGCTGATTCCCTGGTGGGTGGGCTTGTGCATGTTCTAGGACCCTGTGGTTCCCTCCAATGAACTCTCCTGTGAGGCTGGGAGTTTCTCCTGTCACGTCAAACCCCACAGGGTTTTTCAGTTACAGGTTTTGAGACTTTATGTCCCCACTGGAGCGTTGGGTTGCATGGTCTCTCTCAGTCCCCAGTTGTTCCTCATCGTTTATCTGCATGCAAATGTAGGACTTCTCATTCTGCCATCTGCCATCTTGCCTGCCTTGGTCCTCCAGCCACCACCTTGCTGCATGTCCTCTTTGACCTGGCTGCCCATCTCCACTTATCTCAGAGGTCTGGATAAATATTTCTTCTTTTACTCCTTGGTTGTCAGACTTCCATAGAGTTCAATTTTCTTGCAGTTCTAGTTATTGTTTATTTTTAAATTTGTTGCTGTCCTTCTTTTTGTTGTGCAAGGAGGTATTGTATATCTACCTATGCTTCCATCTTGGCTAGAAGTCTATTGAATTTATTAGATTCCATATGTAAGTGGTATCATGTGGGGTTTTTTTTCACTGATTGGCTTAATTCATTTAGCATAATTTTCTTCAGGTCCATCCACACTGTTGCAAAATGCAAGAGTTTCTTTTTTACCGATGCCTAGTATTACATTGTGTAAGTGTACCACAGATTTTTTTAATCTACTCATATACTGATGGGCCCTTAGGCTGTTTCCCAATCTTGTCTATTGTAAATAGAGCTGCTATCAACATAAGGGCGCATAGATACATTTTGATATTGGTGTTTCAGAATCCTTGGGATATATTCCCAGAAGTGAAATCACTGGGTCAAAACGGAGTTACTTTTTAAAGGATACTCCATATTGTTTTCCACAGTGGCTGTACCAGACTGCATCCCCACCAAAAGTTCACTAGGATTCCCTTTTCTGCCCAACTTCTCCAACATTTGTTTGTTCATTTATTGAAGGGAACCATTCTGACAGGTGTGAGATGGCATCACATTGAGATTTTAATTTGCATTTGTATGATGGTTAGTGATATTGAACATTTCCTCATATGTCTATGGGCACTCTCTATGTCCTTTTTGGAGAAGTGTCTATTCATGTCTTTGCCCATTTTGTCATTGGGCTGTTTGTCTTCCTGGAGTTGAGTTTTATTACATAGTTCTTTCTATGTTTTGGAGATTAAACCCTTATCAGGTGTATCATTGGCAAAAATGTTCTCCAGTACAGTGGTTTCCCTATTTGTCTTGCTGATGGTTTCTTTAGCTCTACAGAAGTGTTTTAATTTGATGTAGTCCCGTTTATTTATTTTCTGCATGTTTCCAATGCCTTAAGAGATATATCAGCAAAAGTATTTCTACATTGCATATCATCCAAATTGGAAAGGAGGAAGTAAAGCTGTCATTATTTGCTGATGACATATTATACATAGAAAACAACTAAAGACTCTACCAAAAAACTACTAGTCCTAATAAATGAATTTGACAAAGTGGCAGGATACAAAATTAATGTGCAGAAATTGACGGCAATTTTATACACCAAACATGAGCTACCAGAAGGAGAAACTTAGAAAACAATTCCATTTATCACTGCAACAACAAAAAATTAGGTACCTAGGGATAAATTTAACCAAAGAGTTAAAAGACCTGTACTCCAAAAACTTCCTTCCTGAAGAAGGGAAGATACAAATATTTGGAAGCATATACCATGGTCAGGGATTAGAGAAATTAACATCATTAAAATGGCTATTCTACTCAAAGCAATCTATACATTCAATGCAACTCTTATTGAAGTACCAATGGCATAATTCACAAAACTAGAACAAATAGTCCAAAAATTCATGTGGAACCAAAAAACACCCCAAATAGCCTCAGCATCTTATGAAAGAAGAACAAAGATAGATGTGTAGCAGTTCCTGTTATCAAACTATACCACAAGTCTGCTGTAATAAAAACAGCCTGGTAGTGGCACAAGAACAGACATATAGCTCAAGGGAACAGAACAGAGGTTCCAGGAACAAACCTATGCCTGTATAAGCACTTGATATTTGACAAAGGGAGCAAAAATATATGATTGAGTAAGGACAGTCTCTTCAATAATTGGTGTTGGGAAAACTGTACTGGCACATGCAAAAAAATGAAAATGAACCACCAACTTACACAATACACAAAAACCTTTATTGTAAAGGTTTAGATGCTAACATTCATTGGAATGCCTTTGGAGAAAATGACTTCAAAGATGCTGTAAAAAAAGAATGCAGATACAGAAAGAAGGAGACAGAAAGATAATATAAAATATTTTTTCTAACCAGACAGAAGTTATACAAAGAGACAAGTGAAATGAAAATTAATCAGGGCACTTCTAAATACATTGGATAAAAGAAAATGTGAAAATGGATATTGGAACAAAAACAAGAAAATAATTAAACTTAAACATGTAGAATATAGGTATGGACTTTATTTCAAGTTCAAAAGAAATTATTAAGTTAAACCCAAACATAGTAGAAGGAAAGACACAATGATGAATAGAGCAAACATATTAAAATAAAAAATAAATTTATCATATGTAAATAATCAAATGCAAAGTAATTTGAAAAGATTAAATCGATAAACTTCTAGAGGCAATGAATAAGCCAAAAATAAAAGGGCGTAAAGCATAAACTCCATTGTTAGAAATGGAAACCATTCCAAGAGAATCCATAGTCACATTTAAAAGAAAGCACCTTGAAAATTTTCTGCTAATAATTTTGAAAAATGTGGTGAAATAATTTTGTAGAGAATACAGTTTAATCAGATAGATGAAAAGTGCCATATATAACCTGCCTAGTCCTGTGTATACTAAAGAAATGAAATCTCTAGGAGATATGCTATCCACAAAACAGCCACACAACTACAGCACCTTTAGGCTGACAAATTAGACCAGGGAAATCCATCAAATTTATGAAAGAAATGACACATGTTAAAAAAATAAAACTGGTCTAGGTAATAGAATAAGAGAGAAGTTTTCCTAACTCATTTTATGAGATCAGCATGACTTGATATCAAAGATGACAAGAAGTTTGCAAGAAAGGGAAACCTCTTCATGGACATAAGTGCATAATACCTAAACACTCATTATTAAATCAATTCCAGAGTTATATGAAAGCAAATCTACTCTCTTCACTTTTTATTCTAGAAATTAACATTTTGTTTACCATATGAAAATCACTGTAATTTACCACATTTATAAAATAAAAGAGATGCCACACACAACCACATTGAAAAGATAGGTTAAGGTAGGAAATATATTTTAAGTTTAAAATTTTATTTTTCAAATACACAGGATGAATACAGCATAGTGGTGAGACAATGATATACTTTACAAAGTTGTCCCCAAATAGTTCAAGTACCCACCTGGGACCATAAATAGTTATTACAATTTATTGACTACATTCCTTATGCTATACTGGACAGTAAGGGGGCTGAGTCACCTGGGTGATTTCATGTTTTGCCAAAAAACGCTGCATTAGACTATGCGTGACTGGGAGCATTGTCGTGATGAAGATATCAATCACCAGTTGCCCATAGCTGCAACCCTCTGAATCACCTAAATGTTTTCTGTGGAGAAATATTCCCTGTGACTATTTTTTTAATTGATAATTTGTACCTCTTAATTAATTTACCTTTTTTACCCAGTCGCTCAACCCACCTCCATTGTGGCAACCATTAGTCTGTTCTCTGTATCTGGGAGTTTGTTTTGATTTTGTTCATTTATTTTGTTCTTTAGACTCCACATATATGAGGTCTGTCTGGAAAAAGTCCAGCCATTGTTAATATAATGAGAACAATTTGCATGACATTGATGTAACCTGGCAGCCATGGAGAGTGGACTGAAATGTGCCTGTGTGAACAATGACTGTACTAGTCATTGAAGGTGGTAGATACTTGAATGAGCACTCATACTCTGTGGCCATCATATTCAAAATGACTGAGTGAGTAGAGAAACAAGTCTGCATCAAACTTGGCATTAGGCTTAAATATTTCTTCATGGAAACTATTCAGATGATTCAGAAGACTGAAGCTATGGGCAACTGGTGATTAGCATCTTCATCGTGACAATGCTCTCACCCATGCACCATGCCTTGTGCAGAGTATTTTGGCTAAACAGCAAATGACCCAGTTGACTCAACCCTGCTATAGCCCAGATTTGATGACTTGCAACTTCTACCTTTTCCCAAACTAAAATCACCCTTGAAAGGGAAGATATTTCAGACCATTGATGAGATTCAAGAAAATGTGATGGGGAAGCTGATTGCAACTGGGAAAAATGTTAAAGGCCCCGAGGTGCTTACTTTGAAGGGGACTGAGCCATCATTGTCCTATGTATCTTGTATCTTCTTCATAAATATCTCTATTTTCCATATTACATGGCTGTATATCTTCTGGACAGACTTGTAAGTGAAATCATATGGTATTTGTCTTTCCCTGTCTGACTTTTTTCATTTAACATAACAGCATCCATGCCGTTGCAAATGGTAAGATTCTATTTTTTATATTCAAGTAATATTTCATTGTATATATTACCAAAACATTTTTATCCAGTCATTTATTTATTAATAGGCAGTGGGGTTGCTTTCACATCTTGGTTATAGTAAATATCACTGCAGCAAGTGCAGGGGTGCATATATTCCTTTAAATTAATGTTTTGATTTGCATTGGATATAAACTGTAAAATAGGTTATAAGGGAGTTCCATTTTTATTATTATTCTGTTTTTGAGGAATCTCCATACAGTTTTCCATAGTGGCTGCACAAATTTGCAATCCAACCAGCAGTACAAGAGGGGCTCCTTTTCCCAACATCCTCACCAATACTTGTTTTTTGATTTATTGATGACAGCCATTCAGACAGGTGTGAGATCATATCTCATTGTGATTTTAATTTGCACTTCTCTGATGATTAGTGATGTTGAGCATCTTTTCAGATCTATTGGCCATCTGAATGTCCTGTTTTGAAAAGTGTCTATTTAGGTCCTCTTTTTTGGGGGGTTAGCTTTTGGTGTTGAGTTGTTTGAGTTCTTTATAAATTTTGGATATTAATCCCTTATCAGATGTGTTATTGATGAGTATGTTCTCTTATTCAGTGGGTTATCTTTTCATTTTGTTGATGGTTTCTTTTGTTGTGTAACAATTATTTAGTTTAATGTAATCCCATTTGTCTACTTTTTCTATTTTTCCTTATCCAAGAAAATTTATCCAAAAAGGAATGTTAAGAAAAAGTGTCAGAGAGATTATTACCTGTGTTTTCTTCTAGGAGCTTTGTAATTTCAAGTCTTGCACTTAAGTCTTTAGTCTGTTTTGAGTTTTTTCTTGTATATGGTATAAGGTGGTGTTCTAGTGTCCTTTTTTTTTTTTGCATGTACTTGTCCAATTTTCCGATTGAAGAGACTTGCTTTATCCCATTGTGTGTTCTTTTCTAGTTTATCTATATTATAGTTTATAATTGATATACAAAAGTACAATTAATTTCTGAACATTTATTGTGTATCCTGCCATATTATAAATGGCAGTATCCTGCCACTTATCAGTTATAGTATATTTCAGTAAAATCTTTAGAGTTCTCTGCATATTGTATCATGTCATCTGTCATACATGATAGTTTTGGTTCTTTTCCAATTTGAATGCCTTTTATTTCTTGTCTGAATCTGTGGCTAAAACTTACAGTAGTATTTGGAATAAGACTGGTAAAAAGTGGACTTTCCTGTCTTGTTCCTGATCTTAAGAAAACCCCTTTAGTTTTTCCCAATTGGTATGATGTTAGCTGTAGTTTTGTCATATATGGCCTTTATTACATTAAGGTATGTTTCCTCTTTTCCTTCTTTGCTGGTGATTTTTACCATATGGGTGCTGGATATTTTCTAATGCATTTTCTGTATCTGTTATTGTAATCATATGATTTTATGCTTTATTCTGTTTATGTGGTATATTATGTTAATTGATTTGTGAATATTGCACCAAAATTGCATCCCAGGAATAAATCCTATTTGATCATGTTGTGTGCTTTTTTTATTGTGTTGCTAAATTCAGTTTGCTAAAATTTTTTGAGGGCATTTGTATCTACGACCATTAGCTATATTGGCCTATAATTTTCTTTCATTTTAGTGTCTCTATCTGATAGTTTTGAAATCAGGATAATTCTGGCCCCATAAAATGAGTTTGGCAGTCTTCCCAGCTCTTGAATTTTTGAAATTGTTAGAGAAAGATAAGTGTTAGTTCTTCTTTGAATGTTTGGTAATATTTACTTATGAAGCAATCTGGTCCAGGACTTTTGTTTGTTGGGAGGTTGTTTTTTTTTTTAATTACTCTTTCAATTTTATTGGTTGTAATCAGTCTGTTCAGATTTTCTATTTCTTCTTGATTCAGTCTTGGGAGAATGGATATTTCAAGGAATCTATTTCTTTCTGATTGTCCAATTTGTTGGCACATAATTATTCATAATATTTTCTTATAATACTTTGTATTTTTGTGATGTCAGTTGTTACTTCTCTTTCATTTTTGATTTTATTTATTTAGGTACTCTCTCTTTTTTTCTTAGTGAGTCTTGTTTATATCCACTCTGGTCTTTATTATTTTCTTTCTTTTACTCACTTTGGAGTATGTGTTCTTTTTCTAGATCCTTTAGATGTAAGATTAGATTAATTATATGAGAGACTTATTTTGTTGAAGTAAGCCTGTATTGCTGTGAAATTCCATCTTAGTGGGATTCCAGCTTTTGCTCTGTGCTATAAATTTTGTGTATTGTGCTTTCATTATTATTTGTTTCAAGGTATCCTTTATTTCTTCCTCAATAACCCATTGATTACTTAGAAATTTGCTATCTAGCCTTTATATCTTTGTGTGTTTTTTAGTTTTTTTTGTAAGTGTTCTAGTTTCATACCATTAAGATCTGAGAAGATGCTTGTTATGATTTCAATCTTCTTAAATTTACTGAGACTTATTTTGTGTCCTACCATGTAGCATATCTTGGAATATGTTCCATGTACACTTGAAAAGAATGCATATTCTGCTCCTTTGGCATAAAATACTCCAAAGATATCAATTAAATTCATCTGATCTTATATGTCTTTAAGGTCACTGTTTCCTTGTTAATTTCTTCCTAAAAGATATACCCACTGATGTCAATTGGGTGTTGGAGTCCCCTACTATGACTGTCTAACTCTTGCTCTCTCTATCTGTGCCCATCAAGATTAGCTTTACATATTTAGGTACTCTTATGTAAGGTACATAAATATTTACAAGGGTTACATTCTCTTGTTAGATTGATCCATTTATTACTGTGTAACTTCTTTTTCTTTCTTTCTTTCTTTCTTTCTTTCTTTCTTTCTTTCTTTCTTTCTTTCTTATTTAGTCATTGTTTTAAAGTCTATTTTATCTGATATAAATATTGCTACCCCGGCTTTTTTTAAATTTTTATTTGCATGAAACATCTTTTTCCATCCCTTTACTTGCATTCTTTGTGTGTCTTTTGATCTGAAATGGGTCTCTTGTAGACAGTGTGTATATATAGATATATATATACACACACACACACGCATATCTGTATACACATGTGTGTATGTGTATGTATACATGTATATGTATATATGCATACATGTGTGTGTATGTGTATATATATGCTTTGTTTTCTTATCCATTTGGTTACCCTATATCTTTTGTTAGAGCATTTAATCCATTTACATGTAAAGTGATTATTGATAGGTATGCATTTTATTATATTTACTTATGTTCATTTTTTAAAGAAATTTCTTTAATATTTCTTGTAATCCTGGTTTGGTGGTGATAAATTTCTTTAGTGTTTCTTTTTTCTGGGAAGCTCTTTATTTCTCCTTCAATTTTATTGTTTTTATTTTTCAAATAACTTATTATATTATTATTATTATTGTTGAGTGTTTGTATTATGAAAGTGCTTAATGTAAAACAAGTGCTTAATAGATTTTAAACTTCCCTACTATTTATATCTATTTTTATAATTATATTTTACTGATTATGCTATTACAGTTGTCTCAATTTTACCCCTCCACTCAGCACCCCCACTGCCTCAGGCAATCCCTACACCATTGTTCACGTCCATGGGTCATGTGTGTAAGTTCTTTGGCTACTTCATTTCCTTTACTGTACTTTAAATCCCCCTGGCTATTCTAAAACTATCAATTTGTACTTCTTAATCCCCTCACCTTTTCACCATTTCCCCATACCACCCTCCCATCTGGCAACAATCAAAACACTGTCTGTATTTATGATTCTGTCTCTGTTCTTATTGTTTGCTTAGTTTGTTTTTTAGATTCAATTGTTGATAGATATGTATTTATCGCCATTTTATTGTTCATAGTTTTTATCTTCTCATTTTTCTTAAGTCCCTTTAAAATTTCACAAAAACAATGGTTTGGTGATGATGAACTCCTTCAGATTTACCTTGTCTGGGAAGCACTTTAAATGCCCTTTAATTGCAAATGACAGCTTTGCTGGATAGAGTAATCTAAATTGTAGGTCCCTGTTTCTCATCACTTTGAATACTTCTTGCCAATCCCTTCCAGCCTGCAAAGTTTCATTTGAGAAATCAACTGACAGTCTTATGGGAACTCCCCTGTAGGTAACGAACTTCTTTTCTCTTGCTGCTTTTAAGATTCTCTCTTATCTTTAATCTTTGGCATTTTAATTATGATGTGTCTTGGAGTGGGCATCTTTGCACCCATCTTGTTTGGGACTCTCTGACTTCTTGGACTTGCATGTCTATTTCCTTTTCCAAATTAGGGAATTTTTCTTTCACTTTTTCAAATACATTTCCAATTTCTTGCTCTTTCTTTTTTCCTACTGGCACCCCTATCATGTGAATGTTGGAATGCTTGAAGTTGTCCCAGAGGCTGCTTATACTATCCTCATTTTTTTTTGCATTCTTTTTCTTCTTGTAGCTCTGATTTTTTTTCTTATGTTACAAATCATTGATTTTATTTTCAGCTTCATCCGCTTTACTATTGTTTCCCTGTAAATTGTTCTTTATTTCAGTTAATGTATCCTTTGTTTCTGACTGGATCTTCTTTATGCTGTTGAGGTCCTCACTAAGTTCCTTGAGCATCCTCATAAACGTGTTTTGAACTCTGTATCTGATACTACTTATCTCCATGTTGTTTAGTGTTTTTTCCTGGAGTTTTGATCTGTTCTTTCATTTGTGCCATGTTTCTTTGTGTCTGCATATTGGTCACCTCCCTACGTTTATTTCTATCTATTACATAGAACTTCTATGACTCCATGTCTTGGTAGTGTGGCCTAATGTATTAGGTATCCTGTAAGGTCTAGTGGCATAGCCTCTCCTATTACCCAAGCTGTGTATTTGAGGTGCACCATTTGTGTTGTCTGAGTACACCCTCTTCTTGTAGTTGAGCCTTGATTGCTGTTGGCAGGTCAATAAGAGACAGTTCCACAGGAGAGTTTGTTGCAAGGAGTGACTTTGACCACCAACCTCCATCCTCCATAGAGGGTCAGCTATATAGGGGCATGGTGATGGCATTCCAATGTGGTCTATAGCTATCCACGGGGTGCAGAAGCTGTGGGGTTTCCTGGGTAACACAGGACAAGACCAGTCCCTACCACCATTCTCTCTGGCAGCACCATGCATGAGCTTTAAAGCAATTTGAGGTGGCTGCTACTTGTGCTGGGGTTGGAGATTCCTTGGTGAAGCCAAGCTGTGAATCTAGGTTGACTACTGCTAGTGCCAGGCTTAAGACCACTTAGCAAGATACACAGGGCCTGGAGGATCATTGAAGTTGGCTATAGCTTGTTTGATAGGGTTTAGAAATTTGTGTAGCATAAGCCAAGATCAGTCATTAATATGGAAAAGCCATAGTTCACAGTTTTGGTGATCCCATAAGTTGGGTGGTATGAAGTCAGGGGATCTCCAGGGTGGTGCAAACCTGTTAGTCAGGTTGATGGAGTCTCAGATATGGCACCTACCTGCCAGCTCTGTGGCTCCTTTGGGAGAGGGCTCAAAAAAGGGACAACTGCCTCTGACTGCCTTTCCCTCTGGGAGAAATCTGTCCCGTAGCTCCTGCCTTGATGTGGGACACTTCAGTTCCTCCCTATATGCCACTGGTACCTTTTATGCTGCTACCCAAGTGCTAGAGCTCAGAGGAACTGAATCTGAGTAAGTCTCTGTGTGGGTTCTCTAAGAGAAACTTCTTGGTACTCCAGAAGTTTCTTCAATCAACTCTATCCCTGCTGGTTTTTGAAGCCAAAAGTTATGGGGATTTATCTTTTTGCCATTAGAATCCTGAACTGGGGGACCTGATGTTGGGCTGGGACTCCTTGTTCCTGAGATATCCCTCCTGAATTTTTATCCACCACACATGTTTGTGGAACCATCCATTCCATGTCTCCACCCCTCCTACCTATATATGTATGTGTTTTTTTTTCAATTCCATAGCTGTCAGACTTCCATTTAACTTGATTCCTGTCAGTTCTGCATGATGGTTGTTATATATTTTAGTTGTAATTTTGATGTGGTTATGTAAGGAGGCCAGCTGTTTTTATCTATGTGCTTCTCCTTAACTTTTAAATGATATGCTTACTGGGTACAATAATCTTGGTTGTAGGTAATTGCTTTTCATTACTTTGAATATTTCACGCCAATCCCTTCTAGCCTATAGGGTTTCTATTGAGAAATCACCTGACAATCTTAAATTTATTTTTATTGTATTTTTTCCATTACCATTGATCCCTATTAAATAATCCTCTACCTGATAATCAGCACACTGTTGTTCATGTCCATGAGTCCATTTTCCTTTTTTCTCAATACCTCCATCCCTAATCACCCTTGCCCGAAGCTGTCAGCCTGCTCTCTCTCTCTACGAGTCTGTCTTTATTTTACTTCTTAGTTCAATGTATTCATTAGTTTTCACATATGAATGAAATCACATGGTATTTGTCTTTCTCTGATTACCTTATTTCACTTAGTATAATGTTCTCTAGGTCCATCCATACTGTCACAAAGGGTAAAGTTTTCTTTCTTTCTTTCTTTCTTTCTTTCTTTCTTTCTTTCTTTCTTTCTTTCTTTCTTTTCTTTCTTCTTTCTTCTTTCTTCTTCATTTCTTTTACAGCTGAGTAGTACTCCATTGCATCAGTGTCCCATAGTTTTATTATCGACTTATCCATTGATGGACACTTGGGCTGCTTCCATAGTTGGCATTTGTAAATAACACTATAATGAACTAATTAATTAAAAAATAAGCAAAGGACCTGAATAGAGACTTCTTCAAAGAGGACATACAGATGGCCAGTAAACATATGAAAAGATGCTTGATGTCATTAATCATCAGTAAAATACAAATTAAAATAATGAGATATCACTTCACACCAGTCAGATGGCTATCGTCAATAAATCAACAAACAACAAATGCTGGTGAGGATGTGGAGAAAGGGGAACGCTTTTGCACTTTTGTGGGAATGCATAGTGGAATAAACACTGTGGAAAGCAGTATGGAGATATCTCTCTCTTTGCCTTTAGTTTTTGGCATTTAATTATGATCAATCCCCATGTGGGTTTCTGTAGGACTCTTTGTGTTTCCAGTACTTGTGTGTCTTTTTCTATCACCAGGTTATGGAAGAATTCAGTCATTGTTTCTTCAGATAGATTCTCAGTCCCTTGCTCTCTCTCTTCTCCTTTCCTTGTGCCTGTGGTACAGATATTCTTACACTTGATGTTGTCCCAGAGGTACCTTAAATTATCTTTTTTTCTTTTTTTTCTTTTTGCTGTTTCATTTGGGTATTTTCTGCGATGTTGTCTTGCAAATTGCTAATTTGACCTTGTGTTTCATATAATCTTCTATTCCTTCTGATGTATTTTTACATTATGGCTGTATTCTTCATTTATGACTGGTTCTTTTTTATGGTTTTTATGTTGTTTTTTGTGCTTACTATTTATTTTTTGAACTTCTCACTGAGTACATCCCTTCTTCTTCTAAGTTTCTTGAGCATCTTTATAACCATTGTTTTGAACTCTGCATCTGGTTGATTGCTTGTCCGCATTTTATTTTATTTTTCTGGGGATATCTCCTGTTCTTTTATTTGAAACATGTTTCTTTGTCTCTTTGTTTTGGCTGTCTCTCTGTACTTGTTTCTGTGCATTAGCTGGATCTGCTATGTCTCCCAGTTTTGTTAGAGTGGCCTTATTTAGTGGATAACTTTTGATGCTCAGTGGCCCTGTCTCTCTGATCAGCTGAGCTGGGTGCTCCAGGTGACCCTTGTGTGGTTTATGTGAGTCATCCTCTTGTAGTTGAGTCTTGCTATTGGCCCATCCATAGGTAAGGCTGACCATCAGGATGGTTTATTGTGAGGATTGATCCTAATAACCACAGTGTATGTGTTGCTGTGCAAGAGCTGACAGTGTGAAGAGAAATTTGCTCCAGCAGCATCTGGTGCTTGCTGAGATCTCTCTTTTTGGGGGCATCTTGTGGAATGAATTGGGTCCTGCTCTGATGTGTTTTGAAGCCAGCCATTGGGTATGTTGGTTCTGGGTCTCTTTTGGGAGGGACTTCAGTGGAGGTCAATATCAGACACTTCTATGACCAGCCCTGAGTTACCTGACAGAAGGATCCACAATTGGTGGCTGCCTATGCTGGGTCTGGGTGCATGTGAATGGAGCCAAGCTATGTACCTAGTCCAGTTGCCACCAGTACCAAACATGGGGCTGTTAAGCTAAAGGCCCAAGACACCATGAGATCTGTTCCCACCTGTTGGCTACCCATTAGGCTCCAACACTGGAAAAGCTTCAGGCATTACATGAGTTGCATGAGGCAGGGTCTCAGTGAGTTACCAGGTAGGGGTGACTCGTGTTCCCCAGGGTAATACAAATTCTAAGTTGGTGCCTGTGTTGGATCTTAGGCCACTCAGCAAAATATCAGGTTTTACCAAGGTCAGCTGCCATCTGCCTGGGGCCTAAAAACCTTTTGGGGGAAGCAGGGTCAGGAAGTCCTCAGGGTAGAATCAGTGGAATTCATCAGAATAAAATTATTGAGATTTGGCCACGTGGGAGAACAAGAACCATGGCATGTATTGGGCATGTGAGAAGTTGTCTTTCACCTTAAAGCCACACAACTAAGTATCTTCCTGTGTGTTTGTGGCACCTCCAAGCTTTCCTGGAATTCTTCAAGTGTGTTTTTTTTTTTTTTAAGAAAGACAGCAACACAGGCCCAGACTGGCTACCACCACCAGCACATCCCACAGCTGTTTGTCAGCTTGGCAGGGCTAAGTCTCAGGGAGTTGGCAGGGTATGGCTAGTGCTTTTCCCCAATTTGATGCTGTGGGGGTGATAGAACCAACACAGGATTAGTGGTGTTGGTTGGGCACTGGGGAACCCCAGTCCTCGTCCTAAAGCCACACAACTTAGTCTCCACCTGTGTATCTCTGGCTGCCCCTGACTTGCCTGGAATTCCTGAAGAGTTTTTTAAAAAAGACTGAAATGTGGGTCCAGGCTGGTCTCCACCAGCAAATCCCAGAGCCATTTGGGAACTCAGCAGGGTGGAACCTCAAGGAGTTGTCTGGGTGAAGCCGGTATATCTCCCCAGGCTATTGCCTTCTAGAGGTAATTGCTCAATTCAGAAAAGGTGGTGTGTGTGGGCAGTATGGGGGATGGACTTAACACAGGGATATTGGTGACTATTTTTCTTTTCCAGCCCTCTCCCCAAGACCACACAACTCAATCTCTACCTCTGAGCAACCATTCCTTTGCTGGAGACCATGTGAGTGCCCAGAATGATATTTTGTGTGGTGGCACTTTAAGAGGACACCTGGGTTTCCAGCAGTCTCCTGTCTCACTCCTGCAGATAGAAGACCCACTGATTTTCACAGCTAGATGTTATGTGGGCTATGCTTCCTGGCAGTAGTGCTCTAAGCTGTGAAGCCCAGTGTGTGGTTGAGACCCCTCACTCCACAGGGTGAACCTCTGCAGCTCAGATATCCCTTCGGATACTTGACCATCACACAAGTGTCTCTGCTGGCCCTTTTTGTGTCTTTTCCCCTCCTTCCAGTCTCAGTGTGGCTTCTGCAAATCCTTGGTTATAAGATTCTGTTCAGCTAGTTTTGGCTGGTTATCTAGGTTAATAGCTCTATAAGTTAATTGTAATTTTGATGTGGTTCTGGGAGGAGATGAATGTGGCTTCCACCTATTCCACCATCTTGTATCTGCCCCAGATTTAAGGGTAAAGAAAAATTTAATTAGTAAAATATAAAGGCTGCATGCTCATGGGTATGCACACACACACTCCTCTCATCAATTCTTTATTTCATGTGTATATTTTCAAAATCTTAGCAAAAAGAAAATTTAGATCCCTAAATTTGTTAGATGTTTTTAGAAACAATAATTTCAAATATGAAGTGGAAAGAAGAATCCACTTGCCATAACAATTTAGATGTGGGGAGATGCATTGTATTTAGTTAAACTTTCGGGTAAACTGCTACTTTGACAGGGCAGAAGAGGAAACTCCAAGTGAAACTGAGCTCATTTCCTCAGGTGGAGTCCAGGGAAGTAAATCAAATCCAAAACAGCAATGCCCTGGAAGCATGTCAGAGTTCTTCTAACACAGGGGCTTCCACTGCAAGAGAACTTTCCTCTGAACCAGGCCAGGCTTATGTGATGACAGGTTAAATTTTCCTGTAACTTAAAAGCCACCATAGTGAACTGAGGAAGAGCAGCATGGTGAGGATCCTGAAGACTAGACACCAGACCCTGTATCATTTCTGTGGACTAAAAACCAAAAACAATGTGAGTCACTAAGTCTGAGCATGTACAGTACAGTAGAAAATTACCTCAACAGGTTGCTTCCTACCTGAACTTAAAATCTTGACATATGCAAAACTTTGAAAACCCAGACAGAACTCTGAGCAAGGGCAGTGGGTATCCCTGACTTGACCATTATGTTTTCATCTACAAGTTACTGAGATATCATGTCTCATTAGAGAGACAGAAGAAAAAGAAAGCTACACATTTCACAAACCTAAGTTTGTAAATTGCTAAAGAAGCATTCTGGTCCCAAAGATCTAGGTATTAATTTTGGAGCAGATGGGATCACTGGACAACTGCAGGCTATAATCATACTTAGTAATGTGATCTAGGTCAGAGCATGGCCCTGGTGAGGAATAGGGATGTAGCTCAGCCTGTAGAGATGGGCTACAGTCTTCAGACCTGGGACATGATTCCTGATGCTAGGAATACCATGTAACATGGGCTGTGAGAACTAGCCCACTTTTATTCATACAAATGATGTGGAGAATTTGCTTCATTTGAATTTTCAAGTACATTTCCAATTAGCCTGATAAATAAAAAAGGCTCAGAGGTCTGTTAAGGTTTGAGTTTGGCCCCTAGAGAGCACTGCTTCTTGTACTAGGGCCTAAGTGCCATCACTAGTCTTTAGCAACATCTGTCCTTTTTCCAGCACCTGCAAGGGACCTCCTACCAACCCTGGATTTAGACAGGTTTCATTTCAGGGATACACTAAGTTGTTATAAGTTGATTCTAGAAAACTATACTCATCAGAAGAAATAAGAACACATCAGAAGTTATATAAATGTCTAATCACTATGCTGTGTACCTGCAACTAATATAATATTGTTAAAATATAGCTTAATCCTTCTTTTTATATCATTAATTATCAAAATATAGAAGTCAGTATTTGTCACTCTAAAAAAGGAATGGACCATATGTTGAGATTTAAATACAGAATACAGTTTGCATGTCTTGCTCCCCCTTCCCTCCACATCTATCCCTTCTAGGTGGACATATTTTGTGTTTGCTCTGAACTTGGAAATAGAATGTTTGTGGCTCTGAAACTCCTCTTGTTTCCTTTTTTATGGGAACAGTATAGCACATACTTCTATTTTGGACAAAGACCTTCTGGTTTGAAAGTTTTGTGGAAAGAAAGGCCTGCAGCCCTTTGTCAGTACAGCATATGTTAGTGTAAAAAAGATTTTTTTTCTGAAAAAAAAAACACAAAAAACGATGTGTTAGGCTTTAATTATTTAAGCAGTTGTGGCTGAGTACAGAGGATGGTGCTGGGAATGTTATGGAAGCTGGATCTGTGGATGAGTAATTAAGTGGTGTGGTAAGAATCAATGTTGAGGTTTCTTCATAGGAGATCAATGTGTGAAGGGGCAGTTTCTCTAAGTGCTCTTCAGTGTGCTCACTAGAGAAGGCAGTGACAAAGCAAATGATCTCCCATGTCTAAGACAGATGGAATGCTACAGACTCAGAGATGGGCAGAGGGCTTCCACCATCCAAAAATGTGTCACCTCCTTGACAGGCCAACCTTACCTAAACAATAATTTCTCAAAAATTATGAGAAATCATATGTTTTAACTCTTTGGGATCTGGTTTCTCTAATCATCCTTGGACAAAGAGTACAATGGAAAGTTCAAGGACTTTAGAATCAGACTGGGAACTTTGGGCACACCACTTATCTGCAATTCATTTTCTCCTTTTGTGTAATGAGAATGATACTTAATAATAATAATGTGATATACAGCTTAAACATGGGAAACACATAGCATACACTTGGAAAGCAGAAGGTATAAACTATATGGAATATATGCTGGCTATTTTTATTAGGAAAATAAGATAGGCATCCTCTGAGAAAAACTCCAGCCATCCACCTGTGAGCATCATTCCTGACAACAATTTTTCATCATTGTAAGAAGGGTAATCATTCTCTTTTTTACCATTTATTTTATTAATCAACCAATTACAGGTCAAGATATACCATCCACTCATTCTTTTGTGGATACCTTGCTGAATACAGCTATGTAATGTGGAAACTTAGGAAGTTATACTTAAGTGTAGGTTTCATTTAAGGACACACCACACAGTTGGTAGAAATCCAGGAATTAGATCTTCTTCCATGGTTTAGGATAAAGCCCAAACTAAAGAAAATGAGAAAGAGAGAAGATACCTGTTGTGCTGTATTCATACTTTTTAAAAAACTGTTGCATAATTACATCACCTCAAAACTATATAATTAGAACTTATAATTCTTATTATTAAAACTTTGAGCTTTAACAAATTTTAAATGTAAAAATATAGTATGGCCTACTATGCTTATAAAACTAAGGCAAAAATGAAATACAATGAAGGTGCACCTTAAGTAACATTTTTTAAATTCATCATCTCCCCTCTCCCCACCCTAGGTCATAAGCTAAAGGCAAAATTTCAGAGTTCTAGTTGCTTGCCATTGCTTGGCTATGAGTTTCCTTTTACTTATTCTTTCCTCTGTTAAGTCACAAAAAGGTTTCAGCAAATAATTTGAAATTTAATTTTTAAGTCCTCATGTGAGGCTATGGTTATTGCTGAGAGAGAGAGAGAGAAAGAGAGAGAGAGAGAGAGAGAGAGAGAGAAACATTGATTGGTTGTCTTCTGTTCAAGCCCAGACTGGGGACTGAACCTGCAACCTAGGCATATTCCCTGACAGGTATCAAACCTGCAACATTTTGGTGATGGGATGACATTCCTACCAACTGAGCCACCCAGCCACAGCTGAAATTTATTGTTTTTAAGCATACCTTATTGAGGAACTCTCGAGTAATATTAACGTAGTTGCAATATCTGAGAACAATAGAGGCCTGTGTAGCTAATGGCAGGTATGAAATATCAAAGGCAGGGAAACAGGGCATACTTCCCTTTTACCAGCAACCTGAATCCTAGTCTGGGCAGAGCTCCTGCTTTAGCTGGCATGGCCTATGGTGGAAGCATGCTGGAAGGTCCCAGCAGGAAAAAGAGCCAGCTGAGGAAGATGCTAGATGCTGGAAGAAGTAGGTAGAAGAATGGATTCTTCCAGGGTGAAAGTAGGCATCACCTCTTGCTCAGAAGAATGGAGCTGTAAACCTGACTCTACTGTAGACTGAAATTATGTCTGTTTAAAGCTTCTGATCTGAAGGGACTGTGAGGTCACAGGGCTTGGAGGCAAAGAAATTCCTGGTATCTAGTGAAAGTGAGAGGCACAGGCCTACATGAGAAGTTCTTAGTTGATATGAATGAGACTAGGAATTGAATCCAACCACAGGAAGAATGAAAGAACAGGGCTGAGTGACACCAACCCAAGAAATATGCAGAAAGCCCATTAACAGACTGAAGGCTCATCAACCGATTGCTCCTTGAAGTGTAGCACTGGATGATGGGGTGACTTTTAGGTTCCTCATGGCCTCATTCACTGCAACAGGAGTAGCTTGAGATACATAGCCAGTAGGGTGGGCATCCATAGGCTCAGGGACTTGGTAGTAAACTTCTCCCTGCAGCTGGCAGAGCCCTGGGCCAGCTGAGGTAGACAGATTGTTCCTAGGCTCCCAAGCCCTGAGACCAGGGCGTGGGGGCAAGTGGAGCAGCTTCTGCTTAAATGATAAGGGGTAGTTTTTGCCTCTCAACCTGATCTTTTGCTCTTCTCCAACCTCATCATACTTCTTTGGCTCAGATAAGACACTCACACAAGGGTGCCGAAGATTAATTATTTAGTGTCAGGAGAGTGGTTTTTCTGATGATGAAGAGTTTCATGTAACTGCTAAGTATTATTATAATTAGGGAGCTAAGCAGATACATTTATCCTGCATCTACTAATTATGTACGGAAGTAAATTAATTTTCCCTATTCATACTTAATTTGCTTGTTGGTTATTTTTATTTCAGGTACAAGGAGAAAGTCTTATCTCTTTCAATATGGATTATATATGCTGTGCTCCTCTGTCCAACCAATTTAGATAAAACTGTATCCACCCTAGAGAAATTTCATTTGGGTAGTGGTGGTGGGAGGAGGAGATAAGACCTTCTTGTCTGAGTGAGTTATAAATAGCGGACAAATAAATAGAAAATCCCAGCTGCTGTTGGGGAGAAAATGTGTGTGAGTTTTTTCTCCCATTCCTATATAATTAGCCTGAGTCACTGTCCTCCTGGCTGGGAGTGTGTGAGGGGGAGGAGGAGGAGGTGTGGAGGAAGACAGTCAAGCCTGGCGCTAGGGAAGGTGCTATTCTTCACTGACTTTTCTGGAGACAGGAGCTCCAGAACAAATGGGGCACAAACAGCGTTCTAGTCCTGGTTGGACAAGTCAGAAGGAAAAAAACACTATTGCTCAATGGGACTCATAAACAAGACACCGTGGATGTGTGTAGAAGATGTGTAATACCTGTAATATCTTATTCCCCATTTGAGGACTCATTCTCCAGGAGGTTTAATTGCTACCAATCTGTGATCTTACTATCACTTTTCCTTACATGTACCTTACAGGGAGTGTTCATCTGGTTCTTGGTGATATCCATGCTGGCAAGATCTGAGATAACCTCATTCCCCATTTGGCCTGTGCTCCCATTTTCAACACCTCTCTAAGACTAGCTCAATGTGAGTGAAACCTGCTCCATTCTGGGGTGTTACTAAACTGGGGTGTTACTCTTATGATCATAGGAAATTATCTTACTTCTCTAAATCTTTCTCTGTTTGTTACTCTGTGTTCTGCTATACATACAACACACACATTCAGGCAAATGTGTTCCAGCTCCTACAACCAGTAGGGACTCTACTGAACTGTCTCAGACCTGTTGCCTAAACATATCCCCACCTATTTCTGTTCCAGCTCTGCCCTGTGATGCTGGAGCACTGAGCCACTCAATGATAGGATCAGGGTGTGGGTGAGGTGAGTGAGGTGTCTAGTGCACACAACTTAAGGAAGTGCTCATTTTCAGGAGCTGATTCCTCACTCAGAGTGACCTGAAAGTAAGGACCTCCTTAAGTCACATGTCCTTAGTTCTTACCGGCCTCACCACAGTCAAGACTCTGGTTCAGTAATCCCCAGGCTTTACTCATGAAGGCAGTCCTGGTTGGCTGAATTATAGCCCCCAAAGGTCTTAGAATTTTAAAGCATATTATCTTAAACTGCTAAAACATCCTTGTAGATGTTGATTATTGAAAAATCTTGAGATAGAGGGATTATTCAGAAATATGCACTTGGACCCTAAATGTAATCACAGTGTGCTTAGAAGAGGGGAATAGAAAGGAATTTGACTACTACTGTCCTTGAAGATAGAAAACAATGCATGCTTTAGCAGAGAAAGGGAAATTTGAAGAGTTTATGCTGTGGGCTTTGAAGTTGGATGAAGAAGGCACCAGCCAACCTCAAGAATCTGGTAAGGCAAAGAAATAGATTGTAGCTGACAGTCATCAAAGGGACCATTGCCTCTTTGATTTTGCCCCACCAAGAATTGTGAGAGAATAAATGTGTGTTCTCTTAAGCCACTAGTTTTATGGTAATGTATTACAGCAGCTATGGGAAATGAATCAGAAATCCAGCTCCTTCTATCCATGACTTCCCAAAACTATCTGGATTTTTGTCATTATGTCCCAAAACATGGATGAGAACAGAAGAACAAGAACTCTCAGACACACACACTGGAGCTTAACTCTTGCTTTCCCATCAGACTCAAATTCCCAAACTTTTAGCCTATTGCAAGAGATTTGGCTTTCGCAACTCTAAATCTCAGAATTGACACAGGTGGTGTAAGTGGAATGCCAGGGTACAGGGGCATTGATGACGGAATTTTTGTAAATAACACAACGTGCTTTATCTCTATGAAGGTAGTGAGCAAGCCATTTTATATATGAAGATATTTACCTATCAAAGCAGCCCAGTTCACCCTCAATATGCAAATAAGTAAACAGAGTATGAGAAAGTTAATTTGTTCTAATCTAATAGTTAATATAGTAAGAATTTCTCCTTCAAACCAGGAAGTTAGAATCCCTTCCTGCAGCTTGCAGGATATGGAATTTAATATCTGCCATCCAAAATGTGCCCAGGACCAGAGAAAAATAGAGCCCTGACAGCCACCAGTGAGGTAGCTTGTGTCCACATTGCCCCACCCCTGTTGGTTACCTGCAAGGTAAAATTAAAGCCCTTACTACCTCACAGGAAGTCCTCTAGGATATGGGCCCAGCTTTGCCCCATTGGGCATGCTTGGTTTCCCATGATCATTGTATTGTTCCCCATGCTCTCCCCACAACCTTGGCACCAGGCTCTGCCACCAGGAGAGTCATGTGTTCACATCTTTTCTGGTTCTAGTTCATACACTTATTTTTGTACATGCCCTCTTCATTTTTTCTGCAAGCGCTAAATCAAAAGTGCCCTCTCTGGTTAAAGCTCCTCTGATACCCCTTGGAAAGAGTAAGGGTGACCTTTTTCATGATCCAGAGTTTATACCTGAAGCCCTATCTCACTGCTCTATGATTGTTTATTTTCATTCTTCCTACAACAGACAGAATCTGTATCTACAAATTCTATCATTTTTTAAGTAACTTTCCAAGTACCCAATACATAAAGGTCACTTGATAAATGTTTGTTTAATGAGAGAATGAACAAATACATAAGTATAACAAAGCACAGTGTTATTGTTGGTAGAAAATTCTGGTATCTCCAAACAGTACCAAGTAAGACCTGCTCCAGTGTGAGAGAACAACTAAGTGAATACTTTAGAGGAAAAATTCCCACCTGATCCTTTGGAAATGGGGTGAGGGAGCACTGCAATGACTTTATCTTCTTGGTTTTTATACTTCAACTCACCCACAAGGGAGCTGTATGTCTTACAGAGCACATTGACATAGAATGAGTGTGCCTGGGAAATTATGCAGAGAATTGAAGATGAACATCAATTTACTTGGGCCTGAAAATAAAAGTTTCGTAGTAAGACAAATCAATAATATGAATCTTCCCTTGAGCTCAGAGGTAGATGAACTGATGAGTTTAAGTAGTGATACTTAAAAATATTCCACAGAATCTGGGGGAGTAGAAGATGACTCATTTTGACCAACCATGATGGAAGTGGAGCAGGGAGGGGAAGCCTGAACAAGGAGACAGAATTTGAAGGGTTCTTTCTTCTTGACCCCTTCTACTACATTTCTCTTACTTTTACCAGGAGGTTATCCTAAGGTTTACATGATACAGGAAACTCATATTTTAAGAGTCTTTTTCTTTCAGTTTTTTATCTTAGTGATTACAGTTGACTAGTGAACAAATATTTAAACTCTGTGGGTCCACTTACAAGTGTATTTTTTCAATAAGTATTTGTACTGTTTTTGACCTATGGTTGGAAGTGCACAGATGAGGAGAGATGATCATATGTATTAACCTAGGTCATTTTATGTAGGCAACTTGAGCATCCATGGATTATGGTATTTGTGAGGGTCCTGGAACAAATAGCCCACAGATACCAAAGGACAACTTAAGTTTTGGGGTATCAAAAATTATACATGGATTTTTTGCCTATGATGAGGTTGGGCCCATTAACCTCTAACCTCTGCATTATTCAAGAATTGAATGTATATATCTTAGTACAAAAATTCTGTAATTTCAAAAGCTAGAAGTCTTGAACTATGATAAATTGAGGATATAATGACAAGTTGAGTGACAAACATGTTTCAGCCCTTGACCAAAGAAAACAAGCTCTACAAAATATATTTAGCCTAAGGATAGGTAAAAAATGACTCTAAGTGTAGAAGCATTTTCTGTTTCTTGGTTTAGTGGAAACAGAAACACGTGTAAATCAGATGGAAAAAGAGAATGGGCATGGCCTCTAATTTCAGAGTGGCCCAAGCTCACGTCCCAGCTCTATCACTTAATGGAGGATACACAGGTTATCTTGACTCCACTTCCCACATAGCTGGAAGTACATTTATCTCCATGATGAAGAATTTCTGTGGCTATCGTATGTGAGAGGACACACATACCATTCCTGACATCTGCAAAGCACATTGAGAAATCACAACCAGTAAGTGTCCCTTTTCCTGTAATCACATGTCTGCTAATTCAGAAATACTATTGTGAAGCATGTTAATGGTTTATAATATGCTTTCTTATTTTAATGTCATGACTCATCCTCCTCGACCATTTCCTGGGAGCTAATTTTAAATTTCTCTAGGTTAAATTATAGTTTTGCTACAAACATATATTTTTTTCTTTTTTATTGTTATTCAACTACAGTTGTCCCCATTTCCACCCTCTGCCATTCTCCCCCATCCCACCCACCCCCACCTCCCACATTCAATCCTCCCCTGACTTTGGCTTTGCCCATGGGTCTTTTATACATGTCTCTTGATGACCCTTCCCTTTTTTTCTCCGTTATCCCCCTCCCCCACATCTCTATATTTTTTTACAATATTCCTGGGGTTATGTTATGGGTTTGCTTTCCATATCCTTCTCTCTTTGTGTTTCAGTACCTCAGAGAGTTGCATGGAGTTATGCCTGCATGTGACTAACACTGGCTTCCAATCTTTATTGAGCCTTTCCACCAGATAGCTACTCATGAATATGTATGCATATATGTATGTATAGACATGCATACATATTCATGTATACACACATATATACATGCATGTGTATGTGTAAATGTGTATACACAGAGAGGTTAAATAAGTGGCTCTTAAGCTGATAATCCTATATCTATTACATTTGGTCTCTCTAGAAGCTCTTGAGAAACTGGAATAATTATACATAAAATGCTGTCCCTTTTGGCAGTGACATATGCTTTGCCAGGGACTTTCTGCTGCAGGAAGCAGCAACACATTTAGAGAAGCTCAAGGAAACAAGAGGTTGATAATAAGAGGAAAGGAAAGTGTAGCCAGACCTCATGGGGAGGGTAAATAAACACTTTAGGACTTTTGGATCTTCTGTCTCAGGCTCTCCATGCTGCTGGGCCACATTACCTGTCATCTCAGTGTAAACTGACTTTCTCTGAGGGCCTCCCACTCTCTCCCATGGTTGCTGTGTCATGGTGTCCTACATCTATGACTTGCATGTGATGTGATTGCAGCCAATAGTGGTACTACCTCTGGTCCCAACTCCACATACAATGCAGAGCAGCAGTCTAATGCATTTAAGGTTTATCAGAACAAAATATAATTGAAAGAGAAAGAATTAGCCCAGGCCCTATCTGCTGTACAGAGGAGTAAGTTCAAGGTTAGAGTTGGTGACACATGTTCCGTGGAAAACTCAGGCCTGAGAGGAATTGATCTGCATTTCTAATACAGGAGGTAAAAGTGTATGGTCCAACCATTTTGGCAAAAAAAATTTTATTTGAAAATTTGAGAAAGGAGTTTTAAAATCACTCTGAATCTTTGATCCATGCCACTGGTGGGTCTGTAAGGCAAGAACATTTAAAGAATTCAGAAACAAATAGTCATAAAAATGTTCAATTAAGCATTAACAAAAGTGCAAAAGAAGGATAAATTCTAAATTCTTAGCAATAAAGAAACTATCACTAAAATTATAATTTGCTTCCATTCCATTACTTAACCATTTAAAATAAGTATGATGATTATCTGTTTCGTTTGAAAAATAACATGAAAAATTGTACATACTGTAAAATATAAAATATTCTAAGAACAAGTATAAATAAAATGTAAAACTTAACACATCAAAATGTTTGCACCTGGCAACTTTGGTATATAGATCTACATTTTTCCCTTGTTTTATAAATTTCATATTATTAGTGTGTATTATTTTATCCTAAAATAGATCCCAAGTCCTGTGACTTTTTAAGAAAACCTATGTCTTCTTCTTACATTTTAGCTTCTATATTGGGATTAGAACATAGACTTAGACATGTGAATAGAGGATGTAATAAGCAAAGTTATGCTGATATGAGGTTCAAGAAGCTAATCTGATATACTTCAATTTGTGGCAAGAAAAAAGTATCCTAAACAGCTTTCATTTTGCAAAATATCAATTAACCTTAGGCCTTTTTTAGATATGTTAATACTTTTTTTACCAGCTAAATGGTGATTACTCAGTCTGCTTGTCTCCAAAACCTCATTAAGTCTTCTATTGAAGTCCTCACAAATCACAGCATTTGAGAACCACAGTCTGCTACACAATTGCAATAAACCTTAGAAAATGTCATCAACCCTTTGTTTCTTCCTGGGGAGGAAAAATTAATTATGGTTATTGTAGATTCATTAACATAGTGTACAGTAGTAACAAACCTGGCATAATATTTAAGCTGGTGTCCAGAAAAGGCTGGTGATTATTTTGCCTTATAACAATACCTTCCCACCTCTTCTCCTGTCCCCATATACACTTCCCTGAAAAGTCAGACTTCTTTATGAGTGAATGCTTTACTTGCATGCCCCATTTGGAAAGTGATGGTCAATAAAGTAAATTTTAATACCATTGAAAAGAAAGAAATGTCAATATAGTACTGTTAGAAGCCAAATCATACTTTTGCATCTCTCTAAAGCACATATAACATCCATGCCACTGCAATTTGCAAAGTTTTAATTTATACATCCATGTAGTCATTCATTTACTCAACAAAAATTTGTATACTAGAGCTTAGAAGAGCTATAACAAATAACTAAAAACTGTTAGAAAAACTATTAGAACTGTAAAGAAAATCTTACACGCTGGTCTAGGTATTACTCTAGGTGCTGAGTGGATAGTAGTCAACTAGACAAAATCCTTGCCCTCATGGAACTTAACATTGCAGTACAGAAGATACTATAAAGAAACATACATACATAATATCATACACGGAATGTGTATGAGGTATATATGAGAATGCATAAATATTGTAATGTATACATATACATATATAATTGACATAATATGTGTAAATATGAATGTGCTTTTATGGGACCACACACTGTGGACACTGTGTGCTACTAAAATGGCTTTGGGAGTCACATAGACTTGAGTTTAAACCCTAGTTTACTTAAATACAAACTTCACAGACTTCAGCAAGTGACTTATCCTCTCTGAAGAATTCATTTAAAAATGAGCCAAAGACTTGAACAGACATCTTACCAAAGAAGATATGCAGATGGTAAATAAATATTCGAAAAGATGTCCAACATCAATGCCATTGAATAATTGCAAATTAAAACAACAATAACAGATGTATTCTAACAATACACCTGTTAAAATGAAGAAAACAAACAAACAAATAAACACAAATGCTGGTGAAGATGTGGAGCAACAGAAATTCTCATTCATTGCTAATGAGAATGCACAATGGTACAACTATATTGAAAGACAGTTTGGCATTTTAAAAAAACTGAATATATTCTTCCCCTAATATGCATAATCAAGCTTCTTGGTATTCATACAAAGTAGTTAAATTTTATATCCACTCAAAAATCTGCTCATGGATGCTTATAGAGCTATATTCATAATTTTCAAAACTTAAATCAAGATGTTCAAGGTGAATGACACATCCACACAATAGAATATTATTCAGGGCTAAAAAGAAATGAACTATCAGGCCACAAAAAATATGGATGAGCTTTAAATGCATATTACTAAGTGCAAGAAGCCAGTCTGACTATATCACACTCTGGAAAAGGCAAAACTATAAAGACAGTAAAAAAATCAGTGGTTGCACAGTGGATTTTTAGGGCACTGAAACTCTTCTGTATGATACTACAATGGTGGATATGTGCCATTATATACAGTCAAAACCCAACACTAAAAGTCAACTCTGATGTAGACTATGTACATTGGGTGATTGTGATGTGTTATATGTTAGTGTAGGTTCATTGATTATAATAACATACACTCTGGTGGGAGATGTTGATAGAAGAGGAGGCTATGCATAGAGGGGCAGGGAATATATGGGAATATATAGGAATATATGGTTCAATTTTGCTGTGAACCTAAAACTACTCTAAAAATAAAGTCTATTCAATAAACAACAATTATTCACCTCCCATACTAATAAGGCAATAATAACCAATATTTATTTGGTGCTTATTATAGATCAAGGTCAATGACTTCCATTTTCACATGAGGAAATTTATGGTCAGAATGGTTGAATCACTTGATTAAGGCCATGAAGCTAGTATTAAAGAGATCCAGGGTTTAAAGTCTGTGTGACTCCCAAACCCATTCCAGGAACACACAGTCTTCATGCTTTGTGACACAATAGGAGCACATTCATCCCATTAGTTAACAAAGAAATTAAAGCAGGAAAGTGACAGACAATATCCTATGCAAGATTCTCAGCATCTGAAGCCAGGCAAGATCTGACAGGCTGCAGTTGTACATGCCAGAAGTACAAACTTCACCTGAGGTTTTATGCAATGCATGGACTGTGACAGGTATTATTTTATTACTTCATTTAATAATAATAATGATCTATGGTGAGGATGTTAGTATTCATTTAAGAGATGAAAGAATTGAGATCCAAAATGTTGAAGTAATTTCCCAAAGGCCAAAGAGTTGGTTATAGTAATGCTTGTCTTTGCTCACACCAAATTCTATGTTCTATTTGCTCTTGTTCAAATATTATTTGCACTTATATCACCCTGGATGGTGTAGCTCAGTGGACTGAATGCAGGCTGTGAAGCAAAGGATCTCTGGTTCAATTTCCAGTAAGGACACATGCCTGGGTTGCAGACTAGGTCCCCAGTGGGGGTCATGTGAGAGGCAAGCACACATTGATGTTTCTTTCCCTCTCTTTCTCCTTCCTTTCCCCTCTCTCTAAAAGTAAATAAATAAAATCTTTTAAAAATAAATATTGTTTGCACTTATAACAAATAATTATAACAATTTGATTACAACAAATTATCAGACACTTGTCCAAGGTACAAAAGAAATGAGATTTGTTCAAGGACACTGGAAGTTTAGATACAAAATGAAAGGAACAAGCCAGATGAGCAGAATTCTCACCCAGCACAAAATTTTCTACGCTTATGTGTCTAGGCTGTGCTTATTTTTCTGATACCCCATGTGCTGACTTAGCTACCCTTGGATACCTTATTGAGCAGAGCACGCAAATTTTCCGTGGGTCCCCAAAATGCTCACTCTCTCTTTCAACATTACCTGTGTCATGGATTCTCTTGAATGGAAAAATTAATTATAATTATTATTGTTTTAAAAATGTACACATAGGTAACTTTCTTTCTTTAATTTTTTTTATTGTTGTTCAAATATGGTTGTCTACATTTTACCCCCACCACTTCCCCCACCTCACCCATCCCCACCTCCCACCCTCAATCCTACTGCCCCTTTATCTTTGTCCATGTGTTCTTTAAATGTGTTCCTTGACAGCCCTTCTGCTTTCCCCCTCCATAAACTCCTTCCCCCCTCCCTTCTGGTTAGTCAGTTTAATCTTCTTATTCATCATGGAAACTATAGAGCCCCTCTGAAAGATTGACATGTCATTGCATAGAAAAATGGGAGTATTTCAGCTGTTAAACTGTTCTTGAAAAATACTGCAAGTCATCTGTTGAAAGAGGCTTCAGTCGGGAAAACCAGTGGCCAATATCATTAGAAGAGATGTGAAAGAGAAGGATTCACTGAAATGTTTAGGGGAAGCAAGTCTCTTTGGTTCCATGATAAAAACTTCCAGGATATTTCTCATTATCAAAGAAGACTCATAAGCACTTTATAGATTTTAACCTGTGTACAAGTCCTTTTAGGTGGGAAGGGCTTTTCAAGAACACTCCCAACACATATGCCCTTTGTTTCTATCTTCCAGTATTTATGTTACTGAGATTTCTGATAGTCACTATTTTTATATTCAGTGCTTCTGATATTCTGATTTTCATTTTGAAGGAACCCTATATGTAACAATTTTAATAATCAACGTTTCTCTTATTTGGGATTTCTAGTATTGGAACTCAAAAATTTTTAGCATTTTTTAAAAGATCTCTTCATCTTAGTATAACAGTTACCGTTGGGGTCATCCAAGTCCCTAGCTTAGGTATATCACCTGTCTGCAAATATTCTTTCTCAAAACTCCTAGAACCATCTACAAACTAGGACAAATATAAGTCTAACTAACATTCTTAGCATTTGGTATTGAAAAATTATCAGTAGACAGAATATTACCTCAAACATGTTGCCTGTGTTTACATGTTAAGGGCAAACTTCTCACTAAGTTTTTATTCTCCTTGTCTGACCATTGTGGTAGAAGAGGTCAAATTTCCTACACATCAACACCTCTCAGCTTCACAGTGGAGCCTCCATCTGTCCCCAGGATACATACACCTCTAAGGAGTCTCTTTTAAAATGTGGATCACCACTACTTCCGGCCAAGATGGAGGCATAGGTAGACGCACTGTGCCTCCTCGCACAACCAAGATAGGGACAACAAAGATATAGAAACAAAATAACAACCAGAACTGACAGAAAATTGAAGTTTATGGAAGTCGGACAACCAAGGA
>CM052542.1:99469881-99508198 GCA_028533065.1 Trachops cirrhosus | reverse complement strand
TTAGCCACAGCAATCAGACAAGAAAAGGAAATAAAAGGCATCCAAAACGGAAAGGAGGAAACAAAACTGTCACTGTTTGCAGATGACATGATAGTGTACATAGAAAATCCTATAGACTTGGCCAAAAAACTGCTGGACCTAATAAATGAATTTGGCAAAACAGCGAGATACAAAGTCAATATCCAGGAATCAAAGGCATTTTTGTACACCAACAATGAAACAGCAGAAGCAGAAATCAAGAAAAGCATCCTATTCCATATAGCAAAAAGGAAAATAAAATATCTAGGAATAAACCTAACCAAAGAGGTAAGAGACCTGTATTCGGAAAACTACATAACACTGAAGAAAGGAATCAAGGAAGACACAAACTAATGGAAATATATACCATGTTCATGGATTGGAAGAATTAACATTGTCAAAATGTCCATATTACCCAAAGCAATCTACACATTCAGTGCAATCCATATTAAAGTACCAATGGCATATTTCACAGACATAGAACAAACACTTCAAAAATTTATATGGAACCATAACCGACCCCGAATAGCTGCTGCAATTTTGAGAAAGAAGAGTAAAGTGGGAAGGATCACAGTACCTGATACTGAACTATATTACAAGGCCACTGTAATCAAAACAGCTTGGTACTGGTGTAAAAACAGGAACATCGACCAATGGAACAGAACAGAGAACCCAGAAATATCCCCAACTCTATGGCCAATTAATATTTGACAAAGTGGACAGCAACATAAAATGGAGTAACAATAGCCTCTTCAACAAATGACATAGGGACTAAATGTCATTTAGTGACATTGGGAGAACTGGACGGCTACATGAAAAAAAGGAAACTTGAGCACCAACTTACTCCATACACAAAAATTAATTCAAGGTGGATAAAAGACTTAAATATAAACCGTGACACAATCAAAGTCCTAGAGGAGAACATAGGCAGGAAAATCTCAGATATTTCACGCACAAACTTTTTTACTGACATGTCCCCTAGAGCAAGGGACATAAAGGAAAGAATAAACAAATGGGATGTCATCAAAATAAAAAGCTTCTGCATGGCTAAAGAAAACAGTATTAAAATCAAAAGAGAACCAACTATATGGGAAAACATATTTGCCAATGATGCCTCAAAAAAGGGTTTAATCTCCAAAATATATAAAGAAGTTACAGGACTCCACTCAAAGAAGACAGGAAACCCAATTAAAAAATGGGCAAAGAACTTGAATAGACACTTCACCAAGGAGGACATGCAGAGGATATAGAAACACATGAAAAGATGCTCAATATCACTAGCTATCAGAGAGATGCAAATTAAAACCACAATGAGGTACCACTTCACACCAGTCAGAATGGCCATCATAAACAAAACAACAGACAACATGTGCTGGAGAGGTTGTAGAGAAAAAGGGACCCTAGTGCACTGTTGGTGGGATTGCAGCCTTGTAAGACCACTGTGGAAAACAGTATGGAACTTCCTCAAAAAACTGAAATTGGATCTGCCTTTTGACCCAGCAATTCCACTGCTGGGACTATATCCTAGGAACCTTGTAACTGCATTCCAAAAGAACTTATGCACCCTAATGTTCATAGCAGCACAATTTACAGTAGCTAAGTGCTGGAAGCCACCTAGGTGCCCATCAGTAAATGAATGGATCAAAAAACTATGGTACATTTACACAATGGAATTCTATGCAGCTGAAAGAAAGAAGGAGCTCATACCCTTTGCAACAGCATTGGTGGAGGTGGAAAGCATTATGCTAAGCAAGATAAGCAGGCAATGAGAGACAAATACCATATAATCTCGCCTTTAACAGGAACCTAAACAACAAAACAAAGAAACAAGTAAAATATAACAGAAGACACTGAAATAGAGGACAGGTTGTCAGTGACCAGAGGGGAGAGGGGAGGGAATTTCAGGAGATAAGGGAAGGGTTTACAGGAACAAATATAGAGGACACATGGACAAAACTAGGGGGTTGGAAAGGGGAGGGAGGAAGGGAGGAATTGTTGGGTGAGCTGGAATGAGAATAAAGGATAGAAACTGTAATGAATAAACTAAAATAAAAAATTTTTTAAAAATAAAAAAAGAGAGAGGATAGGAATAAATAAAATCACAAATGAAACAGGGGCAATTAACTGAAACCACAAAAACAGAGGATTGTAAGAAATTACAAAGAAATATATGCCAAGAAATTTGAAAACCTGGGTGAAATGGACAAATTTCTAGAAACATATGGTCTCCAAAACTGAATCAAGAAGAATATCTGAACAGACAAAAACAGCTAGTGAAAGCACAGCAGTAATCAATAAAATCCTGGGAAACAAAAGCCCTGAACAGGACAGTTTCACAGGAGAATTTTACAAAACATTTAAGTAAGAGCTCATACCTATCCTTCTCAAACTCATCCAAACAATTCAAAAAAAGGAAAGACTCCAAAACTCTTTCTTTAAGAGATTTTGCTTATTTATTTTTAAATGGAGAAAGGAGAGAGAAAGAGACGGGTAGAAACCTCAACATTTGTTGACTCTCATGCGCTCCCCACTGGGGACATGGTCTGCAACCATTCAGATGACAGGATAGTGTGTGTAGAAAACCCTATAAACTCCACCAAAAAATTACTTGACCTAATAAGTGAATTTGTCAAAACAGTGAGATACAAAGTCAATATTCAGAAATTGAAGGCATTTTGTACATCAACATAAACTTGTCAGAAACAGAAATTAGGCAATAATCCCATTTGCTATAGTAATAAGAAAAATAAAGTACTTAGATACATACTTCACCAAGGAGGTAAAAGACCTGTACCCAGAAAACTATAGACCACTGAAGAATAAAATTAAAGAAAACACAAATAGATGGAAGCATGGACTGCAGTAATTAACATCATCAAAATATCCGTACTACCCAAAGCAATTTATAGATTAAATACAATTTCTATTAAAATGCCAATGATGTATTTCACAGATATAGAACAAATATTTCAAAAATTTATATGAAACCATAAATGACCCTGAATAGACACAGCAATTTTGAGAAAGAAGAATAAAGTTGGAGAAATCACAATATTGGATATCAAACTATATTACAAGGCTATTGTAATCAAAACAGTCTGGTACTGACATAATAATGGACACATAGATCAATGAAACAGAACAGAGAGCCCAGAAATAAACCCATGTATCTACAGTCAATTAATATTAAACAGGGGGCAGGAGCATACAATGAAGTAAAGATAGCCTTTTCAACAAATGTGTTGAGAGAATTGGACAGGTACATTAAAAAAAAAATGAAACTGATCACCAAATTACACCATACACAAAAATAAACTCAAGATAGATAAAAGACTTAAATATATGTCATGACACCATAAAAGTTCTAGGGGAGAACATAGGCAAAAAAATTTCTGACATTCCATGCAGCAATATTTTCACAATATGTCTGCTAGAGCAAGGGACATAAAGGAAAGAATAAACAAATGGGACTTCATCAAATTAAAAAGCTTCTGCATGGCTATAAAAAATCAGAAAAATGCAAAGTAAGCCAACTGTATGGAAAATTATATTTGGCAATTATACCTTCTACAAAGGTTTGATCTGCAAAATATATAAATATATCACATGACTCCACTCCAGGAAGACAAATAATCCAATTAAAAAATGGGTGAAGGACCTGAACAGATACTTTCCCAAAAAGGACACATAGACATATGCAAGGATGCTCAGCATCACTAGCCAACAGAGAGATGCAAATCAAAATTATAATGAGATACCACTTACACATGTCAGAATGGCCATCATTAATAAACCAATAAACAACAAGTGTAGAGAAAAGGGAACCCTAATACAATGTTGTGGGAATGCAGACTGGTGCAGCCATTATGGAAAACAGTATGGAATTTCCTCAGAAAACTAAAAAGGGAACTGCCTTTGACCTGGCAATTCCACTGCTGGGATTATGCCCTAAGAATCCTGAAACTCCAATCCAAAAGAACCTATGCACCCCAATATTCATAGCAGCACAATGTACAATAGCAGTGATGAAAGCAACCCAAGTGCCCATAAGAGAATGAGGGGACCAAAAAACTGTGGTACATTTACACAATGGAATACTGCACAGCAGAAAAAAGGAGGAACTCCTACCCTTCAAGACAGCATGAATGGGACTGGAGAATACTATGCTAAGTGAAATCAGTGAGGTGGTGACAGAAAAATGACATATGATCTCACCTATAAGTGGAACATAATCAACAAATCAATCAAGTGAGATAAATAGAACCAGAGACATGGAAATAAAAAATAAACTGACAGTGACCAGAGGGCTTGGGGGAGGAGGATAATGGGGAAAGAAGGGGAAGTGTCAAGCCAAGGAATATGTATAAATGACCCATGGACAAAGACACCAGGTTGTGGGGAGGATTGAATGTGGGAGTTGGGGTTGCATAGGGCAGGGAAGAGTAATGGGGGGCAGGGAATGGGAACAACTGTAATTGAACAACAATAAAAAATGAAAAAATTGTTTGGATAGAGAAAGTTTCCAGAAAGAAATTTAATTAAATGGTCAAGTCAACATCACCTGTCATATTGATGTCACGTGCTCCTGAAACTAATGCATAATAAAAGTGCTATCACCTGCCCTGGCTGGTGTTGCTCAGTGGTTTGAGTGCCAGCCTGCAAACCAAAGGGTCATCGGTTTGATTCCCAGTCTAGGGCACATATCTATTTTATGGGTCCCCAGTATGGGGTGCACAAGAGGCAACCACACATTGATGCTTCTCTCCCTCTATTTCTTCTTTCTCCTCTCTAAAAATAAATAAAATCTTTTTTAAAAAGTGGTATCACCTCTCAGATGTTCTCCAAAATGTACAACCTCAGTCTAATAATGACAAACATTATACAAATATAAAGAATGGAACATGTTATAAAATACCTGACCAGTAAATTTCAGAAGTCAAAGTCACCAAAGGAATAATTAAGGAATTATCACAGACAACTAAATGGAATCTACAATGCAAGATTGGATCCTAGACTTAAAAAGACATTAGCATAAACACTGAGGAAATTTGATTAAAGCCTGTAGTTTAGCTATTAGTATGATTCTTGTGTTAATTTCTTAGTTTTAATGATTGAACCATGGTTATGTAAGATAATAACATAAGGAGAAGTTATGTCCAGGTTTACAGAAAGTATCTCTACAACTCTTCTTTAAGTCTAAAATTATTTTAAAAAATTAAAGAACTAAAGTGATGGGAGTCTAATAATACTTCACCTTGGAAATAAAGAACTCCTGGGTTGATAGCCTGTTTCATTGTCCCATTTTAAATTATTACTAAACTTCTGTCAACTTTAGGGTTGCCATGAATTAACTGTACAGAAATTTTCTCCTCACTGAGCCACTGTTTCGTGTCATCCAAGTTGAAGTAAATGCAATTTGTTATAACTTTTGACCATCTGGATATATTTTGGTTTCTGTAAATATGGATCATAAGTCCCACCAATTTAAAAATAAAGTGAGTCTTGCAGTCATTTTGTATATTTTACATGCCATTGTGCTGACTGTCTCACAAAACAGAGTACATTTTTTCTCCTAAATTGTCTAACAGTCCTTCTCTGTGTAATACATTGCACACATGCTATGCCTCACTAAAATAATGTTTATAAATATATACTGTATTGTGTGTTTTATTGTTTGTATATGCCTTTTGTTTTACTTGTGACTTATCCTTCAATTACCATTTCCCAATATACATAGATAAAGTCAGTGGCCTCTCTCTGTCTCCTTTTCTGAGGCTGGATGAATCCCAAACCCAACATATCCACAGTAATACAAAAAGGATCTTCCCAAAACTTATTCCAAGGAATATTGTTATCTTAAAAAGATCCCAGATAAAAGTAACTCATGATAAATTAATAATAAAAGTTCTGTATAATTTACTCTTTTCTTGGAAATTTCAAGGCTCATTAATTTCCCCTAAAATCTAATAATTAATTAACTTAGAGATTCCCAACTTAGTTTTTCATGTAATACCTATTAACTGTGGAAGCAACTTTGGAAATGAATGTACTGTAAAAAACAATGTACCTTAAGGAGCAAACTGGATTGTTGTAATCCCAAACTGGTTTATAGCTCACAGAGGCCAGTCCATGCATGAAAGTGCATTTCTGAGGCTGCAGCTGCATAGATAGATTAGATAGATAGGTAACGGATAGATGGAGGGATGGGGAGATGATAGGTAGATTAGACAGATATATGGATAGATAGGTAGCCAGATAGATAGATGGTGATGATAGATAGATAGATAGATGATGATAGATAGATAGATAGATAGATAGATAGATAGATAGATGATAGATAGATAGATGATACAGTGAGCAACTATTTGGATATATCCCACAAGAACCCTATCAAATAGGCAGTAAGATATGGATGGTGGGGGTGAAGACACAAAGTAAAGTATTTTGGGTAATGCCTTAGAGATGACATGGGCAACAAAGCAAATCAAAATCAATGTGTAATATTTGCATAATATTTTATGGTGCTGCTCATATGTGCTTCTATAAACAGTATCTTTTCTTTACCCATGTAAGCTCCAAATGGTAAAAATAATATCACAGGCATTATTGTATCACGAATGCTTAGTAATAGCCTGGCAAAAACTTGGTTCATAGGGTCCTAGAACATAGACAAACCCACCCACCCAGGAATCAGCAGTAGAATGGCCCAATTAGCTGTGGGTAGCAGGGGAAGAGACTAAAGCCAGCTGAGAGCCCAGGAAGGGATATCATTTCCTCTCTGACCCCTCCCCCACAGACAGTGCCACAATGCAGCATGTGGGTTGCCCTGCCCTAGTGAATACCTAACACTCCTCCCCTTACTATATAACAGGTACCTGAGACAAAAAAAAATATGGCCCAAATGAAAGAGCAAGTCAAAGCTCCAAAAATAGAACTAAGCAATGAAGAGATAGCCAACCTATCAGCTGAAGAGTTCAAAACACTGGTAATCAGGATGCTCACAGAAATTACTGAGTATGGTCACAAAATAGAGGAGAAAGTGAAGTCTATGAAAAGTGAATAAAAGAAAATGCACAGAAAACCCACAGTGAAGGGGAGGAAAACAAGACTCAAATAAATGGTTTGGACCACCAGGAAGAAATAAACATTCAGCAAGAACAGGATGAAGAAACAAGAATCCAAAAAAAATGGATAGCAGCTTAGGAACCTCCAGGACATCTTTAAATGTTCCAACATCCAAATCATAGGGGTGCCAGAAGGAGAAGAGGAAGACCAAGAAATTGAAAACTTATTTAAAGACATAATGAAGGAAAACTTCCCCAATCTGGCAAAGGAAATAGATGCCCAGGAAATCCAGGACTCTCAGAAAGTCCCAAAGAAGTTGGAACCAAGGAGAAACACACCAAGGCACTTCATAATTACATTACCCAAGATTAAAGATAAGGAGAGAATCTTAAAAGCAGCAAGAGAAAAGGAGACAGTTACCTACAAAGGAGTTCCCTTTAGACTACCAGCTGATTTCTTAAAAGAAACCTTGCAGGCAAGAAGGGGCTGGAAAGAAGTATTCCAAGTCATGAAAGGCAAGGACCTACATCCAATATTAGTCTATCCAGCAAAACTATCATTTAGAATGGAAGGGCAGATAAAGTGCTTCCCAGATAAGGCCAAGTTAAAGGAGTTCATCATCACCCATCCCTTATTATATGAAATGTTAAAGGGGGTTATCTAAGAAAAAATCAAAAATATAAACAGTAAAATGACAACAAACTCACAACTATCAATACCTGAACCTAAAAAAAATGATAGCAAACTAAATAAACAACTAAAACAGGAACAGAACCATAGAAATGGAGATCACATGGAGGGTTATCAGCAGGGAGGTGGTGGGGGGAGAATGGGGGAAGGTATAGGGAATAAGAAGCATAAATGGTAAGTACAAAATAATCAGGGAGAGATTAAGAATACAATAGGAAATGGAGAAGCCAAAGAACTTATATGTATGACCCATGGATATGAACTAAAGTGGGGGACTACTGGTGGGAGGAGGGGTGCAGGGTAAAGGGAAATAAAGAGGAGGAAATATGGGACAACAGTAATTGCATCATCAATAAAATATATATTAAAAATAAATATGGTTTAAATAGATGAAATTTTTATTGTCGTTCAACTACCGTTGTTCCCATTTCCCCCCAATTGCTCTCCCCTGCCCTACTCACCCCCCACCTTCCACATTCATTCTCCTCCCCCATTGTCTTGGTCCATGGGTCCTTTATACAATTTCCTTGACTTGACCCTGCTCCTTCTTTTCCTCATTATACCCCTCTCTCCTCCCATGTGGTCACTGTCAGTTTGTTCTCTATTTCCATGTTTCTGGTTCTATTTTGCTCTCTTGTTTGTTTTGTTGATTAGGTTCTGCTTATAGGTGAGATCATATGGTATTTGTCTTTTACCACCTGGCTTATTGATTTTCTAGAGTTGTATCTTCTAGCAAAGGAGCATAAAAAGATGTGTTTTCAGTGATAACGACAATGATAAAATAATAATAACATTATGTTATGCACTGGAAATTTCAAAAGAATGGAGTTAGAAACAATAAATATAAAAATATTTAAAAACTCATTAAAAATTATAATATCCTGTGACTTCAAAAGTAAATATCCAGTGAAACAAGGTAAAAAGTAGGAAAAATCTGCAAGTAAAGTGAGAAGGTAGAAAGAAGATATAATGGTAATTTCAGAAGAAATCTTTAATTTATAATAAATTACAACAGCATCTATTGATTAATATGACATTTTATGTAAAATATAATTTCCATAGTGCATTAAAGATTCAAATTACCAAAGTTATTACAAAATGAAATAGAAAAACTGAAAAGCTAGGTAACATGAAACAGCTGATAATTATTTTTAAAATGACTCAAGTGAAGCCTCAGGTATCATTGATTTTAAAACTAAATTAAAAAAAAAATTTATTTGTTTATTTTTAGAGAGAGTGGGAGAGAGAGGGAGAGGGAGAGAAACATCACTGTGTGGTTGCCTCTCACACATTCCCAACTGGGGATCTGGCCAACAACTCAGGCATGTGCACTGACTGGGAATCAAACCAGCAACTCTTTGGTTCACAGGCTGGCACTCAATCCACTGAGCTACATCAGCCAAAGCTATAAAAACTAATTATTGCAGCAGGCAATTTCCACATAGCATACCATGCCCTAAAACCCAGGAGAAATTAAGGACACCAATTTAATTTGTAAGAGAAATACAACCCTAATATCTAAAAAAAAAAAAAAAATAGGATAAGTCAAACAGAAAACTATAGATCAATGAACATAGATTTTGAAAACCTCAATTGCTTTTTTCATCCTTACCTGAGGAGGACATGCTTATTGATTATATTTTTAGATCTTTTTTGGTTTTTTTAGTGTTGTTCAAGTACAGTTGTCTCTATTTTTGCCCCACCACTACCCACTGCCCCACACATCTCTGCCTCCCACCCTCAATCCTATCCCCTTTGGCTTTATCCATGTGTCCTTTATGTATGTTCCCTGATGACTTTTCCACTATTTTCCCCCATTATCCCTCTCCCCAAACCCTCTGTTTACTGTGAGTTTGTTTTTTATTTCAATGTCTCTAGTTATACTTTGCTTGCTTGTTTGTTTTGTTGATTAGATTCCACTTATAGGTGAGATCATATGATTTTTTTAGGGTTTTTTTTCCCCACAGGAAGTGAGGAGAAAATAGGTGGGAGAGAAAAATACATGTGAGAGAGAAGCATCAGATCAGTTTCCTCCCTTAAGCACCCTGAGGACCAAACCCACAACCCAGGTATGCCCCAACTGGGAATAGAACAAGTGACCCTTCAGTTTACAAGACAACACTTCAACTAACTGAGAGCCATTCTGGGCAAGACACAGGAACCCTCAATTGTTTCTTAATAAAAGTTATTGGCTCACAAAAATAATTCCACCATGACCAAATAAGGTTTAATCTTTTAAACACAAACATAGTTAAATATTAGGGACTTGAATAAAATGTCAGTTGGTCAAAGAAAAAAAAACAAAGCAAAATAAAATTCATTTCAATAGAAACCAAAAGCCTCATTAAATTAGTTCTTTGTAATAAGTGGTGTATTCTAAGAACCAATATTCAAAATGATAACTAACTGTGAAACAATAACTGTGTTTTCATAAACATGAGGAATCAAATATGGATGAATACTCCATTATGATTGCTCTTTAATAGTCTTTTGGGTAATCAAGTTACTTGTAACAACAACAACAAAAAAAGTGGTATTATCAAGAATCATTTCTTGAATATCCACTACTTTCCAGTTTTAGTTGTTATGTTCATTATGTCATTAAAATGCCATATTTCCTCAGGTTTATTGATGAAAAAAGCAGTGTGATGACTTCCCCAAGGTCTAAGAATCCAGGCTTCAATACAGTCTTTGCAGAAAACTAATTCCATGACTTTTATCAAAGGTAAATGAGCAAAAACACCCAGACAATTCATAAGAACAATGAACATTAAAAGAAATAGGAACCAATGAACATTATAAGCAAGAATATGAAAAAAAAAGCCCTTTACCAATAATCAAAGAAATGAAAGAAATGCACATTAAGGTAGTAGTACATGTTTTCATTTACAAAACTGGCAAAATCTAAATAAGATAAATATCTAACCCTAGGAAGAATACGAAAAAATATTTTCTCTTGTATAATGAAAGTAACAATGAAATGAAAACAGAAAATGTCAAAATGTCAAGGAATAAAAATGACAATATGTGATAGGAGCATAAAAAGTTTTTAGGTCGACAGGATTAAATAAATTGTCCACTATTCAGAGGGGAAAATCTATTTTTAAATAGGTTCCCATGTATGTAGTTTCACAGTAGTGAGAGATAGAAAACAATCCATTGTCTCAATAATAGTGGAATGGTTGAGTAAGTTATAGTTGATCCACTTAAATGTTACATTCAACTGTTTAAAATATGTTTTCATAAACCATGTAAAGTGCTGAAATACATTAATTTTAACTGAAAAAGGTGAAAAATAGAATTAACACTTTGATTATAACAAAGATGTTTGCACATAAAACCTACAATGATATTGGTTATAAAACTATAAATCAGTGATGCCCTTGACCTGCACCTTCAGGTGCGTTATTCAAAAGAAGAATGTAAAAAGCACCAGTCCTCTATACAATGTACTTCTTTTTTTCATATCAACCTCTCCCTACTAATGTTACTATAAAGGACTACTTCTATTTCAAAGCTGCAGAAGAACTCTGTTGATTCTGTTGATCATACAGCGACAGTACTTTCACTTTCAGGAGAGCTGCACTTTCATCCAGTCATTGATGAGAAAAGCAGGAATCCAGCAGGTTGCAGTGCACATGGTAGGAAAACCAATCATTGTGTGTGACATGGCTTGAAAAAAATGCTGAAAATTGAACAGATTAAGAACTTGCCTGGTTAGTGGGAATGCATATTGGTGCATCCACTGTGTAGTTAACAAATTAAAAATGGAACTGCTTCATGACCCAGTGATTCCACTTCTGAAAATATTTCCAAAGAAACCTGAAATATTATCACTCCTATGTTCATTGCAGCATTGTTTAAAATAGCCAACATCTGGATTACTACTGGACTGTAAAAAGGAAGGAAATCTTACCTTTTGCAACAGCATGGATGGACCTAGACACTATTATGCTAAGTGAAATAAGCCAGTCAGAAAAAGACAAATACCATATGTTTTCATTCATATATGGAATCTAATGAACAAAATAAACAAACAGACAACATAGAAACAGACTCATAGAGAACAGACTGACAGCTGTCAAAAGAGAGGGGTTTAGGGTGCTGGGTGAATAGGTGAGGGGACTAAGAAAAAAATCATAGACACAGACAACAGCATGGTGATTACCAGAGAGGAGGTAGAATAGGGTTTAGAAGGAATAAATGGTAATGGAAGGAGACTTGGCTTGGGGTGGTGAACACACAATACAATATACAGATGATGTGTTATAGAATTGTACACCTGAAACCTATATAATTTTATTAACCAATGTCACCCCTTCAGTTTAAAAAGACTTGAAAGAAAGCTTAGCAGCCCAGTGAAAATATGCCAACACAGGGCCCCAAAAAAGATCTCCATTACATGAAAAAAGACTAATTCAAATGGAACAATATTTTTATTAGTGATCTGATTAAAAGTTAATACCAGTTTTTAAATATTGAGGCCAGTACTTGAGGACTGGCACCCATATAAAAAATAAGTGGAGATTAGCCTCTAGACACTAACTTTCCTGAGTGAAAGCATTTTTTGTGTGTGTTTTGTATAGAGGTGATTTGAATTATACAAATGGGGAGACCTTCTGTGTGTGCATGTGGGGGGATGTGTACCTATACACATGTCTTCTTTTTAAGCAGTAGAACACATAAGAACAAAATGTGAGTTTGATGAAGAATGAGTTTCTGTTTGAATAGATGGAGGACTACAGTCATTATGTTCTGGCATAAAAGTATATATGGCCCTAGTTTTTAACCACAGTTGGTAAAATTTGGGCATATTGTATTCAAAGGTTTGGAATGTAAATATTTCAACATACAATGTTTTTGTTCTATTTAGTACTTGATAACTAATGCCTCAAAATGTAGTGGTTTAAAACAGTAACATTTATTTTGCTCAGAAATCTTCAATTTGAGTACAGCTTGGGAAAGGTTGGCCCATATAAGTATCACCTAAAGTTACCGCAAGGTGGAGGACTGTAAACATCTGAAAGCCTGTTTATTCATGTCTCACAGTTGTTGAGGTCTTCAACTCTTAATTTTTCTCTCCACGTGGTTTGTCCTTGAGACTTCTCCATGTGGTCTCTCCACATAGGTTAGCTTGGACTTCCTTGAAGCACAACGTCTTCTTGTCCAGAGAATGGGTGTCAGAGAGGCAGAGAAAGAGAAAGAGACTGAGAGAGATTAAGAGAAAAGAGGGAAGAAGAGGCAGAGGGGGGAGGAAATGGAGTGGAAGGAAGGAGAGAAAGAAGAGACCAAGTAGAACCCAGATTTCCTTTTGTGACCTAGCTTGGGAAGTCACAGTGTCATGTCTACTGATATTCTATTAGTCAAGGCAGTTGTAAAATTCATCTCTTAATGGAAGAGTGTCATTGGAGGAAGAATGTGTGGGATCAGATAAACATTGATGCTCCCATCTTTACAAATTATCATCTCCCATGCTCCACTCTCTGGCCACAATAATTCCCACCTGTCTCATATCCAAAATGCATGCATTCCTCATCTCAATAAAGCAGTATCTCAAAACACAGGTTTTTAGCATCCAAATCACGTGCAGTCGCCAGTGAAGCTCCTCAGGTACATTTCTTAAGGACAATTTCTCAAGTACAGTGTCTTTAAATCTAAAGATCTTTGAACTAAAAAGACATCATATACCCTTTACACACCCAGCATGCAATGGTGGAGCAGGGATTTGTTAACTGCTGTGGACTTTCCTGTTCAAACAAGAGACAAAGGGAGGCACACTGTAGCTACTGCTCCAATTCTGAAATCCAGCTGGACCATGATGCTGGTATCCTAAACAGAGCCCACTCCAAACACTTGCCAACAGTTCTTGATTTTTCACTCTCTAACCTCTTGGTCCTATCAAGTTCTCATTCCCCCACAACCGCTCCACCATAAAAAATGATTGGTGTTTGTAGCTAGGTAGCTTTCCCAGAGGGCTTTCTGATAGTAGTAATTTAGATATCCAAAGGCCTGTTTTCATTTTGTATTATCTTTCTCTTTCAGTATGAAGTGATATCATTCTTTTTAAATTTTGTGGATTGTTATGAATCAATTTATTATCTACTCTAATAGATAAGTGTTGCATCCATGAATGTTTCAGAAAAGTTTTCCCTAGAATTTCTGTCAGTTGTGTAACATGACACTCATAGTGCCTTTTGTTGGGTAGAAGGGATCTTTCAGTCATGCCTTTTAACTGCCTGACTGATTCCCTCAAACTCTGCTTTATATCTTTCTGAGGGCTTAATAAAGCGTATCTCAGTCCCATCCTGGTTTTATTATTGTTCTTAAGCCCTTTCTTAATTTGAAGCTAAGAAGCTGAAAATAAGAATCAGTTGTATTGTTTAAACCCAGTAACCCCTGTTTTTTTATAATTAACAGTTACTTCTTTAGCTTATCTCTCTCTTCTTACATTTTATTATGTGCAGCTAAAAGTATTATAATACCTTCAACAATTTGCCTGGAAATTTCCCTAGCTAGATAGATCATCCAGTTCATTAGGTGCATTTTCTCCTTTACACATTATGACACTTAACAGTGTTGCCAAACTTCCTGAAACTACTTAAAGAATCCCCTTTTCTTCAGTTTTCAACTATTCAATACATTTACTTAGTTTCCTTTAAGCCCTCACCAATAGGCTCCAAAAGAGCCATTATGCTTCTTCTAGGTTCTTCCAACTGCCTATCACTTAGTCACAAAGCTACTATCATAATTTTAGGTTTTGCTTATGGATGAATACAACATCCAGATACAAATATCTGTACCAATTAATTAGTGCTACATAGCCAAACCCAAAACTTAGAGACTTAAAACAATAATGTGTAATTGGGTCATGACTCCGCAATCTGTGTGGGGCTCAGAAAAGACTCTTCACTCTGTCATCTGAGCAGCTCAAAGCCTGGAGGTTGGTGTAGGAGACCATTCTGCGTGGCAAGGCCCAGCTCCTACTCAGAGATGCACAGGACCCATGCATGCCCACAGATAGGTTCTCCCATGGGGAATCAGGCCTGCAATATACCTAAGCTGCTTTGAGACTTGCTTTTGCTAAAACTCCCTCACCCTAAATTGAGGCAGCAAGTGCTTACTGTAACTTCCTAAAATCCATGCTGAAACTCCCCAGTATGGAGTGTAACCAGTTCAACTACTTTTCCCTTTTCATTTGCAAATATCCTTCTTCTATGATGTGATTAGCAGCATTGGCTCCTTTGTTTTCTGTAAAAGGTAACCACCTAAAGCCAACCTGTGCATAGTAAATGAGGACCATCACATAATGTGCAGAAAAAAGAAATAAAGGCCTGTCATGGAGGAGACCTCGGCTTTTGGCTCTTCTTGAGAGTGAAGCCGCCCACCCTTTTCCTCCACAGGACTCTGTAGTCCATGTGAATGACTCTCCCCCATCCACAATGTCGCAGACCCCAGGAGCCAGGGTCCGCATCAGGCTGGAACTTCCTACCAGCTTGTTCACTCATATGTCTGGCATTTGATATTGGCTGTCAACTGGGGCCTTAGATTCTTTCCAGGCAGAGTCTCCAAAGTGGCTAGCCTGGGCTTTCACAGGGCATGGTGATTGGCTTCCTATGGAACATGCATCCCAAGAGAAAAGGAAGGCCAAGCAGAAACTGTTTTAGATTTTATGACCTATCTATGATTGTCATGCATTGTCACTTCTGCCAATTCTTAGTTGTAGCTGTTACAAAGTTCTTCCCAGGTTCAATGGAAAGGAACATAGACTAAACCTGTTAATGCAGGGATATTAATACTGCATTGTAAAAAGAGTATGTGGGATGAGGTATATATATATTTATTATTGTAGCCATCATTGGGAAATACAATATGGGCAGTCATTACTACAGATTATGCATTTAGTCACCCTAAATACATCATTTTTATTCATTTACTCTGCATTATTATAACAATCCCTAAACTAAGTGGCCCAACCAAACTCTCTTTTGGGAAAAATCTGTACTGAATGTTTAATCAGTTATAACTTTATCTGAATTTATAACATATTAAAAATATTAAAATGAAGTTTGGAGAACACTTTAATGAAACTTTTCATGAAAGGATACTTCACTCAGGTTTATGATTCCTTCTTCTCTATTAAGTACCCCTAAAACAATGAGGAAGCCCTCCCAACCCCATCAGCCATGTTCATATTTTATGACTTTGCACCATCACGCAGTTCTTGTTGGTCCAAAACTGCATACCACATCCAAGATGAGCTGATCAGATTGTGAGCTGAATCATGTTTATATTAACAATTGGACAGAAGTTTGGTGAACTCCTGATATCAAAGACCTTGTTTTAGATAAGCTTTCATTGCTTCCTTGTATAATGTTTGATTCACAGCTTTCTTTGAGACAATAGACACAGCAAAGTATAATTCATGCTTAAATTAGTTATAATTGCTTAATACTACTTAAAGCAAAATAATCTTTCTATATGTACATACAGGTATATATACATATATACACATATATATTTACTATGTATGTGTATATATGTAGGTGTACAAATATGTATATACTTTTAATAACAAGTAAAAACAAATTTATAATTAAAATGAGTAGTCAAAATCTTACAGCCAGAAAAAATTACATATTCATAAACCTTTATTATTATTTAAGGCTATGGAGTTAGCATATCAATTTATATCCTACCAAAGACAGTGATCTTGCTATAACTTTGGATATCAAATCAGATCTAGAAATGCCTTCAATAAGTTAATACTTCAATTGCTATTGAGTGAGAAACAGTTGAATTGTGCATGTTCCTTGATAAAATCATTCATTCCCAGAATAGCTTTCTCTCAGCCATGTTTCAAAATCAGGTCTATTCTATTCCCATTTAAAAAACATCAATCATCGAAAGGTGCCATATTACCTGTTTTGATTTTTCTCAAGGTCATTGGCAATTGAAAGGTTCACTATACATTTAAGAGGCTCATCTCTTGTAAGGGATGACAATATCACAGGCAATTTATTTTGCTTGTAAATTTGACATAATTATGGAGTAACAAACAGAGCATGCACTTTGGAATTAGATGGATATAATATTAACCAGCGTTATGACTTTTGCCAAAGTCTTTAAATTTTGTAAGCTTCATATATTATTTGAAGATAACAGTATCAATATAGTAATGTTTGTGTGTGGATTAAGTAAATAAAGTGTGAAGTGATCTAGATAATATCTTGTACTGTATAATCTCTCACTAAAATTTAACTTTATAAACACTCTTACTCCTTTCTTTGCTTTCTTCCTCCTTGGACCTAGAAACAAAAATAAGATTTGATCTCACTTTTGTGAGTACACAATGACTTTGATTTGCATCCAAACCAAGTGAAGTTGGGGATAGGGAAGAATTTGGTAAACAAACAATATAATTTAGGAGATGATATAAAGGAGAAATGAACAAAAAGTGTATGATCTCGGAAGCGTAGGAAATTTTGATTACCCAGAATACTACAAAAATATCCATTTAACTTTAAACTTATATGATGTGTATGAGTTTGTCTTGTGAAGAATGAGGCTGAATGGGGGTAGGACTCCTGCCTGAAGGATCTAGCTTTAATCCAACTCTTATTACTTGTGTAAATCAAAGACTTGAGAAAGCTTCACTGCATTGTTCTCCCCTTCATTACAAAGGAAGAGCTAAGCAAGATTCTTTAGCTTAAAAAAAAAGTGGAGAATTGTACAAAATGAAAAAGGACTCATGAACATGGACAAGAGTGTGATGATTGCTGGGGGGAGGAGGGTATAAGAAGACTAAATGGTAATGGAAAAAAATACAATAAAGATTGGATTTAAAATAAAAAGGAATGGAAAATGGCCACTAGCTGTTAACTCTATTTCTACTTTACTATATATTTCAGAAGGATATTTAACTTATGACTATATCTATTTTCATTTCTGGAAGACAGATTTTCATAGTATCTTTCTAAACATAGGGTATCCAATTGATTTTATTAAAATCAATAAATCCAAAGCACTTTGGTGCTTATTCAAGCCAATCTATTTTATCTTTCACTGTCAACTGAAAGAAACCATGTATCTTCTAGCAAGCAGGAGGATTTTGTCAATTCTTTGGGGTCCATTATCAGCCAGCCAAGACTCAAGGTCATTGTTCTAGAGTGTCTGCTGCCTGGCAGAGTTCCTTCAACCTGATGAGGGCCTTTCAAGTTGGTAAATGGGCACAGACTATTTTGGGCTATATGAAATGCAATTCATCACCCTGCCCAATGTTCCCAGATAGTCTTGACTGTGTCTGATCATTTGGCACTTTTAGCAGGAGAATGGAGCTCCTCACTTTCTCTGGCACTTTGTGAAGGTAAGATTGGTCAGTTGTGACTTTTTGGTATAAAGCAGTCAACTACTGCCAAAGACTTTATAACCCAGTCACTTCACTGAATGTCAGAACAGTAACAAATAACTCCACGTTGATATTTCTAGTTCAAACACATTGATGTATATTGTTAAATTATTATTTCCTAATGTTATAAATATTAATATAAATAATTAAGATTTAATTGGGCTCTGGTTAATTCGATATTTTACCTTTTCATGTCATTTTTGGCTACTATCATTATTAATTCATTATTTGTGTTTTTATCATTGAATTTTTCTTTCCAGCTTTTAAATCAAAAACTCAGTTCATTTATTCCTAAAATTTCTTATTTTTCTATAGTAAGGCCATAAATTATTCAATGTTTACTGGCTTTTCTTATGTCTAGGTGCATCTTTGCTACAAGTTTTGAATAGCAATTTCCATTTTCATGTTTTCTCTAACTCAATTCTCTATGATTATGTGTCTTATGTATGTGTATGCTTTACTTTTCAGTGAGGGCAATTATTTGCTCCTAGTTTGTTGTTAATTCTTAATTATATTGTGTTTTGTTTAATGGGTATAGATTACATGGAATCAAGTTTTGTAATTTGTTAAGATCTCCTTTGGGTCCTAATACATAATCAATATTTTTTAACTTTTTTTATTGTTGTTCAAGTACAGTTGTCTCCATTTTCCCCTCATCTCTCTTCCCCACCCCAGCCATCCCCATTTCCCACCTTTGATGCTACACCACTTTGGTTTTATACATGAGTCCTTTATAGATATTCCTGAAAACCCTTCCCCCTTTTCCTCCCATTATCACCCCCCACCTCCCCTCTGGTTACTTTCAGTTTGTTCTAAATTTCAATGGCTCTGGTTATATTTTGCTTGTTTGTTTGTTTTGTTGATTTAGGTTCCACTCGGAGGTGAGGTCATATGGTATTTGTCTTTCACTGACTAGCTTATTTCACTTAGCATAATGCTCCCTAGTTCCATCCATGCTGTCACAAAGGGTAAGAGCTCCTTCTTTCTTTCTGCTGCATAGTATTCCATCGTGTAAATGTACCATTGTTTTTGATCCATTTATTTACTGATGGACACTTTATTTATTGATGGACAATATTGTAAATTGTGCTGCTATGAACATGGTGGTGCATAAGTTCTTTTGAATTGGTGAATCAGGGTTCTTAGGGTATATTCCCAGCAGTGAAATCAGTGGGTCAAAAGTTGGTACCATTTATAGTTTTTTGAGGAAATTTTATACTGTTTTCCACAGTGGCTGCACCAGTCTGCATTCCCACCAACAGTACACGAGGGTCCCTTTTTCTCCACATCCTCACCAGCACTTCTTATTTCTTGATTTATTAATGACTGACACTCTGACAGGTATGAGGTGATATCTTATTGTGGTTTTAATTTGAATCTCTCTGATGGCTTGGGATGTTGAGCATCTTTTCATATGTCTATGGGCCATCTGTATATCCTCCTTGGAGAAGTATCTATTCAGGTCCTTTGCCCATTTTTTAATTGAATTTTTTTGTCTTCCTGGTGTTGAGTCATACGAGGTCTTCATATACTTTGTAGGTCAAACCATTGTTCGATATATCATTGGGAAATATGTTCTCCCATACAGTTGGTTCTTTTTTCATTTTGATGATGGTGTCCTTAGCTGTTCAAAAGCTGTTTAGTTAGATGTGGTCTCATTTGTTTATTTTTTCTTTTATTTTCTTTGTCCTAGGAGATATATCAGCAAAAATATTTCTATGTAGGATATCTAAAATTTTACTGCCCATGTTTTTCTCTAGGACTTTCATGGTGTCATAATTTATATTTAAGTCTTATATGCATTTTGAGTTTATTCTGGTGTATGGTATAAGTTGCTGGTCTAGTTTCATTTTTTTGCATGTACAATTCCAGCTCTCCCAACACCATTTATTGAAGAGAGTATCTTTACTCCATTGTAAGCTCATGCCCCCTCTGTCAAATATAATTGACCATGGAGACTCAGCTTTATTTCTGGGCTCTCTATTCTGTTCCATTGTTCTTTGTGGCGATTCTTGTGCCAGTACCAGGCTGTTTTGATTATAGTGATCTCATAAGTATCATTTTATATCAGATATTGTGATCCCTCCAACTTTGTTCTTCTTTCTCAAGATTGCTGAGGCTATTTGGAGTCCCTTTGTTTCCATATAAATTTTTGAAATATTTTTTCTGTATCTGTGAAATATGCCATTGGTATTTTAATAGAAATTGCATTGAACCTATAAATTGCTTTGTGTAGTATGGACATTTTAATAATGTTAATTCTTCCAATCCATGAACATGGCATATGCTTCCATTTATTTGTATATTCCTTAATTTATTCCTTTAGTGTTTTATAGTTTTCCAAGTACAGCTATTTTTACTTCTTGGTTAGGTTTATCCCTAGGTATATGATTTTTCTTGTTGCTATAATAAATGGGATTTTTCCCTAGTTTCTCTTTCTGATAGTTCATTGTTGGTGTACAAAAAAAGCCATTTACTTCTGAATATTGACAGTGTATCCAACTATTTTGCCAAATTCACATATTTGGTGAAGTAGTTTTTTGGAGGAGAGTATAGGGTTTTCTGGGTACACTATCATGTCATCTACAAATAATGACAGTTTACTTCCTCCTTTCCAATTTTGATGCCTTTTTATTTTCTTCTCTGATCACTGTGACAATCACTTCCAATACTATGTTGAACAGAAGTGGTGAAAGCAGACACTCTTGTCTTGTTTCTGATCTTAATGGGAAAGATTTAATTTTTGCCCATTGAATGTGATGTTAGCTATAGGTTTCTCATATGTGGCCTTTATTATGTTGAGGAATGCTCCCTCTATTCCCACTTTTATGAGTGTTTTTGTCATAAATGGGTGTTGTACTTTATCAAATGCTTTTTCAGCATCTATTGACATCATCATGTGATTTTTGTCCTTCATTTTGTTTATGTGGTATATTACATTTATTGATTTGTGAACATTGTACCATCATTGCATCCTTCAGATGAATCCTTCTTGATCATGGTGCATGATTTTTTTTAATGTATCTCTGAATTGGGATTACCAGTATTTTGTTGAGAATTTTGACATCTATTTTCAGCAGATATATTGGCTTGTAGATTTCTTTCTTTGTTGTGTCCTTACCTGATTTTGGAATTAGGATTATACAGGCCTTGTAAAAAGGGTTTGGGAGTCTTCACTCTTCTTAAATTTTTTGAATAGTTTGAGAAGGAGAGAAATTAGTTTTTCCCTAAGTGTTTGTTAAAATTCACCTGTGAAGCCATTCAGTCCTGGACTTCTGTGTACTAGGAGTTTTTTGATTACTACTTCAGTTTCACTAGTTGTTATTGGTCTATTCAGGCTTTCTGCTTTTTCTTGATTCAGTTTTGGTACATTGTATGTTTTTTAGAAATTTATCTATTTCACCTTGGTTGCCCAGTATCTTGGCATATAGTTTTTCATAGTAATTTCTTACAATCCTTGTATTTCCATAGTATCACTTGTTACCCTTCCTCTATCATTTTTAATTTTATTTATTGGGTCATCTCTCTTTTTTTCTTGATAAATCCAGTTAAAGGTTTGTCAATTTTGTTTATCTTTCACAGAATAAGCTGTTTGATTCATTGATCCTTTGAATTGTTCTATTAGTCGCTATATCATTTTATTCTGCCATGCTCATGATTATTTCCTTCCTTCATACTTGCTTTGGGCATTATTTGTTGTTGTTCCTCCAGGTCTCGTAGATGTAGGTTTAGGTTGTTTATTTGAGGTTTTTCTATTATTTTTAGGCAGGCTTGTATTGTTATGAACTTCCCTAGCAGTACTGCCTTTGCTGTGTCCCATAGGTTTTGTGTTGCTGTTTGTTTTCTTTTTACAGATCCTTTTTTTCATTTCTTCCTTGATCTCATTATTAATCTATTAATTATTTAATAACATGTTGTTCAGTCTCCATGTGTTTGAGCATATTCAAGTTTTTCCTGAGATTGGTTTTTAGTTTCAGGCCCTTGTTGTCCAATAAAAAGCTTGAATGATTTCAGTTTTTTTAATTTTTTGAGTCTTGTTTTGTGTCCTACAATGTAGTCTATTTTTGAAAATGTTCCATGTGTATTTGAAAAGAATGTATAATTTTCTTCTTTGGGGTGAAAGTTTCTGTATGTACCACTAGATCCAGAGTGTTGCTCATTGCCAAAATATCCTTGTTGATTCTTTATTTGGAAGATGTATCATGTATCCACTGTTGACAGTGGGGTGTTAAAATCCTCAATGATGACTGTGTTGTCAATATCTTTCTTGAAGACATCCAATTTTTTCTTATATATTTGGGCCCTATTCTATTGCGTGCGTATATGTTTGCAATGGTTATATCCTCCTGTTGGACTATTCCCTTAAGTATTATGTACTGACCTTCTTTGTTTCTCTTCATGGGTTTTGTTTCTCTTTATGGCCTTTGTTTTGAAGTCTACTTTGTCTAATATAAGTATTGTTACCCCAGCTTTTTTTCACGTCCTTGTGCTTAGAATATTTTTGCCCATCCCTTCACTTTTAACCTGTGTAAATCTTTTGTTCTGAGGAGAGTCTTTTGTAAATAGAGTATATGTGGGTCATGTTTTCTTATCCATTAAGCTAACCTTCTCTTTTGACTGGAGCATTCAATACATTTGCATTTAAGGTTATTATTGATAGATGCTTATTCATTGCCATTTTTCTGTACCTGTGTTTCTCTCTCCCTATCTCTCCTTCTGTCTTTCTCTCTCTTCTACTTTTTATAGCAGTCATTTAGCATCTCTTGTACTGCTGGCTTGTTGGCAATGTATAAGGTGAAAGAGAGATAAGACTTTTGTTAGAGGGGAGGATGATTGTGAGCTGAATCCATAAAAGAGAGCAGTTTTGCAAGGTTAGATGATGAGATATAGTGAGAGTAAAGGATGGAAAGTAGGCGTAGTGTGAGAGAGAATAGAGTTAACCACAGCAATAATAATGCTCAAGAATAAAGAGAAGTGGGCTAAGATCAGGGAGGATTGTCGTGTAGTATGTACAATTGTATGGAACAATAATTATTTACAATAGTACTGGAACAACAATAATATGAGAATAAATACATGATTTGGATAACCAGAATAGAAAGTACCCAATCACAAGTTCTGTGTTATTGGAACATGGGTGAAGTAGAAGAAGGAAAATTAAAATGCAATAAAGGGAGAATAAGGAAAACCAATCAAATGATGCAATAAAACAGAGAAATAAAATGAGGAAAACTAAACATAAAGAAAAGAAATAAAAAATACTAATAAACTAAAAGTGGTAAAAATAATGAAAAGATAATAATAATACATATAAACAATAAAATGCCAGGTCTATGGGATAGCAAAGTGACATTTGTCTCAGTTTCTCAGTTCTGGGGGTTAGCCTTGTGCTTGCCCTTTTGATGTGTCTCTGGACCCTTTGTAACTCCATGTCTTATCCTCTCACTTGGGGGAAGACAGAAAAAAAATGGAAAAAAAAAGAGAGGATCCAAAAATAAAATAAATAAATAAATAAGCCTCCTGCTGACCTTAAACTTGTTCAAGGAGTTCTGCTGGTCTTCCTATATGCCACAGGAAGAAGGGGTCTGGGCTTCACTTTCTCCCTTCCTATGGTTTTGGGAGGATGGGGACCAGGTCTGGGTCACAGTTTCCCAGCCTCCATTGGCCCAGGTCCTGTGTCAGCTGCCAGGCTTAAATCAGCCACTCAGTCTCTGGGTGCACAGCATGAGTCAATCTCAGGTGTGGAGACCAAGAGAAGCTGGGTGCACACAGTTCTGCTCAACTATTCAGTCTCTGCATGCATGCAGCTGAAATCTCCTTGTGGCATGCCAATTGCTGTGGAGAGTTCCTTAGGAAGCAGCTGCCCACCATTCTTAACAAGCACATGGCTTTTCACACAGCCCAACTTTCCAGCCAGTCCAGAGACTATCTGAGTCAGGGTCCAACATGACCCAACTCCTCCCTTCTCCAGATGTCACCTGGCACCTCAGTTTTCTGGTGCCAGCATCCACAGTCCCAGTGTATTTGTACCACCTCTGTGTGTCTCCCACTTTGTCTCTATTCCCCCCAGCGACTTCCAGCATCTAGGTCCCTCCTGGTGCTGGGCTGCCCTCCTTGCTCTGGTAGGGGACAGAGCTGGTGATCTAACTCTCCTCCCCATATCCTGCAGCAGGTACCAGGCTAGGGGCGCAGTAGCCTTGGTCCCTGTGCAGATCCCAATCTCCTCACCATTTGTTTTTCAATGTTTTCTGGATTTTTTGCCTCCAAACTTCATATAAGCTGGGATTCTGTTGGCTGTTCACTCTGTTCCTCAGAAGATCAGCTAGGTGTTCCAGCTGGGCACAGGGAGAACTGGGCTCCACTCCCACCTACCTCACCACCATCTTCTGAAGCCCCAAATTATAACAATTATTTTGAATTCTATGTCTGATAGATTGCTTGCCTCAACTTCATTTAACTCTCTTCCAGGGGATTCTTTCTTTCCTTTCAATTAGGGGTTCTTTCTTTGTCTCACCAGTTCAGGTGACTCCTTTTGTTTGTTTCAGTGTCTTAGGTTGTTCTTCTTTGCCTGCCTGTCTTCATGAGATGGACTTCTGTGGTAGAAGTTCTGTGGGACTCAGCAGTGCAGTCTCTTTGATATCCTAATCTGGATGCTCTAGGGTTGCATTTTATTCAGTTTCTTTGGGCTCTCTTGTTGTATTTGGGTTTTGATTATTGGTAGCTCATTCACTGGTGAGTTCTCCCCTCCAGCTGACTGACTGGGAGTCACAACCCTCTCCATATCTTGATGCTTTTGCATAGATGTTGGTTAATAATGCAATACTACCCAGAACTATACCCACACAAGCAAAAACATCTCCCTACTACAACAGCAATGTCAATAGCAATTAAGCAAAGATTAATAAAGGTCAAGAGTAGTTAAGAATATTACATGATAGGAAAAAGGGAATATGAGTTGACTAAAAGAGAGAAAAATGGTTTTGAGTGGGAAGAGGGAGGAGAAATAGTAAGAGTAGGGAATAGAAACCATATGAAGAAAGGGAGAAAATATAATTTAAAAGAATTAAAACAGAGAACATTGATGTCAAAATTGCTTAAGAAAGAGAAGAGTATACTATGAGATTTGGAATAAAATTTAAAATGTAGTGAACCAAAGAGAACAAAATTGCAGAAAAACCACAATAGGGTCAATAACAATAACAGCTGAGCAAATGTTAACAAAGGTGGAAAGAGGATAAGAATATTATACAAAAGAGGAAAGAGAGCCTGAGATGTCTACAGTAAATAATAATGATTTTGAGAGGATAAGGGGAGAAAAAATAGTAAGAGTAAGGAATAGAATTCAGGCTAGGAAAGGAAAAAAATTCCTAATTCAAATAATCAAGAGCAGAAGGGAGGCAAAATGGAGTAATACAGGGGAGTGTAACCTATGAGATCTTAAATTTAAAATAAATTGTGGACATATAGTAATAACCATGTTATCCATGCCAAACAAGCCACAATTTATAAAAGTGGAAAGGTAATAAGAATATTATAAAAAGGGAAAAAGAATGTGAGCAGACTACAGGGAGAAAGAATAGAAGGAAGAGAAATAGTAACAGTAAAGAATAGGAGCAAGGAGTAATGTGGGGGGAAATAGAATTTACAATGAAATTAAGGACGGCAGGAAGAAGGCAAAATGCAATAAGTAAGGGAAGGGTACAATGTGAAATTTTAAATAAAATTAAAATAGCATTACATCTAAATAAAAAGAAGAAAAAATAGTGAATTAGTTCTAATACAATTGAAGCAAAAGAAGAAATACTAGAAGGCTGTGTGAAAGGAAGAAAAAATCCCACAAATTCTGAAGAAGAACAAGGTGAAATTCATCTCAGCAGTTTAGTGTTCACCTTATGACTTCTCTTTCTGATTCCACCTCTGGTTTTTATTTTAATCAGCTCAAGATCCTGGGGTAGATAATCCAACATCCCACAGCACAACCTGTATCTCCTTCACCTACCTCTAGAGGGAGCTTCTGTTGCAATCAGGAGGGTGGGAGCCCTGGGTCTCCCCTGGGAGGCACTGTTCAGTTTTATGGGAAAATTGTGGATGTGTTGCCCCTGCACCTGCAGCACCCATTGTGATCTGTCCTAGCTTGTTTTCCAATAACATGTAGTTTTTGATGAATTAGAACTCCATTTCAAGGGAGGGCCCAATCTGTGTAAGAGGGTCAGCTCTTTCCTGCTTGGTGATGATGGCAGCTTTGTGTGCAAGTGAAGGCTGGATGCAACCCTGATTCCCCCTTCATGAACCAATTTCTGATCTCCCTGCTTTGCTGGCCTCAGTGAAATAGGTAGGGCCCTAGGAACCATTGTATTTTGTCTCCCTGAGAGAAGTTCAAAATGGGACCATTAGATGTTCCTCTTTCTGTCTTTCTCTTGCAGAAATGCACTCTGCAGGGGGTGGGGGCTAGGTGTGGCCTTCCCTTCCTGGAGACTCAATCTCTGCCAGGGAAGGATGCTCTGTTAGGCTGTAAATAATCTCAGGTACCCACCTCCCATCCCTCCAACTCCCAGTCCACTGCCCTCACAGCAGACAGAATCCCAAACTCTCTACTCTGTGCATCCTCCTCCCTGTCTTTCTGATCTTTTTGCCCAGCTGCACTGAGTGGGAGCAAACCTCACCCTCAATCCTTTCCCCTTGCTGGCAGAGAAGTTTTGCATGGGGTCCCTGCCCAGCATGCCTCAACTCCCCTTTTTAAAAGTCTCTCTCAGCACTCCAATCACAGCACTGAGTCAATGTCCAGCTTTCTTTACACACTGCCTCTCCAAAGAGCCAAAAGTCTCTCACTATCATGACTGGCCAGCCTCCTCTGCCTGACCCACATACAGATAGAATCCCTCCCTCTTTCTGGCACTCTCCCACTGAGCATTTGTTGCTGTAGCTATGGTTATGCTGCTTGTTGTATGTACGTGTGTAGCCTGGATCTCCTGGACTTTGTGTATCCAAGTCACTTCTGGCCCAGGTCTGGGGATTCCCTGCCTGGGAAAGGAGAGAGCCACAAAGCTGTGTTCTTTGACCATGCTCTCCATAGCTGCAGGTGCCATGCATGTGCTATTTTTCCTTCCACCTATAAAATTGGCTCATGGCCCCTTGTGAAATGTCTTCTGTATTTCTTGTCTTCCAAACTCCATATCAGCTAAGATTATGTTGAATGTTCAGTTTATTTTTCAGAAGATCAGCCAAGTATCTGAGTTGAATGCAAGAGCAAGTGGACTCAGCTTCTACCTACTTGGCTGCCATCTCTTAGATGTCCTAAAATAAATCTTTTAATTTATTTGCATATACCTCCATTGTCATTTGTAATGTTTTTTATTATTCTAGTTTCTTTCTCTTTCCTAAATTGAGGTTGTTAGGATTTTATTAATTTTACTAGTCATGGAGGAAATAAGATTTTATTAATTGTCCTGTTTTATCATTTAGTTGTTTTCAATTCCTCACATTTTAGTTCCTAATCTTGATTGATTCCTACTTTTTTTGTTCTTATATTGTTTAAATTTTTCCATATGTCTATGTGTTGCTTATAACAAGGATACTTCCTGAGAAATGCACTGTTAGGTAATTTCATCATTGTTTCAACATCATAGAGTGTACTTACACAAAACCAAATGGTATAGCCTACAACACACCTGTGCTATATGGTATAATCTACTGCTTCTAGGCTGAAAAGCTGTACACTACATTACTGTAATGAATACTATAGGCAATAGTAAGTATCTTTATATCTAAATATATCTTAATATACAATTATTATCACCAATATGTCCCTGAGAGCAAGGGACATAAAGGAAAGAATAAACAAATGGGACTTAATCAAAATAAAAAGCTTCTACATAGCTAAAGAAAACATCAGCAACATGAAAAGGGAACGGACTCTATGGGAAAATATATTTGCCAATGATACCTTGGACAAGGGTTTGATCTCCAAACTATATAAAGAACTCACAGGATTCCACTCCAGGAAGACAAACAATCCAATTGAAAACTGGACAAAGAACCTGAACAGACACTTCTCCAAGGAGGACATATGGAGGACACATAAACATATTAAAGGGTTCTCAGCATCACTAGCCATCAGAGAGATGCAAGTTAAAACCACAATAAGATATTACCTCATACCTGTCAGAGTGGCCATCATAAACAAAGCAACAAACAGCAAGTACTGGCAAGGTTATGGAGAAAAAGGAACCCTAGTGGACGCTTGGAGGGAATGCAGACTGGTGCAGCCACTGTGGAAAACAGTATGGAATTTCCTCAGAAAATTGAAAATGGAACTGCCTCTTGACCCAGCAATTCTACTGCTGGAGTTATACCCTAAAATTCCTGAAATTCCAATTCAAAAAAAGCTATGCACCCCAATGTTCATAGCAGCACAATTTACAATAACAGTGATGCAAGCAAACCAAGTACCCATCAGAATGAATGGATCAAAAAAACACGGTACATTTACACAAAGGAATTCTACGCAGCAGAAATAAAGAAGTTCCTACCCTTTACGACAGCCTGGATGGAACTGGAGAACATTATGCTAAGTGAAATAAGCCAGGTGGTAAAAGACAAATACCATATGATCTCACCTATAAGTGGAACCTAATCAACAAAACAAGCAAGCAAACAAAATATAACCAGAGACATTGAAATACAGAACAAACTGACAGTAACTTGAGTGGAGGATGGAGGTGGATACAAGGGAAAGAGGGGGAAGGATCATCAAAGAACATGTGTAAAGGACCCATGGACAAAGCCAAAGTGTGGTAGGATTGAGGGTGGAAGGTGAGGGTTGGGTGGTGGGGGCAAAATGAGGACAACTCTACTTGAACAGCAATTACATAAATAAACAAATAAATAAGTAGAACTTACAGTAAAAATACAGCGTGAGAGTTTATTTATTTGTTTTATATTTTTATTGATCTTTAAATAAATTGTTTCCATTTTCCCATCACCACTTTCCCCCACCCTCCCCATGCCCAGCACCTACCCTTAATTGCCCCCCCTTGGCTCCATCCATTGGTCCCTCCTACATCCCTTTACCTTCTTTCCCATGTTATTTCCCTCTCTTCTCCCCTCTAGTTACTGTCAGTCTGTTGTCAATTTCAATGTCTCTGGCTATATTTTGCTTGCCAGTTTGCTTTGTTAATTAGGTTCCATTTATATGTGAGATCATATGCTGTATTTGTCTTTTACCATCTGGCTTACATCACTTAGCTTAATACTTTCCAGTTCCATCCATGTTGTCACAAAGGGTAGGAGCTCCTTCTTTCTGCTGCATAGTATTCTGTTGTATAAATGCACCATAGTTTATTGATCCATTCATTTACTGATAGGCACCTAGGCTGCTTCCAGCACTTGGCTATTGTAAATTGTGCTGCTATGAACATTGGGGTGCATAGGTTCTTTTGAATTAGTGTTTCAGGATTGATGGGTTATAAACCAAGCAGTGGAATTGATGGGTTAAAAGGCGATTCCATTTTCAGTTTCCTGAGGAAATTCCATACTGTTTTCCACAGTGACTGCACAAGTTTGCATTCCCACCAGCAGTGCACTAGGGTTCCTTTTTCTCCACAACCCCATCAGCACTTATTGTTTGTTGATTTGTTTATGATGGCTGTTCTGACTGGTGTGAGGTGGTATCTCATTGTGGTTTTAATTTGCATTTCTTCAATGGCTAGTGATGCTGACCATCCTTTCATATGTTTCTGGGCCCTCTGTAATTCTCCTTGGAGAAGTGTCTGTTCAAGTCTTTTTCCCATTTTTTGATTGGGTTATTTGTCTTCCTGGAGTGGAGTTGTGTGTGTTCTTTATATATTTTGGATATCAAACCCTTGTCCGAGATATCATTGGCAAATATATTTTCCCACAGAGTTGGTTCCCTTTTCATGTTGCTAATGTTTTCTTTAGCCATTCAGAAGCTTTTAATTTTGATGAGGTCCCATTTATTTACTCTTTCCTTTATGTCTCTTGCTCTGTGGGACATATCAGTGAAAATGTTGCTATGTGGAATGTCTGAAATTTTCCTGCAAATTTCCCCTCTAGACTTTTATGATATCATGACTTATATTTAGTCTTTTATCCCTCTTGAGTTTATTTTTGTGTACGGAGTAACTTGGTGGTCCAGTTTCATTTTTTTGCATGTAGATGTCCAGATCTTCCAACACCATTTGTTGAAGAAGCTATTTTGATTTCATTTTATGTTTCTGCACCCTTTGTTCAATAATAATTGATCATAGAGACTTGGGTTTATTTCTGGGCTCTCTATTCTGTTCCACTGATCTATGTGTCTGTTCTTATGCCAGTACCAGATGGTTTTGATTACAGTGGCCTTGTAATACAGTTTGATATGAGGTATGCTGATCCCACATACTTTGTCCTTCTTTCTCAAAATTACTGCAGTTATTTGGGGTTGTTTATGGTTCCATATAAATTTTTGAAGTGTTTGTTCTATATCTGTGAAATATGCCATTGGTATCTTAATAAGGATTGTGTTGAATCTATAAATTGCTTCCGGTAGTATAGACATTTTAATTCTTCCAGTCCGTGAACATGGTATATGCTTCTATTATTTGTGTCTTCCTTAACTTCTTTCTTCAGTGTTGTGTAGTTTACTGAATACAGGTCTCTTACCTCCCTGGTTATGTTTATTCCAAGGCATTTTATTTTTCTTGTTGCTATAGCAAGTGGGATTTTTTCCTCATCTCTGTTTCTGATATTTCATTGTTGGTGTACAAAATTACCTTGATTTCTGAATATTGACTTTGTATCCCCCTGTTTTGCCAAATTCATTTATTAGGTTGAGCAGTTTTTGGTGGAGTCTGTAGGATCTTCTATGTACACTATCATGTCATCTGCAAAGAATGACATTTTTTTTTCCTCTTTTCCAATTTGGATGTCTTTAATTTCCTTTTCCTGTCTGATTGCTATGGCTAGGACTTCCAATACTATGTTGAATAGAAGTGGTGAAAGCGGACAACCTTGTCTTGTACCTGATCTTGGTGGAAAATATTTTAGTTTTTGCCTATTGAGTATGATGTTGGCTGTAGGTCTCTCATGCATGGCCTTTATTATGTTGAGGAATGCTCCCTCTATTCCCAATTTGCTGAGTGTTTTTATCCTAAATGGGTGTTGTACCTTATCAAATGCTTTTCTGCATCTATTGCTATGATCATGTGATTTTTGTCTTTGCTTTTGTTTATGTGAAGTAATACATTTATTGATTTGTGAATATTGTACCACCCTTGCATCCCCGGGATGAATCCCACTTGGTCATGGTGTATGATCTTTTTTAAAGTATTGCTGGGTGCAGTTTGCCAATATTTTGTTGAGGATTTTAGTGTCTATGTTCATCAGTGATATTGGCCTAAAGTTTTCTTTCTTTGTTGTGTCTTTATCTGGTTTGGGGATTAGGATGACGCTGACTTCATAAAAAGAGTTTGGGAGTCTTCCATCTTCTTGGAGTTTTTTGGAATACTCTGTGAAGGATAGGGGTTAGCTTTACCTTAAATGCTTTGTAGAATTCTCCTGTGAAACCATCTGGCCCAGGGCTTTTGTGTGTTGGGAGTCTTTTGATTACTGCTTCAATTTCATCTGCTGTTATTGGTCTCTTCATGCTTTCTGCTTCTTCTTCATTGAGTTTTGGAAGATTATATTTTTCTAGAAATTTATCCATTTCACCTTGGTTTTCAAATATCCTGGCATATAGTTCTTCATAGTAATTTCTTACAATTCTTTGTATTTCTATGGTGTCAGTTGTAATCTCTCCACTTTCATTTCTGATTGTGTTTATTTGGGCCCTCTCTCTTTTCTTCTTGATGGGTCTGCTTAAAGGCTTGTCAATTTTGTTTATCTTTTCAAAGAACCAGCTCCTGGATTTATGGATTTTTAGAATTGTGTCTTTAGTCTCTATGTTGATTAATTTTGCTCTGGTCTTGGTTATTTCCTTCCTTCTACTTGCTGTGGGCTGTCGTTGTTGTTCCTCAAGTTCCTGTAGATGTGGGGTTGGGTTGTTTATTTGAAATGTTTCTATCTTTTTTAGGTAGGCCTGTATCACTATGAACTTCCCTCTCAGGACTGTCTTCTCTGTGTCCCATAAGTTTTGGGTTGTTGTGAGTTCATTTTCATTTGTTTCCAGAAACTTTTTGATTTCTTCCCAAATTTCATTTTTGACCCATTCATTGTTTAATAGCATGCTATTCAATCTCCATGAGTTTGAGTGTTTATGAGGGTTTTTTTTTAAGAAAGATTTTATTTATTTATTTTTAGAGAGAGAGGAAGGGAGTGAGAAACAGCGGGAGAGAAACATCAATGTGTGTTTGCCTCTCAGGCAGCACCCCCTGGAGACCTGGCCCACAACGCAGGCATGTGCCTTGACTGGGAATTGAACTGGCGACCCTTTGGTTCAAAGCTGTGCTCAATCCACTGAGCTACACCACCCAGGGCTGAGTTTTTTCCTTGAGGTTGATTTCCAGTTCAGTCCCTATGGTCAAAGAAGATGCTTTCTATGATTTCAATTTTCCTGAATTTATTGAGGCTTGTTTCATGCCCTGTCATGTGGTCTATCTTTGAAAATGTTCCCTGTGCATTTTTAAAGAATGTGTATTTGCTTCTTTGTGAGGAAAGGCTCTATATATATGTCAGTTAATTCTATTTGATCTAGGACATTGTTCAATGCCACAATATCTTTGTTGATACTTTGTTTGGAAGATCCATCCATTTTTGACAGTAGGGTGTTAAAATCCCCTCCTATAATTTTGTTGCATCAATATCTTTCTTGAAGCCCTCTAAAATTTTCTTTATATATTTGGGTGCTCCTATGTTGGGTACATATATATTTACAATGTTTATGTCTTCTTGATGGACTCTTCCCTTGAGTGTTATGAAGTGTCCTTTTGGGTCTCTTTTTATGGCCTTTGTTTTGACGTCTATTTTGTCTTATATAAGCATTGCTACCTTGGCCTTTTTTTTTCTGTCCATTAGCATGGAATATTTTTTTCAAGCCCTTCGTTTTCATCTGTATAGGTCTTTTGTTCTGAGATGGGTCTCTCATAGGCAGCATATGTGTGGATCATGATTTCTTACCATTCATCTATGCTATGTCTTTTGATTGGAGAATTTAATCCATTTACATTTAAGGTTATTATTGATAGGTACTTATTCATTGCCATTTTACTCCCTTTGTACCTTTGTTCCTTTCTCTCTCACTGTTTTTCTTCCTCTTCTTGCAGTCACTTTAGCATCTCTTGCAGTGCTGGTTTGGTGGAGGTATATTCTTTTAGCCTTCTTTTGTCTGAGAAGCTCCCTATTTGGCCTTCCATTTTAATTGAGAGCCTTGCTGGATAGAGTAGTCTTGGTTGCAGACCTCTGCTTTTCATTACTTGGAATATTTCTTGCCATTCCCTTCTGGCTTGTAATGTTTCTGTTGAGAAGTCATCTGCTACCCTTATTTGGGCTCCCTTGTATGTTACTTCCTGTTTCTCCCTTGTTGCCTTTAATATTTTCTCTTTGTCTTGGTATTTTGCCATTTTAATTATGATGTGTCTTGCAATGAGCCTCTTTGGCTTCCTCTTGATTGGGACTTCCTCTGCTTCCTGGACTTGTGCAGCTTTTTCTCTCATGAAATTAGAGAAGTTTTCCATCGTTACTTTTTCAAACAGGGTTTCTATTCCTTGCTCTTCTTCTTCTTCTTCTGGTATCCCAATTATATGGATATTATTGTGTCTCATGTTGTCCTACATTTCCCTTAACACCTCTTCATTCTTTTTCAGTCTTTTTTCTTTTTTCTACTTTTTTTGGAGGTTTTCTCTACTTTGTTCTCCAGCTCCCTGATTCAACCCTCTGCTTCATTGATCCTGTTTTTGATTCCTTCTACTGTGTTCTTTAATTCAGAAATTGTATTCTTCATTTCTTCTTGGCCCTTGTTGATTATTTCTATGTCCTTTTTTATGCTGATATAATTTGCAGGAAGTTCCTTGTAGTTTCCCTGTAGTTTTTGGTAATTCAAGTGAGACCACTGAGCTTCCTTATAACCATTGTTTTGAACTCAATATCTGATAGTTGACTTGCATCTATTTCATTTAGCATTCTTCTGAGGATTCCTCCTTTCCTTTAGATTGGGGGATGTTTCTTTGTCTTCCCATTATTTGTGGGATCCTTCTTGTTTGCTTCTGTTTCATAAATTGATCTTTTTTTACTTTCTGTCTTTGTGGTGTGAATGTCTATGATTGCCACCCTGTCAGATACAGTGGTGCAGTCTCTTTGATCACCTTAACTTGAAGTTCTTGTGATGTCCTTCATGCCTTTCATGCTGGTTTTCTGGATGTAATTGGGTTTTGGTTGTTGTTGGGTCATTCTTTCATGGGCTCTTCCCTGCCACTGGTTGACTGAGGGTCACTTCACCCACCATGTCTTGTGTGCTATTAGGCAGGTGCTGCCTGAACAAAACCACAGAGCCCAAGAAACAAACCCACACCCGCAATTATAATTCCCCCTACCACAATCCCACTATCAATAGCAAATGAACCAGTATTGATAAGGGTGTAATGAGATTAAGACTAGGGAGTGGATATGAGATGACCTACTAAAAGAGAAATGATTTTGAGAGGGTAGAGGGAGGAGCGCTAATAAGAGTTGAGAGTTGGAGCCATGGAAGGAGAGAAGGTAAAGTTTACCTCATGAATAAATATAGGGAATGAAGAGTGTGGAATAGAGTATAAGAAGGAAAGTGTATAATATTAGGTTTAAATAGAAATTAAAATAGTATAAAATAAAATAAAATGATAGAAAAAGGAAGAAAAAATGTTAAATAATTAATAAAAATATAGGAGCCAAATTGGAGACAAATATCCACCAGAGTACTATCAATAACAAATGAGCTAAAATTAATATAGGTGGTATGGGAATAAAAGGGAAAAAGAAACAAAAAAAGTCTAAGAGATGTTTAGAAGAATGGGAAGTGTTTTTGTAATGATAGAAGGAGAGGGAATACTAAGAGTGGGGAACAAAAACTAAACCAAGTGAGGGAAAAATTAAAATTTGGGATGTAAAGGAAAAGAAAAATGTGAATAAAGAGAATGAAAGGGCAGGATGAAAGGGAAATAGAAAAAAGACAAAAAAGAAAAAGAAACAGGCTAAGATGGCATAATTAGAGTCAAACAAAATAAAAGAGTAGGGGAGAGGTCCAGTAAAATTTGTTATTTGAAATACAGAATTAGTGAAGTTCTAGAGATAACCTTGAAAAAACAATGCAACAACACCTACCCTACCCACAACCAACTAGCAAAGTTTGTTACAGGTGTAGAGAGAACATGGGTATTTTAATAGCTGGGCTTAAAAGGATGTGAAATGATCCTTGACAAGAGAATCCACTTCGAGTGTCTGGACAGGGGAAAAATGGTATGCGTGTGAAATAGAAATAAGGTGTAGCTAGAGAGAAAACCAAATTTGAAATGAAAATATTTTGAGGAAAGAGGAAGGTAAGATGGGCTAAGAGAAGGGAGGGGCAAAATATGTGATTTGAAATACATTATAGTATAAAATCTAGTGACATTATATACAATTTTGCTGGACAAGAAATTAATGTTATAAAGCTATGTAGGAAAGAAAATATCGCAAATCATGAAGGAGACCACAGAGGCTTTCGTATTGGTAGCCTCTTGTATTTACCACTATTGTTTTTTTTTTTTTCTTTTCTTTCTGGATCTGCCTCTGGTGATGTCAGATGTTGACCCTGTCTGACATTAGGCAGCCTGTTCCATGCTTCCAGTGATCTGCTGTCACTGGCTCTCTCCTTCAATTGGTAATATGGCCCCTCTGCACTCAGCAGTCAGGTTTAGGCACCATAGGGCAGGGCTTAATCCCTCCTGCGGTGGGGGCTATTGTTTCCCCTCAGGTAGCTGGTGCTCAGAGGGTATTAGTCTGCCTGAGCAGGATGATTGCTGCAAATGGGGGTTGGCTCAGCACTGGATCATGGTGGCTACTTTCTCAATTCTCTCCCCAAAGCTTCCATCCCCAGCCTTTTTTCAAGTCTCTCTAGTCCACTCTGCCCCTCCTTTGCCAGTGATCTACTGTCTCCGGTTGTCTCCTTTGGTTGTTTATCTGGTGACTAGGACTCATCAGTCAGGCTTAAGCACCAAAGGGCCAGGGCAGAGACCCTCCTGGGGTTGGGGCTATTGTTTCCCCTCAGGCTACTGCTGCTCAGAGGGGAGTGGTCTGCCTGAGCACAAAGGCTGCTGCCTCTGGTGGATGACTCAGCACCTGGATCCCTGCAGCTACTCTCTCAGTTTTCTTCCCAAGTCTTCCATCCCCAGTCTCTCCTCATTCATCTCCAGTCCATTCTGCCCCTGCCTTTGCCTGAGTGGCTGCAAATGAAAATTTGTGTGTTGGCTCTTTAAACAACCCTTGCATCTCCAACTATCTGTCTCTGGCAGAGAGCAAACCTGCTGCTTTTTCTACTGGTTGTTATCAGTGTATTTTTTGGGCCCTGGTGTTCCAGGGGGAATCCAAGCTCAGGGTTTAGATCCCAATCTTCTTTGAGGGATCCAACCAGCCACTTAATTATCCTGCTGGCACTACCACCTGTGGGTGCCCAGCTAGCCCTCTTGAGTCCACTGCACTCCTTACCAGACCAGTTGTGCCAAAGCTGGTTCTGTGTGTCCAAAGTTATATGCTTCTCTCTGGCTATTACTCAGTTTTTTGTTCAGGGTCGTTTCTCCACAATTGAGTTGTAATTCCAGACTTGTACTGGAAGGAGGTCAGTGTGACTTCCATTCACTCCTCTGCCATCTTCCTTTCTCCAAAAGTTATTTTAAAAGGTGCACCTATATAGGGTACTTGCTATTAGTGGGGTTTGCAAGATTAGAATTTCCTCTGGGTAAATGGTGAGTGAATATGAAGGCCTAGTACATTACTTTAGACTTTATAAACACTGTAGCATTGCACTGCAATGTTACAACAGCTATGATGTCACTAGGTTATAGGAATTTTTCAGCTCCATTATAATCTTATAGGATTACCATTGTATATGTAATCTCTTATTGACCAAAATATCATCATACAATGCATGATTGTATTTTGTAAGCAAATACTCAATTATTTTATTGTTTTTAATAATAATAAATCCAGTATAAATTTCCTATAGGTATACATATATTTTTCTGTCCCATGTGTTTTTGCATGCACTTTTCTCCTTTTCAAATATTTTTAATTTTTTTGTCATTAAAAAATTTTATTGGGTTATATTTACATTGCTCTCCCACCTAAATTAAGGGAAAAACTGAAAACAGAAAAAGCAAATCCCTGATAAGAGCCCCTAAAGAGTTCATAAACTATTGATTTAAAGCTCATAGATAATATGGTAAAGGCAGAAATTTCAGATTTGTGTAAAAATTCTTATCATTTAGGTAGATGTTTTCCTCAACCATTATAAATCCTTACACCACAATATGAAGTTATGCTGTTCTGAAATTTGTACCAACTGTATAAAAACAAAAACAATGAACCATGAAAAAAATTTATATGTTCTTCATGGCCAGAGGGAAAACCTTTTTTGAGTAATAGAAGGGTAACTCTGAGAACCTAACATTTTTCTGTATTCACCACTTCTGCTTATCTTACAAATAAAAGTCACTATGATCTTAATAGCAGAGAACACCTCTATCTGCATCTTCTTTCTTTCTCTTTATTTAATCTTTATTATATTTTTCCTTTACTATTTAATTCCCTTATTCACTGCTGCCTCTAGCAATCATCACACTATTGTCCATGTCCATGAATCCTTTTTCCTTTTTGCTCATTCCCTTCACCCCCTCAACCAGCATTAGACGTCACCTTGCTCTCCATCTATGAGTCTGACCCCATTTTCCTTGTTAGTTCAGTTTCTTCATTAGATTCCACAGATGAGTAAAATCATATGGTATTCGTCTTTCTCTGACTGGCTTATTTCACTTAGCATAATGTTCTCCAGATCCATCCATACTGCTTCAGAGGGTAAAACTTTCTTTTTTATGGCCAAGTAGCATTCCATTGTGTAAATATCCCATAGTTGTTTTATCCACTGATCTGTTGATGGACACTTGGCAATTGTAAATAATGCTGAAATGAACATAGGGG
>CM052542.1:99457592-99469781 GCA_028533065.1 Trachops cirrhosus | reverse complement strand
TCATTGACAATAGCCATTCTGATATGGGTGTGAGATGATATGTCATTGTGGTTTCAATTTGCATTTCTCTGATGATTAGTGACATTGAGCATCTTTTCATATCTTTATTTGCCATCTGTATGTCCTCTTTAGAAAAGTGTCTATTCCCATCCTTTGCTCATTTTTTAAAATTGGATTGTTCGGGGGTGGGGGTTGGTGTTGAGTTTTGCAAGTTCTTGATAAATTTTGGATATTAACCTCTTATTAGATGTACTGATGAATATGTTCTCCCATTCCATCAGTTGTTTTTTTTTTTTTATGGTTTCCTTTTTTTGTGCAAAACATTTTAAGTTTGATGCAATCCCATTTGTTTATATTTTTCATTTTTTCCCTTGCCGGGTAAAAAATATATCCAATAAAATGTTGCTGCAAGCGATGTCTAAGACATTGCTACCTATGTTTTCTTCTACAGTCTTTATGATTTCAGGTCTAACATTTAAGTATTTGATCCATTTTGAATTTATTCTTGTGTGTGGTGTAAGAAAGTGGTCTAGTTTCATTTTTCTCACGTATCTGCCCAATTTTCCCAACACCATTTATTGATTAAACTATATTTATTCCTTTGTCTGTGCTTGCTTCCTCTGTCAAATATTAATTGACTATAAAGGTGTGGGCTAATTTCTGGGCTCTCTATTCTGTTCCATTGTTATATGTGTCTGATTTTATGCCATGCTGTTTGATTACTATTGCCTTTTAGTACAGTTTGATATAGATAGTGTGATTCTTCCAACTTTGTTCTTCTTTCAGATCACCATTGCTATGTGGGGCTTCTTGTGGTTCCATATAAATTTTTGAAATATTTGTTCTAGTTCTGTGAAATATGTCATTGGAATCTCCTTTTTTTTCTTCTTTTTATTGTTGTCCAGTTACAGTTATCCCAAATTTTTCCCCATCGTCATTGGAATCTTCATAGGAATTGCATGGAATCTATAGATTGCTTAGGTAGTATGGACATGTTAATGATGTTAATTCTTCCTATCTATGAACATGGTATGTGCTTCCACTTATTTGTATCTTTTTTCTTTTTCTCTCTTTGGTGTCTTAAAATTTTTAAGTACAGGTCTTTTACATCCTTGCTTAGGTTTATTTCTGTATATATATATTTTTGTAGCAATTGTGAATAGGATTGTTTTCTTGATTTCCCTTCCTGTTAGTTCATTAATGGCATATGTAAATGCTACTGATTTCTGGGTATTAATTTTGTATCCTGCTGCTTTGCTGAATTCATGTATCATTTTTCAATGTCTTTTGTTAGAATCTTTGGAATTCTCTACATACAGTATCATGTCACTTGAAAATAATTACAGTTTTATTTCTTCCTTTCCTATTTGGATACCTTTTTATCTACTTCTTGTCTGATTGTTGTGGCTAGGACTTCCAGTACTATGCTGAATAAGAAAAGTGAAAGAAGACATCCCTATCTTGTTCCTGATCTCAAGGGGATGGCTTGTAGATTTTGCCCATTGAGTATGATGCTGGCAGTGGGTTTGCCATATATGGTCTGTATTATGTTTAGGTATGTTCCCCCTAATCTCACTTTCTTGGAGTTCTTATCATAAATGGGTGCTAGGTTTTATCAAATGCTGTTTCTGCATCTATTGGTATGATCACATTGTTGTTATCCTTCATTTTGTTTATGTGGTGAATCACACTTTTTGATTTGTGTATGCTGTACCAACCTTCCTGGAATAAATCCCACTTAATCATGGTGTGTGATCTTTTTGATGCATTACTGTATCCAGTTTGCTAATATTTTGTTGAGGATTTTAGCATCTATGTTCAACAGGTATATTGGTCAATAATTTTCTTTCTTTGCAGTGTCTTTATCTTGTTTTGGAATTAGGATAATGCTGGCCTCATGAATGAGTTTGGGAGCCTTCCCTCCTCTTTGATTTTATGAAACAGTTGAAAAGGAGAGGAATTAGTTCTTCTTGGAATGTTTGGTAAAATTCACCTGTGAGGCCATCTGATCCAAGGTTTTTTTTGTTGGGAGTTTGATTACTGGTTCAATTTCTCTAGGTGTAATGTGTCTATTAAGATTCTCTGATTCCTCCTGATTTGGTTTTGGAAGACTGTATGTTTCTAGGAATGCATCCATTTCATCCAGGTTGTCTAGTTTATTGGCATATTCATAATATTTTCTTGCAATCTTTTGTATTTCCTTGATGAAAAATTGTATTCTCATTATCCATTAATTCTTAAATCCTCATTTTCTTTTTTCCTTACCTTTTAGCTCCTCAGTTCTTTCCTCTCAATTCCCTCCAACACCTACCTATATCCTTCTTCCTTCAACATCTCCTTTTCAAAACATCTCACTTTTCCATCTCTACCTGTCCATTAGATTCTCCGCTTTTTCTCTTCTCCTTTATTCTGTTTTTACTCACAATTCAAGGAGGTAGGAGTCAGAATTAGAAAGAAGACAGTGCAAGAATAATTGAGGTTTCTTTTCATACACTTTTATTTTTAAGAAAGAAATTTTACTGAGCTCCAATACTTGACTTGAGAAAATAATGAACATAAATAATATTCCAGCAAAACTCTATAGAGCAATAGCAACAATGCATGGCTCATGGTAGACAAGCTATATAAAAGCCTGATTTCAGCTGCAATTTGCTTGAAAATTTGCTTGAAATCTACTGATTCTTGCTTTTACTGGAAAGTGCTCCTGTATGAAAGAGTTTCTCAGAGTGTAGCTGTTGAAATGAAAAGATCCATGTCAAGATGCACAACTGAATACACAGGATCAAAGTTCCACAAGTTTCCATTTACTAAACAATGTACTAAATGTGAAAACTGTACAAGTTAAATAATGAAAACAAAGTGCCAAATATACTAACTTGGATGGTGACTATTGGAAAATTGCAGTCAAGTTTTACCTTTAATTATGAAATATTATGCAAACTTTAGTAACATTTGGATTTTTGTCAAGGAGTCAATCTGGGTAGAAGAGACATAAAAAGTTTTCAATCAATCCACATTTTCAAATGCTTCTTATTGTTTTCCCAGTAGTTTTAACAACTGTATAAATTTCATAATTTTGAGAGAACCCTAGGCAAGAGGCTTGACATGGCATATTCCTAAAATGTCTATGGAGACTAGAAAAGGATCATAACTAAAATGGCTTATATTTTAACTCATGTTTTGTGACCCAAGCATTAGATGGATAGAGAGCCAGAATGCTATACATGACATATTTTATGCATAACCACAAACACAGAGAATAAACAAAAAATTAGGAGAAGATGACCAGACTTTAACAAGCCAGTACTGAAAGTAAATATTCAACAAAGGAGCTTTTTGTGAAACAGGTAGTTGAAGATTAGGAGGCAATTGAAATTAATGTGTTGAAAGGTATTCTAGAATGGGTGATTTTTGAGTCACATTGAAGGTGGTATTAGGATTCCCACAGAGAGATTTCTTAGGGGGCCTCTGGAAGTGTGGAATAAGCAGTACCTGAAGTTTAGCCAGGTACAATGAATATCTAGTCTGTGGATTTGGCCTTGAAGATGAAACCATGATTGTAAACTATCATTAACACTTAAAATATTATCAATACCCCTTCCCATGACTCTTCATGACCTGTCCTTATCTATTTTTCCAGCTTCACCCTATACCATTAAGACCCTATTCATGTCATTTTAGCTGTAGTGGTCCTCTTTCCATTTCAGAAGTACAATAATCTGAAATCTCACATTGATTCATTTGTTTGTATCTCATGTCAACAAAATATAAGCTCTTTGAATGGAAGAAATTGTGTCTCTTCTGATCATACACCCTATGTGCGTTATAGCAGTCAACATATTATAACTGTTCAGGGCATAGTTGTTGACTGAAGGAATGAAGACCATAATATAATATGCATTTCCCATGACTAAAGACTGAAGCAGAAGCTACATTCAAAGTTGTGAATGTAAACTTTTACTATAACATGAAAGAAAAACATATTATAGATTTTTTAATTCAAAAATAGTCTATGAGTATAGGTTTTTCTGCTGAGGAAAATGTAAATGTCTTTTTCCTGTTTCCAAATTAATGCCTTTTCTGATTCCCACAGATGTTTGTGAGTTTTTGTGTTCTCTTATCTGCTCACTTTCTTGTATTTTTCTGAAATTATGGAGTCACAACTTCTGGTCTGTGCTAGCCTTGTATTAGTCTATATTCACCTGAGCAATGAATGGGCAGATCACACCACCAAATTACAAACAGCCAGAGCTTATCTTCAGCTCCGGAAGCAGCCTCTGTAGAAAGGGTCAGGGCCCCCAAAATACATTAGCAATTAGTTCTGGACCTCCAAGCACTTTATAAAAAGGACCTAGCATTGTATGACTCACAAAATCTCTTTCTAATGTTCCTTTGGGGGATAATGTTTCTTTGAGGCCAACACATATTTAACTAAACCAATGCTAGTGCCATTACCCTTAGTGAAGGAGAGCAGTGTCCTCAGAGCCAGGAGTATATCTCCCCTCAAGCACTAGTTATTTCCAGGGGCAAATCTATTCAGTAAGTAGATAGTATCTATTTATCAAGGAAAAGAGAGACAGGGAGAGAATGAGGAGAAAAGAGAAGAAGGAAAAGAAGAAGGGAGAGAGAGAGAAGAATGAAGGTGTGATGGCAAAGGAACAGGAAAAAAGGGAGGATATAAAGGGAATGAAATGACAGGCACAAAAATACAAAATACGAGCATGTAAAATAAAATATGGGAATGAACTTTTTTTTTTAATTTCATGAAGGAAGCTGCAAATGTCTTGGATTTCTGGGTTTCTCTTATTGGCTAGGTGGTCCTCATGGTTGCTTCTTATGTTGATGTTTCTGTCTTTTTGTTATACACAGGGAGAGCTTGGGAAGTCACCTGGAACTCTGAGTTGCTTTAGGCACACACATTTTAAATAAGGGATTAGATGAAAGTATAAGTGATGACCTACATGATGCCTTAAAGTTACTTTTCAGTTTTTCTCTAAGAATCTCAAGACCCTCCTCATACCTGACAGGAGGCTTATAAGAGAAATCCTTACCAGGCATTCACCTAGGAAAGACAAGTACAAAGCTCCTCCATGGGAGGGACAACCATACAATGAGGAAAACATTTAATAGCAGACCTCAGGTGGTACTTTTTGTATAATTTACAATGCAACAGCTTATTGTGGTACCATGAAAAGAATGAGGTTATCAAGTGATCAATACACCTGTGGGTGAATTGTGAAGTATTCTAGGTCTCTGCTCTCTGACTCTAGATACCATGTCTGGAAGAGATACACTGGGGATGACATGGATGAACAACAGAATGGTAACAGGCAATTGGCCTTCCTAATGGTTCACCATCCTCTTAGTTATCTCATGTCTTCAGACACCTTCTAGTTCTTCCCACCCAAAGCATGTTTCTAGGGGTTGATCATCAACAACATGGTGGCCATGGGGAAAGCCAATTGGTTTACTATGACAAGAGCAACCACATCATTTATTATTCAAATTAGAGCCTTTTGGAGAATGAAAAAGAATGCTATTAATAATTAAACCAGAATGACAAATATATATAGGACCATTCTAGGCAAACAAGGATGCACAGTCACACTATGCATGGTTCCTTAATTGATTACAGTGGATTAGATCAAAACTTGGCACCAGACATAAGTCAAGCTAAACCAAGTCTTTCTTTATGTATCTGAGAACTAGTGGTAAGTAGTGTTTTCTTCTTCTTTTTGGTGGATAAAGCTATTAAATGTCAACTTGTCAGTGGTTATGTTTCCCACAACATGTCATGGAGAAACTAGGGGAGTAGGTATTGGGTCAGAAAAAAAAGAACCTGGAAAAGCCCATGATATGCAAGTGTGGCACCAAGGTTCCTGCATCTCACCTCTATGAGGCTTCTTGTGCTCTTTTCTCTGCACTTCAACTTGCCTTTCAGAGAAGAGAGGAAAGTAGTGAAAGATATCAAAAAGACTGAGAATATATCCCAAAGATACTGACTTAACACTCACTAATACTCACACGCACCTGAAACTTATACAATAATGACCTCTAATTTAACTGAAGTGCTCTCTTATGTCCATCAATTCAATATTGAACAAAAATGTATTAAGAGCCTATTATGCCCCTATCTCTAAGATAAAGTGGTAAAATATAAACAGAACAGACAACTTCTCTGTGTTCATGCAGTTCAGATTCTAGTTGGGGAAAATAGAAAATAAACAAATAGATAAATAATTCCAAATAAGGAAAAGTGTTAAGAAAATAAGCAGGGTAATGAAATTGAAAATGTCTAGGTAAAGTGGTCAGAGTAGCCTTCTTTGAGAGGGTGACATTTGAACTGACATTTTATTAATAGAAAGTAGTATGTTAATTAGTTCCACTGTGTGTTCAGACATGATAAAGGGTTTCAGACCCATTTCAAAGTCTAAACAGGCATCTTCCTCTATACCTCTGATTCTTTATGTGTAGTTCTCACTAATGTCATCATCCAATTTACTTCCCAGCAGAAATCTCCCATTCCTTCTTTTTTTCACTTGCAACATGTGTCTATAAAATACTCTTGAGCCTACCTCCAAAATATCTCATCAAATGTCAGGACATAGGACAATAGCACCTGGGTTCAGTACCCTTGTAAATGTTACAGGAGAAACTCCCAGAAACTCAGTTCTCACCAACACAGTACACAATTACAGGTCAGTGAGCCTACTAGTGTGCAAGTGAAGTTTATTAGTGCTAAGTTGTAATGGAAAAGCAAAATCAAAAGTGGCTAGAACAGGGATGGCAAAAACAGGGAGGCCAGAAATCAGGTGGCCAGGGCTCCCCTGTGTAGCAAAAAAAAGAGCCAAGAGGGCCAAGAGAGAGAGAGTTCTTTGTTCTGAGGACTTAAATAGTTGGCGAAGTGAAGAAGTTACATATTGATTGACGGGTAAAGGTGCTGCCAGCTTTCCTGGGAGAAGTGACTACCCAAACATAGGTATGGGGTCTGATAGTCTGAATCCTTAGGTTGCCCCAGACTCTATTTGTTCATTTTGTATACATGATTGGAGGAAGGCAAATAATCAAAGCTGTTTTATGTGCTTTTCTTTGTGCACTGTTGTCCCCTTCCCCTTCCCCCTTCCAGACCTTCAGATGGATATACAATCTCAAGGTTTTCCTTTTCCCAGCTAGTGGAGATGATACACACAGAATTTCAAGGGATTGCCCCCTGCACTATCATAGTTTAGTTGTGTTGTTCAGAATGCCCAGCAGCCTTATTGGACCAGACTCAGGATTACTGGGTCAACTGGTGAGCTTTTGCTTTTAGCCTCCTGTGTTAAGTTCTTTGATAGATTGCAATGGTGAGGGCCTTGCCTTTATTTCCCCTCTGGCCACTCATTCCACCATAACATAAATACCAAAGTGCAGAAAGCATTTTTATTTTCTTCACTACTGTATCTCTAGGGTCTTGCATGGTACCTGGTGCAAACAGGTTTTAACATGTTTTTTGTTGACCAAAAGGACATCTGATTATGGATATTACTTTAATCAATGTCCTATTTTCTATAGGATAAGAGCTAAACAATTTATGAAGGAATCCCAGCAACTCTGTCCATCTTCTCTGACAACAACAGATACTCTAAAGTGACTGTTTTTATGCCTGCCTTGTTCTTTCACAACCCAACACCTTTTAATACCAGCTATGTTATAATACTTAATCCATGTGGGAGAAGATTTGTTTTTATCTTGAGCATACAACTGAAACATGGTCCCCTTTCTGGAGTCCTTTTAAAATATATATTTTATTGATTATGCTATTACAGTTGTCCCATTCTTTTTTCTCTCTGTTATTCTTTCCCACACTACACACCCCCTCCCACCAGCATTCCCCCAATTTAGTTCATGTCCATGGGTTGTACATATAACATCACTGGCTTCTCCATTTCCCATACTATTCTTAATCTCCACCTGTCTATTTTGTACCTACTGTTTATGCTTCTTATTCCCTGTACTTGTTCCCTCATTCTTCTCCCTCTCCCTTCCCCTCCCCACTGATAACCCTCCATGGGATTTCCATTTCTGTGATTCTGTTCCTGTTCTGGTTGTTTCCTTAGTTTGTTTTTGTTTTTAGTTTCAGTTGTTGATACCTGTTTGTTATCATTTTACTGTTCGTAGTTTTTTAAATATATTTTATTGATTATGCTATTACAGTTGTCCCAATTTTCCCCCTTCACTCACCTCCACCCTGCATACCCTTTCCCACCCACATTCCCCACTTTAGTTCATGTCCATGTCCATGTGTCATACTTGTAAGTTCTTTATCTTCTACATTTCCCATATTACTCTTGCCCTCCCCCTTTCTATTTTCTGTCTACCATCTATGCTACTTATTCTCTGTACCTTCCTCCCACTCTCTTCCTCCCACTTCCCTGTTGCTAACGATCCATGTGATCTCCATTTCTGTGGTTCTGTTCCTGTTCTAGTTGTTTCCTTAGTTTGTTTTGTTTTTGTTTTAGGCATGGTTGTTAATTATTGTGAGTTTGCTGTCATTTTACTGTCCATGTTTTTATCTTCTTTTTCTTAGATAAATCCCTTTAACATTTCATATAATAAGGGCTGGGTGATGATGAACTCCTTTAACTTGACCTTATCTGAGAAGCACTTTATCTGCCCTTCCATTCTAAATGAAAGCTTTGCTGGATAGAGCAATCTGGGATGTAGGTCCTTGCCTTTCATGACTTGGAATATTCTATCCAGCCTCTTCTTGCCTGTAAGGTCTCTTTTGAGAAATCAGCTAAGAGTGATGGGAACTCTTTGTAGGTGACTGTATCCTTCTCTCTTGCTGCTTCTAGGATTCTCTCCTTCATTTTCATCTTGGGTAATGTAATTATGATGTGCCTTGGTGTGTTCCTCCTTGGGTCCAACTTCTTTGGGGCTCTCTGAGCTTCCTGGACTTCCTGGAAGTCTATTTCCTTTGCCAGGTTGGGGAAGTTCTCCTTTATTATTTGTTCAAATAAATTTTCCACTTGCTGCTCTTTCTCTTCCCCTTCTGGTACCCCAATAATGCAGATGTTGGAACATTTAAAGATGTCCTGGAAGTTCCTAACCTCTCATTTTTTTGAGTTCTTATTTCTTCATTCTTTTCCGTTTGGTTGTTTCTTTCTTCCTTCTTGTTCACTCCATTGATTTGAGTCCCAGTTTCCTTCCCATCACTATTGGTTCCATATACATTTTCCTTCATTTCACTTATTGTAGCCTTCATTTTTTCATCTAATTTGCAACCAAACTCAATCAATTCTGTGAGCATCCTGATCACCAGTGCTTTGAACTGTGCACCTGATAGGTTAGCTATCTCTTCATCGTTTAGTTGTATTTTTTCTGGAGCTTTGATCTGTTCTTTCATTTGGGCCATTTTTTTTTTGTCTTGATGTGCCTGTTATGTAGTGAGGGGCATAGCCTTAGGTGTTCACCAGGGTGGGGCAACCCAGTTGCTAGGCTGTGATGCTATATGTGGGGCAGGCATCTGAGAGGGAACAATGGCACTTGTTCCGATCTCTGCTGGATTTCAGTCACTTCTACCACTCCCCCCAAGCAAACTGGGCCTTTCTGGTGCTGATTCCCAGGTGGGTTGGCTTGTGTACATTCTAGGACCCTATTGGTCTCTCCAACGAACTCTTCTGTGAAGCTGGGAATCTCTCCTGGCACCTCAACCCCAACAGGTGTTTTCAATTGGTGTTTTGAGGCTTTATTTCCCCACGCTGGAACCCTGGGTTGCTTGGTCTGTCTCACTCCCCAGTTTCACCTGGTTTTTCTGTGCACACGAATTTGGGACTGCCTAGCCTACCAGCGCCTTGTGTGCCATGCCCCTGCACATTTGGCCACCTCACTGGGTCCACCAGCCACCGCTTTCCTTACTGCGACTTCTCTCTGCTCAGCAGCCCCACTCCACCCCTCCTACCAGTCTGGATGAATGTGTCTACTTTAACTCCTTGGTTGTCAGCCTTCCATACAGTTCAATTTTCTGTCAGTACTGTTTGGTTTTTTGTTTTGAAATATTTGTTGTCCTTATTTTGGTTGTGTGAGGAGGTACAGTGTGTATACCTATACCTCCATTTTGGCCAGAAGTCTACTGTCCATAGTTTTGATCATTTTCTTTTTCTTAGATAAGTCCCTTTAACATTTCATATAGTAAGGGCTGGGTGATGACGAACTCCTTTAACTTGACTTTATCTGGGAAGCACTTTATCTGACCTTCTATTCTAAATGATAGCTTTGCTGGATAGAGTAATCTGGGCTGTAGGTCCTTGCCTTTCATGACTTGGAGTACTTCTTTCCAGTCCCTTCTTGCCTGTAAGGTTTCTTTTAAGAAATCAGCTGGTAGTCTAATGGGAATTCCTTTGTAGGTAACTGTCTCCTTTTCTCTTGCTGCTTTTAAGATTCTCTCCTTACCTTTAATCTTGGCTAATGTAGTTATGATGTGCCTTGGTCTGGACACCTTCTTGAATCCATAACTGTATTCCTATATCACTAGATATTATATCACCTATAACTGTGTATTATCATTATCTTCTTGGACTACTATCTCACTTATTATAAATTGTTGCAGACAATTTTTATTCCTTCTATTGCTAGCTGCCTAAAATTTATCCCAGTGGTAGTCACAAAAGTAGGTGCAAAATAGATGGTAATTGAATAAACACACAAGGCGGTTGCTGCTTTATTGATAAAACTGAAGGTTGCAGACATTGACATAGTGGATCTATGCCTTCAATAAATCATGGGCTAGAGAATAACTACTTATTAACAGCTAGTAGAAATCAAAATGATCGGTCATACAATACACCCAAAGGTGCCTTGAAAATCTTTAGTTGTCAAATAAATTTGTCTCAGAGCATGTCATAATTAGTTGCATGTTAACACACACACACACACACCTGCTGGCCTTAACTTATTCTCTATTTTTATAATGTCAAAGACCCAATAATTCCTGTACTGCACAAACCATTTCAAAGTAGATTTATAAGATGAGAACTAATTTGCTCATGTTATTATGAAGCAAATATGGCTTTGATTGTCACAATAATGGTAAGGGCAAAAATAACATTATATTCTAATCTGCTTATGACAATCAAAGCAAAATTCTTTTGTAAAGCTTATCTTAACCAACTTTATCTACCAGGACCAAACTGACTCAGTCTCCAAATAGAACGCTGCTTTAACATAAGTACAATATAATAATAAAATTCAACTCTGTCTATGCTAGTTTGTTCATTGCTAGAGTAGGAATAATATCTCATACATATCCACCATGTTTTTAATTAATATTATAATATTTGCCATCCTTTAAAATAGTGCCTAACACTTATTAAATGCTATATAAATGTTAGCAATCATTATTTGTAGAGTAAACTAGGCATAGTTATAAACACTAATACATGCTATATAAGGCTAAAAGGCATGAATTAAAGGCATTTTCTGAATTAAATACCTGAAGGTATTTTTACATAGCTAGAAAGTGCTCAAACTTGATCTGAACGCATGCAAGTACCTCTGTAGATGTTCACATTTGACTATTCAGTTACATTTTTCTCTCAGAGTAGAAGGGACTGAGCTTTAGAACTGAACCTCCCATTGACTATAATTATTTGGTAATTATTTGGTTTATTCCCCAAATCATTATTATTAAATAACACTAATTTATAAAATTACTAATATGTGATATTATAAAGCAGTATTATATTTACACGTATTTTTGTACTGTGCACACATATATATCATTATGCAAACATAATTAGTATAATAAATAAAAGAATTAATTGCAGTGTAAAATATATGAATAGATATTACATTACATACATTATAGATAATAATAAAAATAAATAGTAGAAACAATAAGATAAAAATAATGTAACCAATGTTTATATTTAAAAATGCATTGTGCATAAAATGCATAAAACCTTTTCACACAGTAAATATTCTCATTAATAATAAAATTTAAAAAACAATGTGTTTGAATATGAATCATTACTTTTTAATGTGTTTTTAAGTCTAGGTTATATAAAATTCAAAACTCTGGTTCTAAGTTCAGTTTATTTCGATCCTGGGTTAAGTGCTTGTACTGTCTGAAAAACATGGCTCACAAAGATTTATTTATTTTTTATTTTTTTTTTTTGAGAAGCATGAAATAATCTTTATTTTCACATTTCT
>CM052542.1:99407895-99457092 GCA_028533065.1 Trachops cirrhosus | reverse complement strand
AACAAGTAATGGTGAGGATATGGATAAAGGGGAACCCTTTTGCACTGTTGGTGGGAATGCAGACTGGTACAAGCACTGTGGAAAGCTATATGGAGATACTTCAAAAAATTTACAATGGATCTGCCTTTTGATGCAGCAATTCAACTTCTGGGAATATATTGAACAGAACCCAAAACACTAATTTGAAAGAACATAAGGACCCCTATGTTCATTTCAGCATTATTTACAATTGCCAAGTGTCCATCAACAGATCAGTGGATAAAACAACTATGGGATATTTACACAATGGAATGCTACTTGGCCATAAAAAAGAAAGTTTTACCCTCTGAAGCAGTATGGATGGATCTGGAGAACATTATGCTAAGTGAAATAAGCCAGTCAGAGAAAGACGAATACCATATGATTTTACTCATCTGTGGAATCTAATGAAGAAACTGAACTAACAAGGAAAATGGGGTCAGACTCATAGATGGAGAGCAGGATGACAACTAGTGGGAGGGTAAAGTGGGTGGAGGGAATGAGCAAAAGAGAAAAAAGCCTCATGGAGGGTAGTGTGGTGATTGCTGGGGTAGGGGGTGTAAGGGGAATAAATGGTAATGGGAAAATATAATAAAGATTTAATTAAATAAAACAAATGTAAAAAAAGACATTACTAAGTTTTAGAAATGGTCTGTAGTCACTTGCACTCTCCTATGTTGCTAATAGGAATGCAGTTTGATAGTTTCTTATGAAGTTAAGTATGTACTTGTAATAGGAGACCAAGGATTCCTACACCCAGATATTTATCTAAAAGAATAAAATTTATGTCCACTTAAAATCTTGCATACAAAAGTTTATAGAAGCCTTACTGAAAATAACCTAAAACCGGAAATATTTCAAATTTTCATTCAAGTGGTGAGTAAACAAATTACAGCACATAGGTATAGTAAAAGGAAATGGACCAATGACATGTGCAACCACATGAATAACTTTCAAAAGCATTATTTTCAAAGAAAGAAACCAATAGGAAAGATAATTTAAAATCACAAAAAATTATATAAATTAACTTGTTGATATCAAACTCAAATTAGAGGTGAGAGACAGAAAGAAACAGAGAATGTAGCAGAAAAAGTTTGAAGATATAATTTCAGAAATATTTTAAATTTGGTTACATGTAATAAAGAGTCTGACTCCATTATTTTTTAATCCTTACCCAAGGACAGTTTTTTGTCATTGCTTTTAGAGAGAGAAGAAGGGAGAGAAGAAGGGAGAAAGGAAGGGAAGGAAACATCAATTGATTGCCTCCTGTTGGTGCCCAGATCAGGGATCAAACCCACAACCTAGGTATGTGCTCTGACGAATTGAACCTGCAACCTTTCAATTACCTGATGATTCTCCTACCAACTGAGCCATGCCAGCCAGGGCCTGACTCTATTTTTGATGTCTGATTACTGATTACTTTTACTCCCCATTCCTTCTTTTCTCTTGTCTCATATCGGAGTAAACAAGGAAGCCATTATCCTCCTTTTGCATCAGTGGGAAGTTCAAACAATGAACCACTGACTTGCACTCAGGAACATTCATCCTGGCTCTAAATCCTAACCACCATAAAAACCCTATGACAATATCGTTTTCCTGCTCTCTCAATCCATTTTAGAGCTGCTTGAGAAGCCCACCCTGCTTTCCTCAGAGAGCTTCATTATGTGAGTAATATATTTTTACATACTCTCTTGGTGTGTGTATATGGTGTTATTGGTTTTGAATTTGTACCAGTTTTCAGGGTGGACTCCATCCCACTTTTGGGATAAGCAAAACACAACAAAAATTTACAAATGTAAGCTCATTGAATTCCAAGCACGTTTGTAACACACACACTCACACTCCTAGGAATATCAGTTAATGTGCAACAACCATAATGAAAGAGAAAACCTTAAGGCAACCAGAGAAACACAAAACAGCCTATAGAGGAATAATGATTTGAATATCAATTATTTTATAAAAAATTATGGAGTTAAAAAAACAGTGAAAATACACATTCAAATTAATGAGAAGGAAAAAAGCTCAATTCTGTATCTTTAAGAGCACAAATAAAATACACTTTTATATAAAGAAAAAATTAACAAAACTCATTAGCACTGGCCCAAACTATAAGAAATACCACAATTCAGAGGTAGGTGATATTAACATTTAGTGTTAAATGATAACACACAATATCATGTACAGATGATGCATTGCAGAATCACGCACCTAAATTCTATATAATTTTGTTAACCAGTGTTACCCAATAAATTCAATAAAAATGAAAACAAAAATAAAAACCCTGTCCCAGTGGATCAGTTTGTTGAAGCATTATCCTATAAACCAAAAGGTTGCAGGTTTCTCTCTCTCTCTTTCATTTTCTCTCTCTCTGTCCCTTCCTCTCTCTCTAAAAAGCAATGAATATATATTCAGGTGAGGATACAAAAATTTAGCATTTAGGGTGCATCTAAACATCTTACAGTGCACAGGACAGCCCAGTTAAGAATAACCAGTTAAGACTATCAAGTGTACAAATATTGAGTATTTTTTTAATTTTTAATTTTAGTTTATTCAGTACAGTTTCTATCCTTTATTCCCATTCCAGCCCACCCACCCATCCCTCCCCTCCTCCCTCCCATTTCCAACCCCCATAGTTTTGTCCATGAACAAATATAGAGGACACATGGACAAAAATATTGAGTATTTAAGTTAAAATATTTATGACAGTGCAATTCTAACATCATTGACAAATGAACCAATAAAATAGACTAGGGATTTTCAACCGTATGCCACAAAAAATTTTTTAAAAATGCAATACCTATTTAGTTACAGACACTGACACTTTTCCCTTAGATTGTCAAAATGGAAAATGATGACACCCAATACAGTAATAGCCATTCAGTGTAAAAAATAATAAAAATTATACCTATTTTTTGTCAAATGGCAAAATTTTTTTTTGGTGTACCACAGAATTTCCAAAAATATTCAACAGGAAAAGAAAGTTATGTTCAACAAATGGTTCTAGACTATCTGGATATCACTTTAAGGAAAAAAAATGTACCTTACCTGATACCTCCCACTATATAACCAATTAAGTTAAAACATAGGTTTAAATATAAAAGTTCAAACTAAACACATTTTAATAGAAAACTTATTTTTGATTTAGGGATATTCATAGATAGCTCACAGAAAGTAGTAACACCAAATGAAAATTTGACAAATTAGATTTCATTGTTGTTTTAAAAAATCTGCTAATCAAAAAATACTGTTTAAATTACAGGAAAGCATAATCTGAGAGATCATTAAACAGTGTACTTGTAAATAATTGATCAATCAAAATAAAATAAGATAACACAAAGGAACATTAAAAATATTTGCAATTAAATGATACTAAAAACACAGCATTTAAGATTAGGGGGATACTACTAAAGCAGTGCTTAGAGGGACAGTTGTGGCTTTAGGGGCCTGTATTAGAAGAGAAGAAAAGTTCATTGAACTAAACTTTGACCTTATGAAACTAGAAAAATAGAAAAGTAAATACAAAGCAAGCAAAAGGAAGGAAATAATAGAGATTATACTGGAAATCAATGAAATAGAATACAAAAAATCAAAACTATCAATAAAGCCAAATTTTTTATTTTAAAATATAAACAAAATAGATAAGCCTGAACTGCCAAACTAAAACAGAAAAAACATAAGTTATCAAAGTCAGGACTGCAAGAGTGAACATCACTACCAATCCTATGGAAATTAGACAACTTAGATAAAACAACTAATTAGATACAAATTATCAACACAGGAAGACATTTAATAAGTCTGATAGACATTTAATAAGTAAATAAATTGAATTAGTAATTGAAAATATTCTCACAAAAATAAGTTCATCCACTGGTGGGATCTATCAAATATTTAAAGAATGTTATTTTAAAAATAATACAAACCTTTCACAAATTGTTCCAAAAAATGGATAAGTTAAGGGAACAGTTCCTATTTTATTTTATCTGGCTAATATTAATTTTTATAGATAACAAAGCCAAAGATATGAGAATAAAGTGACAAACACAAAAATTTGTGAACTAAATCCAACAACATAAAATGATCACACACCATAACCAAGTGAGATTTATGCTAGAAACGCAAGGTTACTTTAAAATCCAAAAAGCAATTACTGTAATACACCACATGAATAGAATAAAGGATAAAGACTACATGATCATCTTAACAGATACAGAAAACGCATTTGATAAAACACCTATTTGTGAACAAATCTCTAAACAAACTAAGAATAAATAGGAATGCCATGAACATGACACTGAGCACCTAGCAGGGGTGTCCATGGCCATGGCCAGTGGGACAACTGTGTTACTGCATGTCCCAAAATGGCTGTGAATGTGGCCCAACACAAAATCATAAGTTAACTTAAAAACTTTTTTGCTCATCAGCTTTTGTTAGTGTTTGTGTATTTAATGTGTGGCCCAAGACAGCTCTTCTTCTTCCAGTGTGCCTGGAGAAACCAAAGGTTGGACATCCCTGGAGCTAATATCATATTCAATGATAAAAGACTGAATATTGTCTCTCAAGATCAAAAATAATGCAAGGATATCTATTCTAGCCATTTTACTCTATATTACACTGGAAGTTTTATCCAGTATAATCACACTGAAATAAACCACATTCATATTGGAAAGGAGAAGTAAAACTGCATTTATTTGTATACATGGTCTCATATGTAAAAAATACTAAAAAATACACACATACACACACACACACACACACACACACAAACCTACTAGGACTAATAAGAGAGATCAGCAATTTCACTGGGTTCAAAATCAATATATAAAAATAAAGTGTATCTATATATTAACAATGAAAATTTTGAATATTAAATTAAGAAAACATTACTATTCACAAGAGCATTATATAAAATTTTGAAATAGGAAATATTTAACAATTTCACATACACAGAATACTATAAACATTGCTGAAAGAATTTAAAGACTAAATAAATTGAGTCATTCATGTTTATGGATTGGAAGAATCAATATTGTCAATATGGCCCAAAATTGATTGACAGTTTTACCAAAATTGATATGTACATTCAACACAACCTCTATCAAAATCTAGCAGCCTTTTAGGGAAGAATTGTCAAGTTGATTGTAAAATTGAAATGAAAATACAAAGGACCCAAAGCAGCCAAAGCAGTTTATGGAGAAAAAAAAAAAAAGAACACTTTGATGCAAATAACAGATTCTACTAAAATGGTTTAAATTGATACTGAATTTGTTCACACACCCACACATTTGTGACAAATAAAGAAATGTGAAAGAGAACAAATCCATGTCCAAATAACTTAATTCAATATATGTTTGTTGAGAATCTATTATAGGCTGGTTATTCTTCCAGGTGCTAGCATTAAAACAGTGAACCAAACAGACCAGATCCTTTGAGTAAGGAAATGAACAATAAGCAAATAAATAATAGTTATGTCAAATCATGGTAAGAGCAATGGAGAAAACTAAAGTAAAGGAAGAGATATGGAATATTATTTAAATAGGGTTGTCTGGAAAGCAGCACTTATTAAGAGATATTTGAGCATCAAGTTGAAGGAAATGAGAAAAGGTGATATCCAAATATGTGTGTTTGGGAGAGAATTATTACAGGCAGAGGGTATTCGGGCAAATGAAAAATCCCAGAGGTGAGAGTCTGCTATGGGCTAGGGAACAGGAAAAGGTCACAGTGGCTCAAGGAGTGAGCAAGGAAACTTGTGGCTAATACATGAAGAGAATATGATATACTTCCTAAACTACAGTTAAATCAAGCACTAAGAATGAGTTTCAGAGAAAATAGAAAGTATTCCAGAAATAATAGTTGATCCTGGTAATGTAAATTCAATGCCTTTCAATGCTGAAAACTAAGATTTGACAATTATGTTTGGTTTTATGAAAACTGTGTTACTGCATGGGGAATCCTTAACTTGGATTTTGACTCTGAGCAGTCAGTAGTTTCTAGGCATTGCCCTTAAGAACATCAGGATACAAAGTCAATATTCATAAATTAAAGGCATTTTTGTATACCAACAATAAAATATTAGAAATGAAAATGAGGAAAATCATCACATTTGTTGTAGCAACAAGAAAAATAAAGTACCTAGGCATAAACCTAACCAAGGATGCAAAAGACCTGTACTCAGAAAACTACACAACACTGAAGAAAGAAATTAAGGAAGATAAAAATACATGGAAGCATGTTCCATGTTCATGGATTAGAAGAATTAACATCATCAAAATGTCCATGGTACCCAAAACAATTTATAGATTCAAAGTGATCCCTATTAAAATACCAATGACATATTTCACAGATATAGAACAAACATTTCAAAAATTTCTATGGAACCATAAATGACCCAAAATAGCTGCAGAAATTTTGAGAAAGAAGAATGAAGTAGGAGGGATCACAATACTAGACATCAAATTATATTACAAGGCCACTCAAACCAAAACAGTCTGATACTGGCATAAGAGCAGACACATAGTTCAATGGAAATAAATAGAGAGCCCAGAAATAAACCCATGTCTCTATGGTGAGTTAATATTCAATAAAGGTGGCAGAAGCATAAAGTGGAGTAAAAATGGCATCTTCAACAAATGATGTTGGGGTATCTGGACAGCTACATGCAAAAAAATGAAACCCAATCGCCAATTTACACCACACACAAAAATAAATTCAAGGTGGATAAAAGACTTAAATATAAATTGTAACACCATAAAAGTCCTTCAGGAGATCATAGGAGGGAAAATCTCAGACATTTGATGCAACAACATCTTCACTGATATGTCCCCTAGAGAAAGGGACATAAAGAAAAGAATAAACAAATGGAACTTTATCAAATTTTAAAGCTTCTGTGTAGCTAAAGAAAACATCAGCAAAATGAAAAGGGAATCAACCATGTGGGAAAATATATTTGCAAATGATACCTCAGACAAGGGTTTGATCTCCATAATATATAAAGAACTCCACTCACATGACTCCACTCCAGGAAGACAAAAAACCCAATTAAAAAATGGGCAAAGGACCTGAACAGACACTTTTCCAAGAAGGACATACAGAGGGCAGGGAGGCATATCTAAGGATGCTCAGCATCACTAGCCATCAGAGAGATGCAAATTAAAATCACAATGAAATAACACTTCTCACCAGTCAGAATGGCCATCATAAACAAATCAACTACCAAGAAGTGCTGGCGAGGGTGTGGAGAAAAAGGAACCCTAGTGCCCTGTTGGTGGGATTGCAAACTGGTGCAACTACTATGGAAAACAGTATGGAATTTCCTCAGAAAACTAAAAATGGAACTGTGTTTTGACCTGGCAATTCTACTGTGGGAATTGTACCCTAAGAATCCTGAAACACCAATTCAAAAGAACCTATGCACCCCAATGTTCATGGCAGCACAATTTATAATAGCCAAGTATTGAAAGCAACCCAAGTGCTCATCAGGGAATGAATGGATCAAAAAACTATGGTACATTTACATGATGGAATACTGAATAGCAGAAAGAAAGAAGGAGCTCCTCCTACCCTTTGAGACAGCATGGGAGGAACTGGGGAGCATTATGCTAAATGAAATAAGCCAGGAGGTGAAAGACAAATACCATATGATCTCACCTATAAGTGGAACCTAATCAACAAAACAAACAAGCAAGCAAAATATTACCCAAGGCATTGAAATACAGAACAAACTGACAGTAACCAGAGGGGACAGGGGAGGTATATAATGGAGGAAAGAAGTGGAAGGGCCATCAAAGGACAGGTATAAAGGACCCATAGACAAAGATAAAGGGAGATAAGATTGAGGGTGGGAGTTGGGGGTGGGTGGGGCAGGAGAAAGTTGTGGTGGGAAAAAGGAACCTCCTAGTAAGAGTCTATCATTTCCTGTTGCTCTTGGCAGTTCTGACCAATAAGGGAGATGGTGAGATGAGCCCCCACTGCTTGAGTATACAAGCCATTAAGACTCTCCATACTTGTATCATTACTCTGTTTTTTAGTAGACTGAGTCATTTTGGTTTGCACTAGTGAACAAGCAAGGATAAAATATTTTGGTACTTGGTATAACATTTCCCTTGATAGTGCTGTTTTTGTTGTAAATCATTCCATTCACTGGTTTCTCAGTCTCTGAGCTTGGTCAATGTGAGCATGATTATATTCTGGTGTTTCATTGCAAATTGTTGTTTATTTACCTGGTATCCCTTTCTTTTCCTAATTGTTATCTCTTTCACAAAAGGAGAGGTCATCCCAACTACTTTAGGGCAATGGGCCTAACTAGTAACTCCCCACACATCAGCCCCTTCCAAGGTTTGTCTGGGAGCACTACAGGAATGCAGACCTACAATAACATCCACATTTTCAGCTGGCATATAGTAGTTAGTTCAGAAATTTGGAAGATACCCATTTCAGTCCAATGAGACATAAGTGGATATATCTGAATGGGGTGAGAAGTTCTTTTTTTAAGAATCCCCTTATCTTAAAAAAAAAAAAGAGCCACTAGACATTAAGGTTCATTCTTTAGCTGGGTGTTGTCAGATACAGAAGTGAAGCTTCAAATTGCTTCAGTTGGTTTCCTTCTAGCATTGAGTAGATACCATGAGGAAAGCAAAGCCAAGAGAAGGGTTGAGAGATGGAGCTAACTCTTGGTAAACAAAGAAGTGACCTAACTCAATAAAACTGTTTCATAATATTAATCAGTCTGATTTCCTTTTTCTGTTATCTGTGGCTTAAAACATTCTAAAAAATACAGCCTCTGACAAAATCAAATTTCTAGAATTGTGGATATTTGACCCTGAATCTGGAACATAGTGACTCTACTCTGTGACTTATCCTTATGAAATTGTCTACAGGTGCCAATCAACAAACCTAAATTAGCAAAACAAGGTATAAGTGATAAAAAAATGTTCAAAGTTAGTGTAGACAAGACTGTGGGAAAACATGCACAGTTGCACATTGCTTTTGGCAGAGCAAATTGGTTCAGTCTTTCTAAGGAGAAATCAGTTACTATATAATAATACTTTTAAGATTGTTCACAGTTTCGACCTAGAAATTCTACTTCTGTGATTATAACCCAAAGAAATTCTCCTGAAAAAAATAAATAAAAATTTAGGTAATCATAGAAATACAATTGAAAATAGGGGAAAACAGCAAAACCTGGAAAATAATATAATTACCAAGCAACTGTAGAGGATGATAAATCAACATAAAGAAACACTTTGTTGCCTTTCCAAATAATGTGTTAGGACTATGTCCAAGTTGGAATGAATATGAAATAAAGTAAAAATGAAAACAGTAGAGCACAAACTGATAAGAACATATTATTCTCTAGAACATTGGCCTTTGTATTCTCATAAACTATCAAATCAAGTCATCTTCCTCAGATGTGGGGAAGGTTACTGGCCTGTACACACACACACACCACTACCTTCCAACAACACACATAATGCAGCAATTCTAGGCAGCCCTGTGTGCCAGCCATTGAACTAAGCAATGGAGACAGAAAGGAGAGAAAGATAAATATGTATCTTCATAAACTTACAATGGAGGGTGGAGCACAGCAGATCAACATGAAAACACATAAATGAATAAGGCATTCAGGGTCATGGTAGAAATAAGCATGGCAATGGGAGTGTGTGACTGGGCAAATATTGTTCCTTTGGATTGGGTAGCAAGGGTACAACTCATCTAAGGAAAAGATATTTAAGTTGAGATTTGAAGAATGAAAAAATCCTTTCAATGAGCTAGGAGTAAAAATTGTACATAGGGCCATCAACACACATGAAGGCCTGAGGTGAGGAAGATCTTAGCATGTGCCAGGAAAAGAAAGGGGATGAATGTGTCCAAAGCATGTGCTTTTCCAGGGTAAGAGAGGTATGTGTAGACTTCTGAGGAGAGGCAAGGAGCCAATCATGTGTGGCCTTCCCTGCATTTATATTAAGTGTAATGGAGGCCACTACATGGTTTTAAGCAGGGGAGGGAAACGATCTGATCCTTTTTTTTTTTTTTTGGTTACCCAGAGTCAACTACAAATCTGAAAATATTTAATGGAAAATTCCAGAAAGTAACAATTCATAAGTTTTTTTTAAAAAATTAAGTATATTTGGTATATAATATTATATTGGCTATATTAGTCTCAAATGTACAATAATTTGACATTTTTATACCTTACAAAGGTATAAAAAGATATACCTTTTATACCCACTAATTCTAGTAATCAACTATCACTGTATAAACTTATCACAATGTTGTTGACCATATTTCCCTTCCCATTTTCAGCCATCTCCCATCCCTCCCTTCTATTAACCATGTTTTTGGTCTCTGTTTCTATAAGTCTGTTTTTGCTTTGTTTGTTTTGTTTTGTTCTTGGATTCCACATACAAGTGAGAACATACAATATTTGTCTTTCTCTGTCTGACTTATTACACTTAGCCTGATACCCTCTAGATTCATCCTTGTTGCAAATGTCAAGATGTCATTCTATTTTTAAAGGGATCGCTCTAGCTTCTATGTAGAGTTAGTTATAGGGGCCCACATTTGGAAGCAGGGAGATGATGAGGTGACCACAATACAGTCCCAGTGAAACAAAATCGTGACTTAGACTAGGGCAGCAACAATGACACTTAGCACAGCAGAGGCACCTTTTGGAGGTAGTATCAATGGAACATATGAATGGATTCAAAATGGGCTCAGACAACAGGAGACTCACTAATGCCAAGCCCCAGAAATGTGGGCTGAAATTCCTCCTATGTTACTTCCAGGGCAGAATGTGGAGTCTGGGGACATTTCTGATGAACAATCCCATGTGATCTCCAAATGGAGTACAGAGGCAAGCTCTTTGTATCTAGGGCACTATAACTAGAAAGCATATGATGAGAAGGATGAACCAAAACATGAAGCTAGCAGAGATTGGAATTGGGCAGTCAAAGCCACTGATAAATAAGAGGACACAGGTACTCTGAGCCACAAGGAAGGAGCTGTGTTTCCTGCTTCAGTATGCAGGAAATGCTTCAGTCATGCTTCAGTCATCCAGAGACACAGGCTGAGGCAAGCTATTTGTCCTTGGATTAAGGTCCTTGACCATGACTCCATCTCCCACCTTTGTGCTAAAAGCTTCCACATCTATACTTAAGACCCAGAACTCTTTCCAAAGACCTGTATTAAAATAGACAACTTCTCCTGGACATCTTTATCTGGCTGTCATACTGGCATCTGATCATCTTCATGTATAAAAGACAATTAACATCTTCTATCACCTTCCACCAAATGCTCCTCCTATGCACACAATTTCATTGAACAGGTTCATCTTGCTCTGCTAGATTTTTCTATTTCAAATAATATTAATACCTGATGGACTTGTCACTTATGGACCACAATTGCTTCACAGTCCTGTCTGATCACAGGTCTTTTCTAGGAAGTAGAAGTCACTCTCTCCCATTTCCCATCATGAAAATGCATCTCTTTGTTACCTCCCATCATGTATTAACAGTTACTTATGGACCAGCTCAACCTACATCATTCATCTCTGTATTCCCAGAACCTGATAAGTGACTGAAACATATTAGATATTAGATGCTCAGTACCTATTTGCTGAATTAATAGAATCATGGAAATTTATCCACTAGAATGCAAGGACATAAGTCAGAAATGAAAAATCACATTTGGAACATCACATTTGTGAGAGAAAACATCCCAGGGATGGAGCTGCTCAAGAAGGACTTAGAGGAGGCTTTTATTGCAGTCATACCATAAAGATTCCTTATCCTTTGCAATATGGATCCCAGTGTACTCATTAGGGCTCAACCAGAGAAGTAGAATGACAGGGCTGTGAATACCCTGCAGAAGTCAGGATCCTCTGTGACAGAACTAAACACACACCTACCTCAGGGGTCAGAGAGGGAGAAGGTGGAATAGTTGCAGGCCCACAGGGTGAGTGAGCTGATAAGACAATATGTGTGAGCTGCAAGATGACTGCTGCTTTGTTTATGCCTACAAACCACCCAATAATCTCCCTGTGCCTGCCTCCCCAGCTGGAAACATAAAGAAAAGAGAGTTTGGGGGTGTACAATTCAGCCTAGCCAAGTTGACATTTTATTACAAAACCACCACACCCAGAAATGTTGATGCTAGAGTTAAGAAGAGGATCCTAAAGTTCTAATGTTTGATTAACTTTATTGGAGCTAGATACCTGATGCATCAAAATGATGTTAGATTTCCTGGGATAATTCCATGATCAGCTATCATTCTTAATAAGGGATACTTAAATCCTGGGCCTCACCTGAAACAGCCCCTATTAATCCTTATAAGCTGCTGAAAAACAGGCTGAAGGTCAAGTCAGAGAGAACACTTCCTTCTAAAATGGAAAAGTTGAAGGCCTATTGGCCCTGTTTCAGAGAACAAGCCAGTGCTCCAAACACTACGAAACAGGAATATCTAAGTCCAGTCCTACTGAGGATTTGCTTTATTATATTTACACTGAGGATTATTTTATCTATTAATTACAGGTAGATAGATGAATGGATAGACATATCTAATTATTTGCATAGCTCTGAGTATCCATACTATTAAAAATAATAATTGCTCATAACTATAGCCAATCAGAATTTCTCCTGTGTATATTTACACAGAGGACCTACCACATGAGATAAAATAGTGTCTTCAGCAACATTCTGACAGTACTCCCAATAATAAATTTGACAGGGCTAGTTAGCCCTTCTAATGTCCTTCAATTTAATCAAATGCCACCACACAAAAGCATAGTTTAATAAAGTGGTTTACAGGGGTTCAGTAGGGTGTACCTGAACTAGAACAACATTTTAATATATTAAACAGTGTGTTTCTCCAGATACTATTTTTTATTCCTTGGTCTTCCCCAGTTAAGCCTCAGAGAGGGTTATTATTAGAACCTTTTAAAATTTCAAAAGCCTAATCTGGAGCAGACACAGGGCATCTGCTCTGTGTCTGCTCAGGAAAGAAAAAAAAAGAGAAAAGCATGCTGCAGCAGAACATGGCTCCCACCTCCAGCCACATGCTAGACAAAGTCCCCCAGGTTATGAAGAGGAAAGAGCCTGAGAGTAATGGATGATAAAGTTGGGTTTGAGGTAACCAGACCACAAAGAAACAATGAGACAGAAGAGGAAGCAATAAGTCAGTCAAAACAGACTTAGGACATGCTGCAGTAACATCCTCCAAATATCAGAGGCTTAAATAACAATTTTATTGTTATTTTGTCATATATATCCATATATATATTTGTATATGTTTATAAATATATATATATTTAACAAGCTTATCAAGGGCCATTTTTAGAACTCTGTTCATTCTAGTTATCCAGACCCTGGGCTAACAAGCACCTACCATCTTGAATGTGGCTAGTTGCCATGTCAGAGGAAGAAAAATTAGTCTTCTGAACCTGAGAATTAATGCTCCAGTCTAGATGATATATTTCCCATATGCTCCAAACTCACTGGCCAGAGTTGGTCATTTAGCACTGCACAATCTCAAGGGTCCAAAGGCACCATTCTAACATGCCTGGAAAGAGAAGTGGCTGTCTTAGAGCAGCACTGATGTCAAACCCAGTCAGCATTAAGAAATGCCCTGCCTCCCTCTGAATGAGCATCATGAAAGTGCATCCCAAGCCTATGTGCCAGGAGTTCCTGTGATACTTAACTTCTGTGGCAACTTGACTAGGCTAAATGATGTTCAGGTAGCTTGTTAAACATTATTTTTGGATGTGTCTGTGAGGTTGTTTCTGGAAGAGATTAGCATTTGAATCAGTAGGCTGAGTAATGATCTGCCTCTGCTGATGAAGATGGGCATCATAAAATCCACCGAGGATCTAAACAACAAAAAGGCAGAAGAAGAGCATATTTTCTCTCTTTTCTTGAGCTGGGATATTTACTTCTCCTGCCCTAAGATGACTGAGCTCCATGTTCTCAGGCTTTCAGACTTTGGGACTTACACCAGTGACTCTCCTGCTACTTATGCCTTTGAACCCAAACTGAATTATGTCATCAGTTTTCCTGGTTTCTCAATTTGCAGATGGCAGATTGTGGGACTTAGCCTCCATAACACCAATTCTGAAGTTTGGTTCTGTTTTTCTGGAGAACCTGAATACTGTTTCTTTTGGGAAAAGGTTGTACATTACCTACATGGAAGGGTTATTCTCAGTCTCTTCCCCATTGCAACCCATAGGGCCCCTTAAGGACAGCAGTCAGCAAGTTGCCTACTGACTGTTATGCAGGAGTTAAGTTCATCAGTCCTACATGAAATTGCTCTGTTCTCTTCAAAAGTACCAAGGATTCTAAGTTCTTAAAATAGAGGGTGGAGATGAGGGCACTGTGGTAGTGATGAGAAAGAGAATGGTTATCTTAGGTGGAAATAGGTCCCCCCTTAGGTGAGTTCCATTACTGTAGCTGTTATTCATTCATAAAACATTAATTCAGAGTGGTCTTTATATCTCAGTTTCTGTGGTATCCAATGAGTCATTTTGTTATACTTTTTCATGGAAAAATATTCCAATCTTTAAATGATGTGAAATGAGATTATAGTAGTCCATTCCACAATTTATTGTATTTCTAATAATTTTATGGTAAAATTGTACCTAATACTTTCTGTATGCACACAGGCCAGGTTGTATGATAATAAAATGCATGAACTTTAGTCAGGTAGATTTTAGTTAAATTCTGTCCCTAGAGAACCAGTGATGCCTCAGAGAATATATTTCATCTCTCTTAATTTTTCTCATCTAAAATGAAGATAGTTTTTATATTATAAGATTGACTTCCCTTATCTTAAAATGGAGATATCATTCATATTACAGCATTAATTAGATTAGTATTTATATATGTAATCTGATTAACACAGAGCATGGCACTTTGGAGAAATTATCGTTACTGTTACATGATAGCTATTATATTTGTTAATATGCAAGATATATACTGATTAGTTTCAACAAACATTTATTCACTGCTAATATTAATGAAGTTTTACAGAGATGAATCAGATGTGGTTTAACAACTCTTGGGATCTCCCTGTCTAGTGGTGCTGCTTTGAGAAGAATGTAATACTATACTATGCAGAAAATGGGACACATAATGGAGATGAGCCCATATGGAGGAACAGGTGAGGGTGACAGTTACTGATAAAAGTGGATGAAGACAGGAGACTAATAAGGACAAAAAGAAGACACTGAAGTGTGAGTATATCCACTATGGAAGGGACAATGTATAGTTTAGAATGGATAAAGGAAAAACAATTGAAAGAAATTATTAGAGACATTCAAGTTGTCTAAATAATGTGGGAACAGACAGACATTATTTCAAATCTTTACAACAAAATAGGTAATTTGGGAGTTGAGGAGATCCCTGAATCTCCATGATATACCTAGAAGGTAGGAGTCCTAAAATCTATCTCACGTGTAGCATACAATAGGTACTTAATAAGTGCATTTTTGTTATTTTTGAATTGGCTTTGTTAGATAGACTATGAGCAGATTAACAATGGGAAAGACATCATACATTAGGTATTAAATTTTTAAAATCTTCACTGAGGATATGTTTTACTGACCTTAAAGAGGAAAGGAGAGAAAGAGAGAAGCATCCATGTGAGAGGGAAACATCAGTTGGCTGCCTCTCATATGCACCCTTACCTGAGATTAAAACTGCACCCTATATATGTGCCCTGACCAGGAATTAAACCCATAACCTTTTGGTGTATGGGACAATGCCCCAAATAACTGAGCCACCCAGCCAGGGCTAAAACTTTTATGAGTATTAATTTTTATTCTGTAATACTGCTTCTAAAACTTCACCTTTAAAATTAATCATGTGTGCACCCAAAGATTTAATGCCATGATGTTCACTCATCTCATCCTTACTTAGCAGAGCAAAAAATTGTAGAGTCTAAGTATCAACCAACCCAGGTGTGCACATTTGGACAAGGAGGTGAGTGGGAAGGATTCCAGTGATTTATGGTACATTTGTTCAATAAAATACTGTGCAGACTTTAAAATTTAAGGTTTAAAATATTTAGTTACATAAGATATAAGACACTCTCCTCTTTCTGCCTCTATGAAACCATGTTCTCATTTTTCCCTACCTCAACCCCCTTCCCTCTCCTTTTTCTGTCTTCTTCATTGATTTTTTTTCTCTCGACAACTGCAGAACTCCTCACAGGGTCTCCACTGATTTACACCCCATTCCTTCACTCTAGCATCCAGACCAGTGCCTAGGCAATGTTCCACCTTCATATCTCCAGTTTCAGCCATCTCCTTGGAACTTCATATGAACAGAGCTAGTAGCTTTCCTAAAAACTCTGCTTGAATGTTTCATAGCATTTCAAAAAAACAAATACATAAAACAGATCTCTTGATTCCTCCATTCCCACCTTCCCCCTAAAGAAAGTAACTCAAAGTTAGTCTTTCCCCAACATGATCTGCATTAGTAAATATCACAAGAAACTTTGAAGATAAAACTAACACTCCCATCCAAGCCATGAGCACAGACAGTTGGTCTACTGCCACAATACCTCTCAGAGGCATGCACCTTTCTTACTCTATGATGCTCTTGACACAGGTCCAGCCTCACTGTCGCTGCCTGGACTGCAGGAGCATCCTAAATTAGTCTCTGGGCTCCTCATGTGCCCCTACACCATGTTCCTCACACAGCAGTCAGAGCCATGTTTTATAACAGTTTATGAGATAACATAAACTTTCTTGCTTAAAATCCATTTGTGGGCTTCAGCTTTATATAAATTAAAATACTCCTGTGGCCCCCAAGGCCCTGGCCTCCCCCTCCAATTCATGCCTCTAATTTCATGACTTCCTAATTTCCCCTGCCTTGACCACACTGCCCTCTCTCCTGTCCTTTGTGGATATCAAGTTCCTTCCTGCACAACAAGGCCTTTAGGGTTGGGTTTCCTGTTGCTTCCACCTGGGACTCTCCACTCATGGCCATTCCAGTCTCTAATAGGTGTCAGGTGTGCCATCACCTGGCTGTAGAATCCTGCTCCAGCATGGCTAGGCTCTTGGCCAGCACCAGATGGGAATCAGAATACTTGACTATGAGCTCTAATTTAGGGTTCACTGGATGCAGTTACACTCTGTGCACTATCAGCTCCAGGAGGTCATGGAACTGCTGATCCACAATGCGTCACCAAATTCAGGAGGGCGTCCTCACACAGGTGGTATCAGTATGCACTTTATGAATGAATTATTAGTTAATGCTAAAAATCTGGTTTCTAACAGTACTATCCCATTACACTGGTAAAACAAGAAGTACAAAGTAAGTGTGTGGGGGTGTGTCTGTGTGTGGACTGTGTGTGACTGTGACATGAACTGAATGTGTGTATGTGGGCAGGGGGAGTGCTTATGTAAAGAGATTGGAAAGATTAACACCAAAATCATAACATTGGTTATTGCTGAGGGAGGTACAAAATTTTTAAATTTTTGTTTTCCTAAGATTCTACACTACATATATTTCTTGAATAATAAGAAAAATGTTGTTTTTAAAAGACATTAATTTTAAGTGAAAATTTTCAATAAGCAGGGTCACCTAGCTAATCTCTGGAGGCTGTTGGCAAACTACTGATTCATGAGAATTCCTGTCTCAAACAGGCATAATGAGCATATCTTTGAATTTGTCCGATTTGTTGATTTTAATTTGCTCAGGAGTGAATTCACTTCCTGAAGCCAAATTTCTTCCCCCTACATCTCCTTCTTAATAGGGTGAAAAGGTGCCGGGCTCCTCATGCCTCTCTCATTCAGGCTTTAAAAAAATTGTTTGAAGAAAGATTGACCAAGATCAGAGGACAGAAAGGAGATAATGCCTTGAGCTTAATTCAACCTGCATTTTAACAGGCTAGATACACCCCACTGAGGTGATTACAGAAGACTGCCAGTCCTGCCTTGCCTTCTCCAGCTGAGACTCTCATCTTTCCAACAGCAGGAGCTGTCCTGCCCCAATTCCCAGGGCAGTCAGAGTAGCAGAGCACTGAGTCACCCTCCCTGAGGGCTGACCTAGAACATGGAGTGCCAATGCTTATGTCCTGAGTCTTCATTCTGCAAGAAGCTCAGAATGCCCCCAGAAGGCCAGGATGGCCCAAGCTTCACATTGTTAGTTTCATCTGAAGATAATTACCACCCCCACTTAATCATATCAGGAATATTTGAAGTTCACTGCAGGGTAACTCAGTTTGCCTCATGTGACTATGTGACTTTTTTTTAATTCTTCCTTCTGTAATATGCATAACATTTCCCTGCTCTTGATGGAATTAAAATTCTTTTTTATCCTTAGGGCTCATCTCAAGTACCAGCCTTGTGGGAGTATACTGGGTGGTGTCTTCCCTGACCTTTTTGTGTGCTCAACTACCTAGGTCAGTGGAGACAGCTGGCCTTCTCACAGACACATTAGCAGTTACACATAGAAATTACCACCAACTAAGAAGGAAGTATCATGCCCTGACACACTGACCAAGGTTGCTCTGCGTGGACAGCTCCTCCCACATCTCCCTGGAGCTCCACTCCCTAACATTCCACTCTCTTTCTACTTTCTCGAGTGTCCCATTCTCAATGGCAGCCTTGGCCTGTCAGATGGGGCGACTCGTTTGGAAGTGATGGGTATGACTTGTGGCTAGACGCTCAGCAACATTTGTTCTCTAGAATTTGGAATGACACAATGGGTGGCAGAAGCTTTCTGTGAAAATCATTCATTTCTCCACCAATACCCTCCCCGATTTCTCTTGGCCAGAGGAGGGAAATTTGGCACCAAGTAAATAGTGTCTATTTACATATTTGACTCCTTCAGCACACTGAGATTCCTGAAGGCAGAGACATGTCTCCATTGTTTGTCTGGCAGCAGAAAGCTAGGGAGTATTCAGATACATTAAGGAGCAAAAAGGAGTTGACAGTCACTAGTGGCCCTTGCTGGAACCCAGACAACCCTAAATTTTAGAGTGGGTCCTCAAGCTCCATCTTCCCAGTGTATGAGATCATCTGCTTCATTGCTGTGACTGTGTGTAGGGAATGGAACCCCTTTAAAGAGTCCTACATGTCCCTATGCCTGGCCTCATGGAAGTGGACCTCTGTCTTGTCCCCAGTGCTAAGATTCCTTCCATCACTGTGCACGCATGTACTTGTGTGCATGTGCAGGTGTGTGTGTGTGTGTGAAGGGTACTGCTACCTGAGAACTGAATCCTAGGTTTGCTGTGTAGACTCTAGTTATTGTCTGCCTGCATTTTAACCCTGCATTTAAATGTGTAGGGTCCCCCTCACATTTTTCCCTAAGTCCTCAATGTTGACTGTTTCCCTGAAGCTAAAGATCACCATGAATGGACTTCTTTAAATATCCTCAATTATCTATAGGGCAAAATTATTTTTAGTATTAATCATGATAATAACGACCAGAAATTATAGGCAATGGAAATTTTGCTTTAAACTTTAATTAATTATTAATTTCTGGAGATAATAAAACAACTTTATTTCTTTTTTTAATTTTTTTATTTTAGTTAATTCAATACAGTTTCTATCCTTTATTCCCATTCCAGCCCGCCCGCCCACCCATCCCTCCCCTCCTCCCTCCCCTTTCCAACTCCCCTAGTTTTGTCCATGTGTCCTCTATATTTGTTCCTGTAAACCCTCCCCTTCTCCCCTGAAATTCTCTCCCCTCTCCCCTCTGGTCACTGACAACCTGTCCTCTATTTCAGTGTCTTTTGTTATATTCTACTTGTTTCTTTGTTTTGTTGTTTAGGTTCCTGTTAAAGGCGAGATCATATGGTATTTGTCTTTCACTGCCTGGCTTATTTCGCTTAGCATATTTCATGTTTTAAAATTTAAACACAAACTTCAACTAAAGTAACTCAAATTCATTTGTTTAAAATTTCCCCTAATTTCTAACAGAACATTTAAACTAGGTGTATAGGGTAAACACAGAGGTTAGAGATATGAATTGGAGTTGTAGCAAATATGAGCACAAATGATTTTGAACTTTTAAAACCTTACTCTTGTAGCTGAGGCAATGTGTGCCAGGGCCAAAAGAATAACAGGTATTTCTCTAAATTAATTTCACTGTAAATATAATATTTATTAAGGTCTAAGTAATAAAAATTCAATAATAACTAGAGTAATTGCTTGCCACTTAAATCACAAAAAGACTTTTTTGGGGAATAAAATATTATTACTGAAATTATTTGAAATTGCTAGAGCATGAGAATAATATTGTTATGGGCTGAACTGTGTTTCTCAAAATTCTTATGTTGAAGTCCTAAACCCCCAATATCTCAGAATGTGACTGCATTTTGGAGCTAGGACCTTTAAAGAGGTAAATTTAAAATGAAATCTTTAAAGTGGGCCCTAGTCCAATTTGACTGGTGTCCTTATAAGAAGAGGAAATGTGAATACACAAAGGAGACATCAGGGATATGTGCACTCAGAGCAAAGCTCAGGTGAGGACACAGCAAGAAGATGCTATCTGTAAGCCAAAGAGAGGCCTTAGAAGAAACCAACCATGCTGACTCCTTGATCTTGGACTTCCAAACTCCAGAACTGTGAGAAGTAAATTTCAGTTGTCTAAGTGACCAGTTTATGGCACTTTTCAATGGAAGCCCTAGCAAATTGATATAAATACACAAGCAGACACAGTTAGAAATTTTCAGTATTGTTTCAAACTTCTCTCAGACAATGCGGCCCTGATTGCTGCCTCAGGTGGACTACACCTCCTGCTTCCCTCCTCAGAGTCTGCTTATCCCCTGAAGAGTTCAGCTGAGCCTCTATTCTCTACAGGGTTTCCCCGGGTACCCTTGCAGCCTCAACTGACAGCTCTAGTGCCAAGAAGTGGCCATCTCCTGCCCATCTCCAGGCTACAGGATACTGTGAATCCCTGATAAATCCAAAAAGATAAACAGCACATGAGTGTTCCCGAGAAGAAAATCCACCATAGCCACAGAGGGAAGGAAAGACATTTCCCAGAAGACACCCCCAGGTGGCTTGAGTGGATGTTCCATGGGACATACCCATAGCAAGGACTCCAGAGCCATAGACAGGCTCTTCACAGCCCTATTCCCACACAGGAGGTCACAATCACAGAAGCAGAGGCAGAATTTTCTATAGACATGTTCCATATACACAGACTTAGAGGCATAGACAGATCTTGTAGATAAAATGTCCTTATCTGCAATCACAAAACACTTACAGATTTCTCTCAGATTTAAACCGAAGTGATCTTCTCAAACTGAAGTGATCTTTAGACACAGATGGGTGTTTCAGAAAACACACTCTAGCCGGGGGATCAAAGAGGCCCAACAAATATTTCATTAAATATGTCCTACAGAGATGACCCCCAAAGCTCAAGACAATGACATCCTAATGTCAGAGGAGCAAGGAGGCCACAGACAGCAAGCCTCATGGAACCTCCATGTAGATGCCTGCCCCTCTATTTTCCCTCTTGGCCTACTACCCAGGTCTCTATCTGCCAAGAGATAGGGTACAAGGCCTTTCAAGTTCCCATCCCTCTGCCATAAAATCTCAGGGTGCAGCCACAACCTCTAGGTCTATTTCAGGGTACTGTTACCATGCCCCTGAGTGTACATTGGAGGAAGGGAAGTCACTGTCACAGGTCTTGGTGCTGGGACCATTTCATAAAGAACAAAGGTTTGCAGAGGACAGAGAAAGACTGGAAAACACACTAAGGTGGAGAGGGCCAGTGAGGCTTTCTCTGCAGCCTTCGACAAATTCCCTGCTTTCTTTGTAAGCAAGTATCACTTCTCTAAAACTGATTTGAATTAGGAATCTTACTGAGCCAAGCGAGAACTGAATGCTGAGAAAGGCAAAGGATAAAGAGTGAAACACCGTTTAAGCAGATGATTGCTGAACATCAAAAGGGGCTCACACCTTCGATTGCCCTCTCTTTTTCTTTCCTCCCCTCTGTTTTTTCTCTGTTCAGCCCCCAATAACTTAGCTACCTGCATTTGCACTCATCTGCTTGCTCTCTCTCTCACTAATTCCAGCTCCTACTTTACTGCCTCTGTACCCAACTCAGCATCCCCCCATTCCTCTCCCTGTCAATCTCTCTTTCTCCCTGCTCAGTGCTGCAGGGACATAACCACATTTACAGTCTGGGTCATCATGCCTCTGTTGGGGGTCCCACTGCTGAGCTCTTTCTGACTGGGAGTGGCTTGGGAGAGGCAAATGCCCTAAAGGGGTCTCAGACAGCTTTCAATTATATATCCAGAACACCTGAGGGCAAGATGGAGGATGGGCCATTAGGTGGGAGGAGAGAGGGTTTCAGCTTCAATACAATATAAGCATTGGAAATTTCTATCTGGCTCTTCATTACCTCTTCAACCTGTTTTGTAGGTGGTATTTATATACCTACAGTGGTATATAAAGGGTGGGATGACAATGGGAGTAGGTATCCCCACAGAGAGAAGGGTTTTGTCACTGACATTGAGTTTAAAATTTCAGGAGCACAGTGGTGATATAAACAAGACCAACTTTCAGTCAGTTTTAGTATTGTTTTTAAATTCTTTGCAGACCATATAACTCTTTGCTCTGTATAAGACTCCCCCACTGCTGTCCACCAGGGCATTATGGTACTTTATCACTAGTAAACATAGCCAATCCCTGTCTTAGGATCAGGTGATTCAGATTGGCATGTCCTCACCCTAAGGTGTGGACAAATCATAGAGAAGCAAAAAGTAAGGTGTCTCATGAACAAGGAGAAAGGTAAGAGATCCTCTTCCCTTAGTATTACAGAAACCCTTCCAAAAAGAAAAAAAAAATAGTGCAAAGAGAGATTGCTAGTGGGATCTGGAGTTCACACTGCAGTAGCAAATATGGTTTCTTAGGTAAAACAGTGGTTTTCAAAACTTCACAGGTATTCATCTATTTACTTTCAGACCATTTCACTTGCCTTTTTTCATCAGGACCAATAAAGAATTCTGCTATGTGAATATTTAGGGTTTCACCCTCCTCTTCAGGGGGTCTGGGCTTCGCAAAAGAAAAGAAATCATGAAAACTAAGGATTGGAAGAGGTTGAAAGGACTGAAATTTAAAAAGGAGACCCAGTTTCTAATCCTGGCTCTTCCCGTCACTTAACTAGGTGACTGGAAATTGTCTCCATCTCTTAGCTTCAAAGAAATGGGAACATAAATACTTGATTGGATCACCAGCAAGCAAGAAAATAATTGATGGGACATGTTAAAAATATATTCTATAATAGTAATTGAAGAAACTATCATCATCATCATGCAATATTCAGAATATCAAAGTTAGGTATTTTAAGGATCAAACCTCAAAGGTTTATGAGCCTGATCTCCATAATGGAGCCATGAGAAAACTGATAAGGAAAATTTAGTATGAGGAAAATGGACTATGGTATCAGAAAGACAGGTGTTCTAATCATGATATATTAGTGTAAACCTTGTTTTATTGTGCTTTGCTTTATTGTGTTTCCAAGGTATGGTTTTTACAAATTGAAGGCAAGATCCTCCACCAGCAAAAAGATTACGACTGGCTTTATTGTGACACTTTCTTTATTATGAGGGTCTGGAACCAAAATCGTATCTCCAGGATATGCTATAGTATTGTAATATCACTATGCTTGGCATCAGTTGCCTTACTTGCATAAGGGAAATAACCCTTTTTTCACAATGGTGAAATAAAGTAATAAAAGTAGAGTAATTGTACCTCTTATTGTAGTATCCTATAGTTTAGGTGGGATTTTTCCCATCCTACATACAAGAGGTAATCAGAGACCAAGTCTAAACCAGTCATTGCTCTTCATCTCTTTGGCCATAATGACTGGATCAAGTGTAGACATGTAACCTGACCTGATTCAATGAGTTACATGTCCAAAACTTTCATTGAGAAGGAGACCATCCCCTTCTTCTTCCTGTTGTTTCTAGGAGGAAGATACTCTATAAGTTTAGAACTGTGACTACTCTCTTGCCACCTCAAATGGAGAGTCACCTGAGCATGGAGGCAACACAAAGGGAAACAGAAGTGGAAGATATGGAGATGTGTTCCAAATGAACACATCTATGGGTTCAGCCATCTAATTCAGCTCTTCACTGGTATTTTCAGCTACATGAACCAATAGATTGATCCACATCTTTTTCTTTTTTAAATATATTTTAGTTTGGATTTCTCTTGATTGCAGCAGAAAGAGAAACAAATAATAAAGTAATTAGTATAAAGAGTTAGTTATTGAAAGTGATAACCCCTAATATAATATTGAATGAATCATTGGAAGATGATGGAAACCCCACCATTCCTGGATGGGAATTTGTCCACTTATATCATGAATATGTGAACCATGCAAGTTCACTGATGTCCAACATTTTTATGCTTTACCTTTGTTTGTTTTTAATCCATTTATCTTTGAGGGGGAAAAAAGGTGACCTAAGAATCATGTGTTTTCATTGTCAAAGGAATCAAAGAAAATTACCAACTACAAACACACATTCCTTTCACTTTTGCTTAGCTTCAGAGGTGTACACCAGCTTTGTTCAAGCCTGCAGAGCCCAGGTCAGGATTCCAGGTATTTGTGACTACTAGATCAGTGCAGCTTGCCTTATGCTGTCATGACCTCCCACAACAACTCTCTTTAATGATGTTTATGTAGGGTCATGCTCTTCAGGCAAGGAGGAGCCTAGGCTTGGTCAGGGTCAGGGGAGGAGACTGGATATAGGTCTGGTCTGTTCATTTAACTGAAGTTGAAGGGGAGCAATCTGAATGGACTATAAAGGGAGAAATCAACCCCACACCCTAATTCTGAAGAGTTCATCAAAGAAAGGAAATCTCAGAGGAAATCCTCTTCTCAAATCAAACCTTTGAGGTTTGATCCTTAAAATACCTAACTTTGATATTCTGAATATTGCATGATGATGATGATAGTTTCTTCAATTACTATTATAGAATATATTTTTAACATGTCCCATCAATTATTTTCTTGCTTGCTGGTGATCCAATCAAGTATTTATGTTCCCATTTCTTTGATAGTAGTTTCCAGAGAAATCCAACAGGGGTCAGTAGATCCTTTGATGCTTTCCATTCACTTTCCTCAGTGCCACAAAGGCAATGGATCAACAATGAAGGGGAGATGCTTCTAGGCCAGTGGAAGCAGACATTCCAGCCCAGCCATCCATGGGGAGACCCCTTTGGTTACCATGGAAACAGCTATGCAAAGTTGAAGAGATGACATACTTTAACTTGGTTGAAATGCAAATTCTGCGGGTAATTAAGAGGCAAACCACAGTAAGAACATTACAGGAGATATATAGTCACTGGAAAGGTAATAAATGCTTGTCTTGAAATAGATATAATAAAAAATTTGACAGTTTGCCTCAGCAAGCAATGCTGTCTTTAGAAAAACCTCAGCCATTTCTATCTTCCTCTCCACAGTTGGAAATTATCATTCTACGGGGTTTTTTTTATTTCTTTTTTCTTTTTATAATAAAAATTCAGGCTTGCAGTGGTTTTAAAACTCTTCTCATTAGCAGGTGTCTCCTATCTTCCCTGGAGGCCTCACTGGAGGTTGTCATGAGCTAGGGTTCTACTGACATTTCAGTTTCAGTTTTCCTGTTGTTGTTGAAGAATCAATTGATTTGAAGGGAAAATTTTCTCTATCATTCATTTTCCCTCAGACCCGTTTCTTGGAGTAAACATGCATGGGGGCTCCTCAATCAAGAGGCCCTGGGTGTATGGACCACCTGCCCCACCTGCCCCAGTGTGCCTCTACAGGCCTCCAGTACTTTTCCAAGTAATTGGGTAGTTCATCTCAACACATTCAAGTGAGAGAGAAGAGGGCCCTATCAGGGGATATTTTGGCTGGGAATTAAAAGCTCCATGACTTGCTCTCCTCCAGATGAAAGGTCTGAATCAGGTCTGAAATGGCAGCAGGGTAGGCCTGTGTGGCTGCACTTGAAAAAGACAGCAGCTTCTTAATTAGAGTTTCATTGCTTTTTGATGTATACAGAGCTAATGAGGGGCACTTGGCTCTGAGTGGAAGGGACTGTGATTGCTGAGAGAACAGCTTTCAGCAAAGTGGGCTCCCACCCCCACACTGCTTTGCACAGGTGTGATTCTTGCTTTCCCTTAGACCTTTTTCAACGATAACCTTGACCATTTTTTCTTACATTATTAAATCCACATTTTAAATTTCATATATGGAAGCTGGCTGTTTTAGAGTCAGCTTGAAGCAATGGGATATTTAGAGTTGAATATGATAGTAGGGGTGGAGAGGAGTGTTTTGATTTTTAACTCCCTTTAGAAATATCATTATTTATATTTGCATAATTAAAATTTAAAAGGAATCACAGGAACTAAGAAGTGAAAGCAATATTAGAGTTTATCTAGTCTATGGTGTCTTAATTTGGGGCCCATATATTAGTGTCAAGATAATCATAAAGATCTTGAAAAGTAGGATACTTCCTATTGCTGCCATCAGGAGCTAAAATGGATCTGTAACATAAAAAAATAAAAAAGATGAAGAATTAATGTTATATTATAAAGTGCAAACAGGTGGTCTCTGTTTATGAACTCTGGGATGAATGAATGACTAGAACTGTGTGATGCGGTTTTGCTAGTCCTCTGAAGACACTTTTCATTTAGTTCCATCTCATCTCTTGTCACCCCTATCAGGCAGACAAAGAGGGATAAATACATCATTCCATCTAGTTCCATCTCATCTCTTCTCACCGCTATCAGGCAGACAGAGATAAATACATTATTAAATGAAAAGAGAAAAGAAAAACAAAATGACAAATTAACAAGTAAACTGAAGGTATGGATTTTGTTTTAGCATATCATTGATGCCCTTCTACAAACCTGAGAGTTTGGAACAAAAATACTGCTATTCACGGGATATGCTGTGGCTAGAAGAGTTGACATGGTGAAAACACAAATAAAAAAACTGTAAATGCAATAGTCAGAGGTGGCCTCAGCAATGATGTTTCCATTACCAAAATTACCAAACAATGTCTTGAATAGACAGATCTCAAAACTATGTGTATAGTTAGTCCACAGGTCCATGCCTTTACTGGAAAAAGAAGCAGCTTCTGACAGAGTAGCACATGTGTCCTACCCTATGGGATTCTGAGCACCCCTGATGGAGCCTATAGCCTACCTCCAACAACAGGATGGCAGGTTCACCATCTCCAAGCACCCTAGAGATTTGCTTTGCATTTATTTTTTCAACCTTTTTAAAAATCTATTTCCCTAATATGATTGAAATTATTTAGTCAACCTTGAAACAAATGAGTGACATCTCTGTAATCCAAAAGCACAAGAATGTACTGAATCTCCTTCTTACTAAAGCTGGCCCCACCATGGGATATACAGTCCAGCCTTTATGACCTGTGCAAGCACTGGGATGCCTGGGTTAAAGAACTTTTTTAGTAAAAGAAATGCACTGGTAATGTATCTGAAAGTGATCTGGTTAAAAACAAGTTCAGATAAGTAATTAAAAGGGAAGTTAATGATAAATGGAGACATGTACTATGCCTTAATGACAAAGAGGTACATTATAAACCCAGCCTGTCTACAATCCAGTACCAAGATGAGGATGGAATAGTTAATGAAGGAGCTTTGGTTGGGGTGGGATAGTTTTATTTACCTGCCCCTAAAAGACTGATCAAGTCCTAATAAAGAAGGCCCTTGACCCAAAACCAGGAGAAATGAATGGAGAGCAGCTCTGGGAAGGACATTCTGTTACCTGTGTAGGTGAGAGGTAGGTTAATTTTTGAGCTATGAGTATGTTTCCAGCTAGAGTGGATCAGCTGGAACTCCTAAACTTCATTTAAGCACAGATCTTGAACCTCACCTCTACCTCAGTTTCATCATCTACCAGATGGGGATGCTATCATTTCATTTTCCTATTGGTTTTGTGGACCAAATAAAATATCACATGGAGAGACTTGATCCCAGCTCTTAAGGGTAGTAAGTATTCAATGGAGGGTAGTCCACCTCTTTCTCTACCTAGATATTTTGAAATAACCCCCAAAACACCACTGGAAAACAATGATTGAGAAGGATTGCTTTTGCATCTAAGCAAACTCTCTCTCTCTGGTGGCTCTAATTATAGTAAGAGGGTTTTTATTTTTATGACAAAAATTAATTTTCAATTACCTCTATTTGAAGATAAACTGGTAAAAATTCCAAAGAGATGGCAGAGTAAGATAAATGTAATGGAATCTGTTCCCCCTAATGCTCATCATTATTAATATTAAATCATCTAATTCAAGGAGTTTTCAACAGCAGTAGCAGCAGCAATTATAAAGAATAACAGCGGCTCATAGGAATGGAAAGAACATAACATTTTTCCTTTCAACCATGTCACTTCCATAGCAGTGGAGGGCTATATCTGTATTCATCCATGCTTCCACATTGGTAGTGGTATCACATACCAGGTCTACTGCTGAGGGTCTAAAAGTACATGGACCCCTGAGGCAGCATCAGGAGCAGCTCCCACCTCTCATCCAACTGCAGTCTAGATAGAGTTCCTAGTGCAGCCAGACAGTGATAAAGTCTTTGTGGCTTTCTCTTCTAGGCTTCAAAAGCCACCTCTCCAGTCCCCATTCTAGGCAGTCACACTGAACAGATGAGTGAAAGAACTCAAGGCTCTACCTATTCTACTTTCTGCTTTTGGGTCTAGATAAGGGCATTACCAGACCCATGGTATAACAGAAAGAGAGAAAAGTGGTCTCTTTCATTAACTTCTGCTTTAGGACTAGACCCATGCAGATGGGGGGATAAGCTTTAAAGCAGCAACCTGAGGCAATTAGGGAAGAATGAATGAAGATCGGCATCCACATAAGTACAAAATCCTTGCACTTATAAACAAAACGTGAATATATAGGGACCACAACAAACCAAACAAAAATAATATTGGAATAAATAAAATGGCTCTGTAGAGAACAAAATGTTGACATAAAAATACACTTACATAAAATAGTCCACAAACAGCCCCCTCATTACTTCAAAGCACCCCATCCTTTGTGTTCCCTGGCATGTTGAGCAGGCCTCCATTAAAGCCATCCTTTTTCTGGGGATCTGTATACATATGTTTTTACTGTTGAGGTACTAAGTGCCAACAGTATACCTTAGTTGTTATAATGAACTAAATGTTTGTGTCCCACCAAAATTTGTATGTGGAAACTCCAATTAAAATGTGATGGTATTTGAAGATGGGGTCTTTGAGAGGTAACTACCTCATGAAGGTGGAGCCCTTATGAACAAGATTAGCGAGGTTACAGGGAAAGGACAGTCATCTGCAAACCAGGAAGTCAGGACCTTGCTAGACACTGGAACCATCAGTTCCTTGACCTTGGATGTTTTAGCCTACAGAACTGTTAGAAATAATATTGGTTATTGGCAATCTATGGAAATTTGTTATAGCAGCCCATACTAAGATATTTTTCAGTCTCCAGCTGATGGTGTGCCTCTTGTGGGTATGACTGTTTGGGGCTGTTGTTCATTGAACGAATGAACAAATTCCTGACTAAATGCATGTGTTAGGAAATTAATGACAAGAAAGAACATGGAGATTCAACCTCCAATAGTCAACAGTCCCAAGGACGGGCATCAATAATTATAGATCTAATAGAAGAAAAGTTGCAGAACTAAAAAGAAAATATTAAAAAGATTTGAGATGAGAAATAAAGAGGGATTGTCAAATGCTGGACAGAGTTAATAATAAGAAAGTATGCCAAGGCATATCCTAGGGGAGAGAAAAGCTTTGACCTTCAACGATAAAGACTCGAACATGCTCTTAAACCAAAAAGGGAAAAAAATCTTACATGCCATTAATCAAAAAAATTCTTTGACTTACAAGAATAAAATCCTGATTGTTCCTAATTCAAAGAATAAAATGGAGCAGCTGATCTTACAGACAGAGAAAGTGTTTATGCCTTTGTTTGTTTTGGCATAAGCTGCTATCCCTGGGAATCATGGTGCTCTCCTCTAAGCCCTGTATCTTCAAAGACTCCAGGCAGCATGACTGAGAGCCAGATGCCTATGCCTTTGTGAGAGAAATGTGGGCCTCAGGATACCTTGCCACAATTCTGAAGCCCTGGACACCCACTGACTGCCTACTGTCCCAGGGAGGACAGTGAAAAGAACCACCACAAGAACTGTGAAGGAAACTGGGACATCCCAAGTCTCAACTGTGCTCTTTGAGAAGCTGTACTTGTAGGTAGGGCCTTGGTTGGTGTGCAGGAACTTATATTTCAGGAGGGTTCCCACCATGTAGTTCATGATGAACACCTGTTTTCCTTCTGGAAATCTGAAATTTTAATACATTCCAGACACAGGCTGCCTATATGATGAGCCTCCAGTACAAAACCTCTTCACTGAGTCTCTAATGAGCTTCCCTGGTTGGCTACACTTTACATGCTACTAGGGGAATTAAGTGTATCCTGTGTGATTTCAATGGGAGAGGACTCTGGAAGCTGGAAGCTGGGCTCTCCCAGACTTCGACTCATAGGCCTCTTTTTGCCAATGGTGTTTATAATCCTTACACATATAATAAATCATATACCTGTTAGTACTCCTAGAAAATTTAGTACCAAATCCCTCATCTTTCTACTCTACCATGATACTATATGAACTGATCTAATTGTCTCCATTTACATAAATACAAGAACCTTTAGGGTAACTCTATAAATTAAATTCTACAGGAAGACAAGCTCAAGAACAGCATAGTAAAAGATGAAGGAACCAGAAAAAGTCAACCTCCAGGTCCCAGAACTATTGTGCAGACATCTTAGGCAAGAGAGAGGCCTAGATGATTCTTGAAATCTCCACTAACATGTTGAACAGATGCTCAACATTCTCCTTGAGCACCCTAGTGTCCTGCCAGGTCCTTGTGCATTCCTGCTGTGATGATAAAGCTTTATTGACCCCTTAAAGCCTACCTCTCACCTACATTTTTTTTCCAGCTGTGCCATCTGGTTGTTTTTCTTTACAGATAGTCATAGAAAGAGTCATCTGTTGGGACACAAATGAAGCAGTGTTGGGGGGTGGGACAGTCTATGTGTATTTATGTTTATCTGTTTATGTGATAGGCAGAGGAGTTGTTGGGTGGGTATGGCAGGGGAAGAGCAAATGAAAAGCATTCTGACACATGGGAAAGATTAAGCCTCAGGTGTTTCCTGAGGTGCACTTGTACCAGTGCAAAGAGGAATCAGCCTCAGCCTCCTGCCTCACCATCCTTGCTGGGATCTCCCTATTAGAATAGCTTTGTTCCTGTTCTGAGAGCAAGTGAAACCCAGGAAACCCCAGAAGTGGAATTCTCCTGCACCCATGCCTTTGCAAGTCAAAGCCAGGTGCCTCTGAGATGACAAAATGCTGTTGCCATTGGGATGGTCAAAACACAGTATTAGTATCTCTCAATCAACTGGCCATTATGATATCCTTTGCAAGAACAACTATTGTTAATATCTATCTAACAATGGGAATTGAAACATAATTTTTCCTTAGAAATCTAACATTATAAATTCAAGGGACTCTCTAGAGATGATCTATGCCCCTAGCTTAGTCTGTATAATCAAAAATATCTCTGAAATATCCAAAATATGTATCTGTATGCATAAGAATAGGCACTCAATAATGGGAATTAATTTTCTATAGGTCTCCAGGGAAGATGGTTCTGTGACCTTATTTCAGTTGATACCAAGTACTATTGAACATTTACTGCCTGTCAAGGCACACTGATGATCCTTGTTAGGTAGTTCTAAAAAACAAACAAACAAACAAACAAACACCCCTGAAATTCAGAGAGTATTGTAAGAGGTTAAAGCAGTGAAGTGGAATGATCATGGATTGACCACAAGTCTACCAGATTGCAAATTTGTGTTATTTCTCCTATAGCAGAATTTCTAAATCTCAGCCTATTGACATTTGGGACCAGATAATGCTCTGTATCGAGACAGTATGGTGCTTTGTAGGATGTTTAGCAGCATTCCTGGTCCCTACCACTATATCAAAGTAGCATTATGAAAACCAAAACCTCCCAGACAACATCAAATATCCTCAAGCAGGGGAGATAAACCTCACTCCACCTGCCCCACCTTCTGCTGAAAGCTGTATAGCAAGCTGCCTCTAAAACCTTAATACTCAAAGTGTGGTCTGGGGACCAGCAGATTCTGTATCCATGTCATCTAAGAGTTTATTAAAAATGCAGAATCTCATGCTTCTTCTCAGTCCTATTGAATCAGAATGCATATTCCAACAAGATCTGCAAGATGATCTGAGTGCATACTAAAGTTTGAGAGGCGCTATTCTAAGGTATCATGTGGTCAGTTGTCCCCCACAGGTTTTCCTGGACAAATTCAGTCTCTGGAAGTGAGATTCCCAACATAATACTCATAGTTTGAATCACATTGATTCAATCAAAGATTGAAAGATTTTTATCAAAGGATCATAAATTTTATAATTGCCCTTGTTTATCACATTATTTTCCTAAAAGTAATTACACTGTGATAAGATAAGCAGGGGGCTAGGCTTAAATCAATTTATCCATTAATTAATTTATTAATTATTGTCAAGGAATTTTATTGTGCAGGACACTAGAGATATGGGGTATGCAGCAGGCTGGACTGCCATCTGGAAGCCCAGCCACTCTCAACAATGTCCAGCATGAATCTCAGCTGCAGGATGCACATATTTCTCTGCTTTTCTTTGACCTCAATCTATTGTTCACAGTCCATACATTTTGGAGAGTACAACTGGATTCATGGTGTCTACACAGATACCATTCCAGCAGTGCAGAAATCCATGGGAAGGGATAGTGACTTTCAATCTGTCTATTCAGCTGCTCGAAATGTACAATAAGAGCCAACTAATGACCTTAAGGTTAATGACTGATTCACATAGAGAAAGACTTAGTCCTCCATCCACTGCCCTGGAGAGGGTTTGGGTTTGAAAATCACAGTTGTTCCCTTTTCCCTATCAATAATTTGACAGAAACAGTTTGAACATGGTACATTCACTATCTACTAATGCTATATGGATTAAAAATGAAACCTAGAGTAAGGAGGGGGAAACTGTGTCCTAAGATCATAAAGCCACTGTTATCATTTATTAAGCATTAAGGACAAAGATTAGGCTACTTAGTCCTCAGAACACACTTATTTTTGTAAAAATTATTATTTTTTGGTTACAGCTAAGGTTGGACATTCCCCAAACCACTATTAATTTTCCTGTCCAGAGTTCATTTAGAGTCAACAGAACAAAGACAAGAGATCATTCTCTTCCTGCTACCAATAGAAACTGAAGAATAAACTCTGAGGCTCTGAAACTTGTAAGACATAAGAGGACCTGAAGACTGAAAGGGATTACTGTAACGAAGCCAGAGGGAGGTATATTTCAGGCACTTGGAAGCAGAACCACCAGACAGGGAAGTCTGCAAGGAAGAGGATCACAGGAAAAGAAGAGTAAGTGGGGAGGCCTAGGGAAGGAGGGATGCATTTCAGGAGTATGACAGCCCAGGGTTCCAGTGCCAGAAAGAGAAGTCACTATAACTTCTGGCTATGAAACCCCAGCTGGGATTATAGCTAAAGGAAATGGAGGGCTGCTAGAGCCCCAGTGTTCCTCTTAAAGGGCCCATTCACAGGCTTACTTGAACTCACTTGCTCTGAGTTCTAGCACTAGGGCAATAGATCAAAAGGCACCAAGAACTTACTGGGAGAAAATGAATTGAGTAGAGTATCAGGACAAGGGCTGGAGGAACAGATTTCTTCCAGACATAAGTGCTGGCAAAGGCCATCATTTCCTTGCTGAGCCCTCACCCAACAAAGCCAACAGGCAGGTACCATATTTAAGTCTCCATCATCATAACAGAGTTGGCTCTACCAAACTGTGTTCACAGTTGATTCCATGAGAACCCAACCCATCCAATTTGCAGGGTCTGCCCAAGCCTTTTGCAATGGCTCTTCCATACAAATGACCTGTCTTTGCTCATGCTGCAAACTTCCTTAAAATCCCAGAAACAAGAAGCATCTTGCCTCAGCATCATCCATACTTATCACTAAGTGGTCCCAGGTCTGGCATGAACAGCAGGCAGCCTAGGTTCAAAGCTTGGCTTCTTCTGCATATGTCCATGTCTAGTACAAGTAGCAGCCATCTGAAGATCACTTTGTACCTTATTCCAGGTGCCTCTGGGCAGGGCACAAGCAGTGGCTGACCTTGCCTTGTACCTCCTGGGAGGCCCCAGAGCCAGCACACCCAGCAGATAGGTTCAGACCACACCAAAGCACCATCCAACAACCTCCATGAGTAATACACTTTAGGAGAAGACTTAGCAAGCACTAGAGCTCTGCTGAATCAAGTCCTGCTTGGTGTGTTCAGTCTCTGCACAGCAGATCCTCCATAGTGATGGTGGGCAGTCCTCACAGCTGGTCAACCTGGAGGAAGAATCTCCCATTGACATGCCAACAACAATCAAGGCTCAACTACCACAAGAGGGTGTACACAAGCCACATGGGATGAAGGTAGAGAAAGGGCAACACCTGGAATGCTCAGCTCAGGTAACCAGAAGAATGTACCACTGGAACCTAGAAGACACATACAGCATAAGGCAACTCTACTAAGGCCAGAGGATGTAGCAGCTCTGCCTAATACATAGAAACAAACACAAGGAGGAAGCAAAGAAATGTGTCTCAAATTAAAGAATGGAACAAAACTCCAGAAAAAAAGAATAAATAAAATGGAGACAAGCAATCTACCAGATGTAGAGTTCAAAATACTGGTTATAAGGATGTTCAATGAAATTAGTGAAAGAATAGATGAACTTATTGAGAACTTCAGCAACGATATAGGAAACATAAAAATAGAGATAGAAAACATAAAAAAGAACCAGTTACAAATGAAGAATGCTTTAACAGAAATTAAGAATACATTACAGGGAAACAACAGTAGAGTAGATAAAGCAGAAAATGAGATCAGCAATTTGAAAGATAAAGAAGCATAAAACACCCAATTAGAACATCAAAAACAAACAAACAAACAAAATGAGGATAGCGTAAGGACTCTCTGGGGCAGCTTCAAGCACATCAACATTCACATCATGGGGGTGCCAGAAAATTTCCCTAACCTGGTGAAGAAAATAAAGATGTACCTACGGGAAGCACAGAGTCTCCAAAGAAGATGAACCCAAAGAGACCCATGCCAAGAAATATCATAATTAAAATGGCAAAGGTTAAAAGACACAGTAAGTATCTTAAAAGCAGCAAGAGAAAAACAATTAGTTACCTATACAAGAGCTCCCAAAAAACTGTCAGCTGATTTCTCAACAGAAATATTTTAGGCCAGAAGGGATTGGCAAGAAATATTCAACATGATTAAAAGCAAGGACCTACAACCAAGATTACTCTACCCAGAAAAGCTATCATTTAGAATCAAAGGATAGACATAGAGCTTCCAGACAAGAAAAAGCTAGAGTTCATCATCACCAGTTCAGTATTATAAGAAATCACATAAAGAAGAAGAAAATGGCAATAAATACATATCTATCAACAACTACTTTAAATTCAAATGGATTAAATGCTCCAATCAAAAGACATACATTGTCTGAATGGATACAAAAACAAGTCCTGTATATATGCTGTCTACAAGAGACTCACTTCAGATCAAAATGCCTGCACAGACTGAAAGTGAAGGGATAGAAAAAGATATTTCATGAAAATGGAAGTTTTTAAAAGACTGAGTAGCAATTTATATCAGACAAAATAAACTTTAAAACAAAGGCTACAATGAGAGACATAGAAGGACCCATCAATCCTATTACTGGGTATTGATCCAAAGTAACCCAAAACACTAAATAGAAAAAAAAATATGCATTCATATATCCACTGCCACATTATTTACAAAAGCCAAGACATGGAAGCAAGTTATGTGTCCATCAGTAGATGAATGGATAAAGAAGAAGTGGTACATATGTGCAATGGAATATGACTCAGCCATAAAAAGGAATGAAATCTTGCCATCTGCAAAAACACAGATGGACCTAGAGGGTATTGTATTGAGTGGGACAAGTCAGACAGAGGAAGGCAAATGCCAGATGATTTTGCTTATATGTGAAATCTAAAAAGTGAAATAAACAAGGAAAAGGAAACAGTCTCAAAGATACAGAAAACATTTTCACAGAGGCCAAATGGATAATAGATAAAATGAATAATGGGAAATGGATAAGAAAGATGAAGGGATAAAGAAGTACAAATTGGTAGTTACAGAATAGTCATGGAAATGTAAAGTATAGCATAGGGAGTAGAGTCAAAATATTGCAATAACTATGTATGGTGTCAAAAGGGTACTAGATTTATCAGCATGAACACTTTGTAAGTAATATGAATGTCTAATCACAGGGTTGTACACCTAAACTAACATACTATTTACATCAACTGTGATTGAAAAAATAAAAAATTATATCAAAATAAAAAAATTTTATTGGGCACCTATGTACCAGGTTATGTAATTAACAGTAGGAATGCAAAGATGAGAATGTACCTCCATCTTGAGGGAATGTGATATATTGAGAAAAGACAGAAATGGGAACCAGCACACAGAAATGGGAACCTCCTTTTTGATGCATGATACATGCTTGGAATGAAGGTGCTAGAGATGTCACTGGCACAGGAAAGCCACTGTCCTTATTTCTCATTTTTTGATAGTTAAGGACTTAGAGAGTCTTTGGTCATGCGGAGAAGATAAAAACTATTCTGTCTTGTAGTCATTTGGAAGTTTATTTGTTTCTTCTTTGTTTGGTTATTTGTTTTAATTTCATGATGCCAATTGCCATCAGGGGAGCAGACTGGGTCATGGCTCAAGTCTAGCTCAAAGTATTCCATTTCAGTGTGTGTGTGTGTGTGAGTGGTATATATATATATAGTGTATATATATATATATACACTATAACTATACTGTAACTATATATATAGTTTAGATATGCACAAGTACATGTATATGTATAATAATCATCATGTAATGTGTATATTAAAATAATGAAAGAAACCCAATAGATCCCTCCATATTCTGTAATCCCATTCTAGTTCATGTTTAATCCCATTCTGGTTCAGGTTTCTTCCATTATTTTAATAACCATATTCCATGTGGGTTGCTGGGGCATTATCCCCAGAAAGATGGGGGAAGTGGGCCTGAACTGTAAACTTTACCCCACTCCTTGACAATATGTCTGTACTTGAGAGCCCCATCTGGAATCTAATTTGCCCATTTGAGGGCTTTAGGGAATTTTGAACTGTGGCATATGGCTAAAGTAATTGATTGGGGTTTTTTGTTTGTTTGTTTGTTTGTTTTAGTTAAATAGAGACTATTAGCCTATTGGTATGGAGAAGAGAAACTCTTCCAAATTGAACATCAGTAGATGAGAGGGAGAAAAATCCATAGCATGGCCTGAAATCTAAGAGAAGTATAGGCAGAGCCTAAGATGAAAAGCTTTGGTAGTCACAGGGTGATATTCTTTAACAGCTAAGCAAATGAAGACTGATACAGGGCAATGACACTGCCTGATTCAAGGTAGATACATGTTAGCTGCCCAAGACCTTTAGCACAGAGATTAGCAGAGCCTCTCTACATCTGTCTGGAACCATCCCAGCATGGATAAAATGCAATGAAATCAAAGGTAAGAATATAGTATCTGAGAAGTCCATAATTATCTCAAAAGAAGTGACCATTACAGTTCTAGGCCATCACCACTGTAACTGATTGCTAAGAACAGATGACCCAATATGAGCAAAGACAGATTTCAAATTGCCAAGGCCTAAAAAGTATAACAATAGATGTTTTAGCTGGCACAACTAATCTTTTCCTTCCAATTAACTTCTGGTGTTCTCAGGTATCCTATACACTTTACTGGAGTTGTGTCTTTTATCCAACATTTCCCAGTTTCACCCTATCTTATCTTTACACCACCCTTCCCTTCCAGGCCCCTGACTCACCTGTTACAATATGAACAGTACCAAACTTGTCCTCATCTCCCATCTGGGACCACCTTTTCTTCTTCCACACATCATTCAATTGCCCCACTTTGGACTACCCCTCTTCTCTTTTCCCTGTGCCCCAAACTCCTGGTACCTTTGTATAATAACTGAAATTCTCATGCAACTCTTAAGAGTTGCGCCTGGAATGAGAGGATTTCACATTTTGTAGCCAACTTTTTGAGATCAGTCACCTTTACCATTTGAACTAGACTTTTACAAGTAAGTAGGAATGTGTTGGGTAAAGCAAAGGAAGAAGGGCAGTGCAAGCAGTATGTTTAAAAGCACAGAGGTATGGGAACAGACTGGGTTAGCAGAGGCTGAGGAAGTAGTAGTGGCAATGAGGAGCTATGTCACAGGGCTTAGGGGAAGTAATGGGTGATATACCTGTAAAGTATAATTATGACATCCTAAAGAAAAACATCACTCAGGGGGCAACATAAAGGATGAACTAGAGGCAGGGAGACAAATGGAATGCTACTTAAATAATCCTGGGGTACCTGAAAAATAAAACTAGCAAAGCAAGCTAGGGCTTTAAGAAACACTTCTGAAATTAGAGCAGTCATATCTATAATAAAAGTTGTCAGTGGTTAAAGTGAAAGAGGACTTGAGAATGTTCCTGAGGCTATTAACTTGATTTAACTAACTCAACAAAAAAAGGAAACTTCACTTTTTTTTTTTAATTGCCATGGGATATTTAATATCATCTCCATCCTCCTCTGTGCTAAAGATGTCCACTGGGACTGAAACAGACTTGTTGGATGGTCAATATTTATGAAGTTTGGCCAAATCACCCAGTTGCAGTGACAATGACAGGTTGCAGTGGAATAGGCTGGATTCCATTCCATTCGGATCCTTTGTACTGGGGCTGTTGTCCTGCCTACAGGGATGCTGCTGGCAAGAAGCATCCCCAGACACTCAGTTGCAAGGTTGTAAATTCCAGCAAGGCTATTCAATATTCATGTAATTACCCCAGAAAGCACATTTGACATTTCATAAATACAGCAGAATATTTATCATTTGTCTCTTCCTCTCTGCTACCAAAGCATACATAAAAAATAATCCTCAGGGATCCCTGTTGTCTGAAATGGCAACAGTTATTGAATCCATAAATTTGATGGATCAAAATCTTCCTTCTTTATTCCTTTCATAATTTACAAATTAAAACGAGACCATATAAATGAAGCAGCCTGCTGCCCTGGATGGGGCACAACTATTCCACAGAAAGGGTTGTCTCTTGTCAGCTCTGCTTGCACCTCCAGTCCCTTATGTTTTGGTGTCTTTCCCAGAAGGAGCCATGCAAACCCACAGATCCTAGACAGACTCATGGCCATGGCTCAGGGTCCTAAGTGTGGAGGCCCCCAGGTGCCCAGGTGGCTATAGGCTAGGATGATTACAGCCTTGTTCTCCAGCCTCAGAATGACCAAACATGAATGCAATTTCCCAAGGACTCTGGGACTCTGCAGATAGATTGGGAGGACTCTGACTTGCACACTGCACCCCCACTGAACACACAGCTCCCCAATACAGACCGAGGTCTTCAGAAGTGATAAACCATAGGGTATATCACCAAGAGAAGAAAGGATGAAAACACCCTGTGCAAACCCAGCCCAGCCTTCTGTGAGTCAGAGCTGAAGACAGAGCTTCTATATGAGAATAGCCCAACCCAAAGTTGGCTGGTGGTGTTCCAAACACAGACAGCCTCTTCATGTTGGGGTGGGGAGGTGGTGAGTGGCTCCTCTCCCCAGGCAGGGAAGAGGGTGTCTCTCCTCCATAGCCAGACAGGAAGTGATGACCTTCTGCATCACAAACAGGCTAATAAAGATCATAGAGTACATGTACACAATCTAGGTATTTCTAGGTATTTTCCCCCCAAAGAAGTAGTTTTTCATAAGTGAAGTAATAAGATCCGCAAACTGGAGAGTTATTTTCAGAACTATGAAGTATCATGACCTACCTTAGTATCAAAGATAAATTCTCACTATATAAAATGTGTTTTATATTCACACACATACACAATATGTGTATATGGTTGTGATATGTATGTATCACATGCACATATACAGGGTCCAGCAGAAGTAAGGCCTGCTTGAGTGTGGTTGGTAGGGTAATAATATGGGTGTAATAATTTATAGTCTGAATTTGAACATTTCACCTAAAATATCATATGGTGTGCTTGGGTACAGAATTACATGCTTATGATTTTGTAATGAAATATTTTGTAACAAAAAAGGGGCATTATTTGTGCCAGACCTCCTTGTATATGTCTAATATGGGCTTGTGTAAGTTGATGTACCCTTACATATGTGTATGTTCATATATGTGTGTAACTATAGTTATAAACATGTGTGCATGTGTAAATATATTTATAAGCATGTGTGTATATATGTTTATATAAATATATATAAACATGCATATGTTTATATATAAATATAAACTGAGAGAATGGTTTACATGACATCCATGCAACCTTGCAGCCAAGGAGAGTGGACTGGAATGCACTTGTGTAAATGATGATGACTTCACCAGCCATGTAATATGAAAATTAGAGACATTTATTGAAGATACAAGATACAAGAAGCATTGTACATAAGACAATGATGCCTCAGTTCCCTTCCAAGTAAGCATCTCTGTGCTTTTAGACACTGCTTCCACTGCCCCTTCTTCCTTTGTTCCACCAACACATTCCTACTTGCTTGTAAAAGTCTAGTCCAAATGGTTAAGGTGACTGATCTCATATTTATATTTATGTATAATATAAACACATATGCATATATGTTTATAAATATAGTTATACATATAAGTATAATATATGCATATGTTTGTATAAACATACATACAAGCATAAACTTACACACATGTTTATATGTGTATGAACACACACACACATAAAACCAGGTCTGTTTAGAAAAGTCCAGCCATTGTTAATATAACAAGAATGGTTTGCAGGACATCGATGTAACCTGGCAGCCAAGGAGAGTGACTGGAATGCACAAGTGTGAACAATGGCAACTTCACTATACTAGTCAGTGGTAGCAATAGATGTCACTGAGTGAGCATGCGTACTGTGTGGCTGTCACATTCAAAATGACTGAGCAAGTAGAGCAATGAATATGCATCAAATTATGCATTAAGCTTGAATATTACTCCACAGAAACTATTTGGATGCCTCAGAAGGCTGTAGCTATGGGCAACTGATGATTGGCAGCTTCATCATAACATGTCTACTCATGCATCACATCTCATGCAGAGTCTTTTGGCTGAAAACATCAAATCACCCAGTTGACTCAGCCCCCCTACAGCATAGATTTGGCACCCTGTGACTTCTGGCTTTTCCTAAAACTAAAATCATCTTTGAAAGGGAAGAGATTTAAGAACATCAATGAGATTCTGCAAAATATGACAGGGTAGTTGATGACAATTGGGAGAACTGTGTGAGGTCCCAAGGTGCCTACGTTGAAGGGAGCTGAGGTATCATTGTCCTATGTACAATATTTTTTGTATCTTGTATCTTCTTCAATAAATGTCTCTAATTTTCATATTACATGGCTGGTGAAGTCATCATCATTCACACATGCACATTCCAGTACCCTCTCCTTGGCTACAAGGTTACATGGATGTCACATAACCCATTCTCATTATATTAACAGTGGTTGGACTTTCTCCAGGCAGAACTTTAGATAGATAGGTGATAGATTGATAGATAGATAGATAGGACAGATAGTTATAAAGATGATAGATTTAGATTACATATAGATATATAGATATAGATAGATATACATATATATGTGAATATATGTGAATCCTCATAAATGTCCATACTATCCATGGGTGTGTATAACATCACTGTGTATATTGATATTTATAATTGTGTTTGTGTTATTATACATGCAAAAATATATGTGTACAGAAATGTGTATGCATGCACATGAATGAATATGTGTGTATGTAGGTCTAAGTACTATAGTTTAATAATAGTTTATATTTAGTTTAAATTTATATATAGTTAAATATGTGGCAGCCACTACATTTTTTACAATCATTACTTCAGTTTCTTCTCACATTGTCTTCAAAAATTTATAATTACTTTCATTTTATTGGTGCAAAAAGCGAGGATCAGAGAGAGAGAAAAAGATTTATCCAGGATCACACAGGTACAAAAAGGCAACCCTGGGATTACATCAAAGTCCCCAGCATGTAGATTCAGTGCACCTAATGTATACTATATAAATATATATCACAAATTTATATACTTATATGTGTTCTTCATGCATGTTGTGTAAGGATGTGTGTACATGCATGTATGTATGAAAGGGTTCTCTACACAGGGATCTCTGTGCACAGGGCCTTTGACAATGGCATGCAAATATTCCCCTTAGGTTCCTGTAGGCCTCCACTAATTGATCCATTTTGTCCTCTAAGAGCCCTTCCTTCACCAGACAGTCTCTTCATGGGATACTTGTCTTTCCCAAGGGTCTCTTTGGCCCTTTTAAGTGCTGCTGCTGCAACAGCAAAAGCAATACCCAGTTGTGGAGCCAGCTACCCTGTCAAGGCCACCCAACTCTTCAAGCACATTCTAGAGGTCCCTGGGCTTCCAAGCAATGAGCTCTGGTAATAGAAGAGTCCTTTCAGCTTGCTCCTATTCATGAAGAAAGGAGGCACCTTCAGATTAAACTGTGATCCCACCCTAAAGTGTTATGAGGCTCTGGAGCAAGTCACTAATAGTAAAATGGGATCATCATGTCTCCTACCCAAAATGGCTGACAGGACAAAGTTAGATCACAGACAAGTGTCTGGCCTGAGGCCATTCAGATCCAGTACCCTAAAAGCTAGTGTTCTCTCTGCTGAGGAGATACTAAACCCACAAGCAGGAGGGTATTTTCTTGTTAATACTATTTCTTTCAAACTAGTTCACTTTGTATGTAAGAACCTACTTTCATTCTACCTGCTTCCACTCCCAGGTACAGATGATTGGAAGGGAGGGAGACTCTGAGCCAGCAGCCAATCTGCATGACAAACCAGTGAGAGTCAGGTTCCAGGAATCTGAACTGAAATGAAGTGCTAGCCTCTGTGGAACATTTGATTGAGGATTCCACACATGCTGGGATAGAGGCAGTTGTCTGCAAAGGAAGACAGAAATACTGCCAGAAAAAAGAAGAATCAAGAGACCACATGACCCTTAGAGAGCAGGCAGAGACCCTGACTCCTGACTTTCCATTTCTGTTTGTTCCCTTCCAGACCTGGCTCCACATCTTGCTTTAGGTTCCTTAAGGTAACTGAAATATCCTTCTTTAAAAGCCTCCCTTTTGTTCATAACACTTGGAGTGGATTTCTGTTCCTTGCTACTTAGTGATGACTGAATTAAAAACGCTTAGCCATTTCTGAGGCACTATGAGTTCTAGAACATTCCTAGCATTTTGTTTCACTATTGTTGGAGACACACCAAGTCTGTCACCACTGTGTTTGGTACTATCTAGTTTATGGGCTTAGTGAATTAAAGAGGCCATGGAAAACTTGAAAAGTCAGGGTATCTTAACATTGCTGAGAAAGAAAAAATGGCCATGAAAATGTAATATAAAGTTAAGGGTCCCAAATTTAAAAAATTTAAAATATCCTCAAAATCAGCCATTCTCATTTCTCTTGATGCAATAGCTGCACACTGTGTTCTAAAAAGACATAGTACCTGCAGATCTCATGGAAGACATATGACATACATGTGGAGCCAAGAGTGACAGCTGGTGTCTCTCTGTTCTTTAATAGGAAATAAAATTGTTTTAAAAGCTTACGCTATTTTGGTTCTGAAGTTTAATACTTCCCCTATACTTTTGTGACTTTCTGAATGTTTTTGTGTTTTTGTCACCTAATTTGTATTCTCTGTCCTGACACTTCCCCTTCTTCAGTGATTTACCACCTCTGCCCTGGGCTGACCCCAACTTGGAACTCAGTCCCTGTCCCTTGATTTCTTGCAAACACCATTTGTGCTGGCTGTTTGGCTGTGAAGTTGCCTTTCCTGAAGAGACGTAAGAGCACTGCACAGCCAACAGCCTAAAACCAAGTGATAAACAGCTGGTCCTCTTCTCAGCAATCTTGTAGGCCCCTCCCTACACTTTCAACTTTCTGCCTGGTGGGATCCTTTCCACAGTTTCCTGTGCTCACCTTTCCCTCATCCTATCTCCAGGCTTGTTCCACCCTGCACCTCTTCTCTCTTGCGCCCACTCTTCCTATAATTACTCTACTGCACGTTAATTGCTCTTTGATATACCCCAACCCATTCACACAATGCCAACAGGGCCTCCAATCATATTCAAAAAAGCCTATTAGGCTTTTTTTAAAAAAGCATAATTTTCTCCCTGAGTAGAATTCTGCTCCCAACATCCAAAATAACATTATTTTTCTCCCTCTTGCACAGGCAATCAAAGCAAACAAGACCTTCTCCAAAAGATCAGGGCCCTCCTTCTGTCCATAATCTCCCTTGCAGTTCTACCCCCTGGCACTTCTGTCTTGACAACCTCTCTATCTGATGCTGAATGTCTCCACATACCCCAAAACAAAACTCAGGTCTGCACGGCCTGACTCCTTCCCATAGGCCTTTTCCTCTGCCTGGAATACCTGACCTTTTCAACTGTCAAATTCCACCTCATCCTTTCTAAACTCAATGCAAATATCGCCTTCTCTGTGATTTCTCCCCTAATTCCCTGGTCTTAGCAGGAATCAGATGGTTCCCTCCTTGAACTCCCTCACACCTATATTTTCATCTCCAGAACAATCGCCCCCTGTATATCACAGTGCACAATCAGAAGAGCCAGGTCTCTTTGATCTATATCTCTGCATATTTTGCAACTGGAAAATAATCATTGCTCTGAAAGTATGATTTAAACAAATGCATAAATGGAGAGTAGGTGATGTCTATTATGTGTTTACTGTATGACAGGAGGAAGTATTCTAAATATCCTACATGTACTAATTTAACTACCTATGTGTACTGCCTCACCACAACACTATAAATATTATTGGGTATTTTATATGTGAGTTTCTTAAAGTTTATCAGTGATAAAGAACTTATACAAGATCACTCAAGTATAAAGTGCTGGAGCTGAAATCTGAATCCAGCCTAGGCTCCTCACAATTATGCTGATCTCTAAGAAATGAAAACTTTGTTTGAGGGGGTTTGGAGGGTGATGGAGGGGTTCTTCATGGACCATGGTTTCAGGTTCACTCAACCATGCAGGAGACATTTACTAGGGGACTATGCTGATACTGTGCTAGAATCAAAGGACACAAAGGCAACTGTAATCTATAGTTGGGGCTGATAGGCTGTCCAAAGTCAAGCAGCTTTGGTGGAACTCCTCATTCATCTTTCAACTGGGGTAGGAACTACCTATCATAGATACTTTTTAGTCTTGCTGCTATATAATATAAAGAAGTAGAAAAACATACACACACTCACACACACAATAATTACATCAGGCCTGGTAAATGCTACAAAGCCCTGAAGGTTCATGTGAATCCACTAGTTGTAATAGGGACTTGCGGTATGCCTCAGTCGCTCAGAAAAGTACCCCCAGTGCTTTGGCTGTCACCAAGGAACAGAAGGCCCAACAAGGGCCCAGAACCATGACTACGGGGCACTAATTATGTTGGACTGGCCAGGTTGAGAGGAAGATGACTCTTTCCCTAATACTTTAATGTCATTTGTATTGTGTTCTCTTTGCCAAAATGTCAGCCTCTTTGCTAAAATTAAACTCTAAGTCCCTCATAGAAAGATCTCAGTTCCATAAGCCAATATTGATATAAAGACATTTAGAAGCATGAGTAAAGACAGTTTATTTGAGCCCATAGAAACAAGTGTCTATTGCTCTCATTTGGTGATAGAATTAACATCTAGTAGCCTGTGTGGGGCTTCTCTTATGAACACATGAAAGAATATGAGCATGCCTATGAGAGGACACATGAGAGAGAACATTACTCAGGGGTAAGTCGAGTGTTTTGGAGCTTCTTTTTCCAAATAGTCTTGAAAGTATTTATTTCTGATTGTATCAGTTAGCTATTGCTGCATAATAAACCACACCAAAATTAATAACTTAAATAACAATCAGGTCTTATTTCTCAGGAGTCCACAGGATGGCTGTGGGGTTGGCCTATCTCAGCTGGGCCTGCCTATGTACCTATGGTCAGCTTGCCAGGTGGCTAGGGCTTGCTGGTTTAGGATGGCATCCCTCAGGTTGACTCTGTTCTTTTCCATGTGTTTTTTCATTTTCCAGCAGGTTAGACCAGGCTTGTTCTCATGGCGGCAGTAAGAATTCAAGAGAAAACGTAGAAGTGTCCAAGGACCCCTAAAACTTGGAACTGATATACTATCACTTCTGTCACTTTCTTGTGGCCAAAACAAGCTCTAAGGCCAACCCAGATTCCAGGGCAGGGATGTGCATGTCATCTCCTGATGGGGAGAATTACAGAATCACATGGAAGTCAATCTACCACACTGCTCAGTGGTGAGAGCATAAACAGGTTAACTACCATTTGGTGAACTGTAAGACCCAACATTATTATTATCCTCACATTTATGATGAGACAACTGAGATTCAGACCAAATAAGTAACTTGGCCAAGACTACAGAGCTAGAAATGAGGAAATCTGAGGTTTGAAGCAACATTTACTTGACTCTAAAGCTTATGCTTTTCCCATTTCACTGAATGGGCTTAACAACACTTTACACTCTGAAATACTAATGTGAAGAAGCACCTGTGCCTGGCCCTGGATGTTTATGAGGAATGTGTGACAGGAGAGAGGACTAGCCCAGGCTCTGGGGAACAGGCAATGTCCAAGCAAATAAACTGGCACAATGGAAAGAAAAATGGTTTTAGAGTTAGACTCTCCTGGGTCTAAATGGCTATGAAACTCTTTCTAATCTGCAAGGTGTTGATAGCAGATACTCCCTCAAAAGGCTGTGTGGACCACCTGATTTCAGGTGCAGGTTCTACCACTGGGTGGGTGTTTGACCTCAGACACATTGTGCTGCTTCCCTGTGTCCCAGTTTCTTCAATTATGGAGTATGTATAATGAGGAGCATGTCTCCCAAGGTTGTTGTGAAGATTACATGAATTAATATTTGCACAGCACTTAAAACATTTTGCACCAAATAAGTAATATATAATAATCAACATGCAACTATGCACATGTACCTATGGTGCCATAGAGTTAGAAGGGACATATAATGTCAATGTGTTAAACCCTACAGGTAAGGCCTGGTGAACAGCTGAGCATAGAATGAGTGTTTGGTGAATTATGCTTGCACCTTTGTGCTAGCATACAAATGGACTGTCTAGCAGACAAACAGGCTGAGATCAGAACCATATCTAGAGAAAGACTCTGACCTAAGACCCTCCTAAGGATTCAGTGCTTCTGCCCAACACAGAGGGCAGTGATGAAAGTGGGCTTTAAAGCTGTTTTACATGACATGCCTGGAGGTACCCTGTTTCTCTGAAGGGTATAAATGTCATGTTCCATGGAGGTATATAGCTCAGGGTATGCTCATGGGTAATGGTTGAAAACTAGGGGAAATAAAGTATTATTAGGAATAAAGGTAGTCATTTTATATTCATACATACATACAAACATACACACACACTACTTCTGGAAAGAGTTGATGTCATGGGTGGAACTGTGTCCCCCAAAATTCACTCCTAACTACCAGTAGCTCAGAATATGACTAAATTTGGAGGTAGGACCTTTAAAAGGCATCTAGGTTAAAATGATAGGTAGGTATACATCAAATATGACCAGTGTTCTTATAAGAAGAGATTAGTACATAAACACATAGACACACACAAATGGAAGACCACATGAGGACACATAAGAAAGTGACTAACCACAAACCAAAGGGAAGCTCTCAGAAGAAACCAAACCTGTCCACACCTTGATCCTGGACTTCTAGCCTCCAGACCTGTGAGAAACTTAACTTCTGTTGTTTAAGCTACTGTGGTTGTGACACTTGGTTGTGGTAGCCCAAGCAAACTAAGACAGTCAATAATTGGCCATTAACTTTCAATAAAATTTAAGTAAAGAATCTGGGACTCCCACACACAGCCTGCTTTTCCCAGGACAGATGAGCTATGGATCCTTGAAGAAGGTGGGGGTGGGGTGGTTCATAAAACCGTGGAGGAAAATGCTGAGCTGGAGGCACATTTCCATCTTCTTCACCCAGTGAGGCCTTTCTGATGCAGCCACCCTGTTTCTGCCAGTTGAACCCTGTTTCTTCCCCTGGTCTGTGATCATGATCAGCCTTTGGTTGCATTCTGTATCCTGGATTTTCCACTGTCACACCAGTCCTGCTCATCCCAAATCTGCCTTATGCTCTTCTCCCAAAGGTCACATGCAGATGTGACAGGGACACACTCCCATCGATTACTCTCAGATCTCTGCTCTGTCCAGACTTTTGGCCTGAATAAGTGTAAGGATGGATTATCATGTGCATGTTACTCACAATACCTGCCAGTTCTGCAGACTCCCTTGGTTTGTAACCCATTTCACACTAACATGAACAAGTTGACATTTTTGAGGTTAATGACCCAGTTGCTTATAACACAGGTGGGGTTTGAAATCAAACACTTCACATGAACTGAAAGCCTGTGAAAAGCCTTTATTATGCTGTTCAGTAGCATCTGAGAAAACTAAGTTGTCCTTTGACACAGATACAACCATCTAGGATCCATGTCCTCCATCTAATTTGTACTCTGAAAAAATTTCCTGAGTGTTCTCACTTCAGCAAATGTCTCATGATTTTTAAAATAATGCACATCATGATACAACTTGTTGCAGATGCTGAAGGTGAGCTACAGACTTGCTGAAACTGAATAAATAAATTTTTCTATACAGAATGGTCTGCAATGAGCAACAAAGAAATTGTGCTAAGAATTTCTAACAAAGATAAATATCATGAATGTTTTTGACCAGTTCTAATTAAAATTAGGAGCTTTTCAGTGAAAGACAAATACCATATGATCTCACCTTTAACAGGAACCTAAACAACAAAACAAAGAAGCAAGTGAAATATAACAAAAGACACTGAAATAGAGTTGTCAGTGACCAGAGGGGAGAGGGGAGGGAATTTCAGGGGAGAAGGGAAGGGTTTACAGGAACAAATATAGAGGACACATGGACAAAACTAGGGGTGTT
>CM052542.1:99381689-99407795 GCA_028533065.1 Trachops cirrhosus | reverse complement strand
AGGGAGGAGGGGAGGAATGGGTGGGTGGGCTGGAATGGGAATAAAGGATAGAAACTGTACTGAATAAACTAAAATAAAAATTAAAAAAAATAAAATAAAATAAAATAAAATTAGGAGCTTTTCAATCACATTTTGAGCAACATATCACCAATTTTCTCATTTCTTTTTAATGTTAAGAGGTTGTGAAATGTGGAGGTTTTCTTCAAGATCTCCTCAAAAACCTGACATCTCTGGAGAGTCAGTCCCTCTTTCTGTCTATAAGGTGGGTGCTGAGTCAATTCAGCCACCTCAGTATTGAAATAACCAGGCCATACTCAGTTCTTTGAAATGCCACCTCTTCATAGTTTGGGGACTCAGCTGCCCACCTATATCTTCTTAATGCAAAGGAGTATGCTGAATGTTATCTCCCTATTTGATTTTCCATTTTTTGTTATGTTGATTTTATAAGTTACAAAAAAGAAGGTATAGTAGTTCTAACACATTTAAGAATTGCAGAATTATAAATTAAAAATATTAATATTTCAACTTCTTCCCACCTTCCAACCCCACTGAATTGAGTTAATCAGCATTAGCAGTTGGATCTGTGTATTTCATTCTTTGCCTTTCCCTCTGATGATACAAATGCTGTATGATTTGTACTGTTTTACAGAAGTGTGAGAATACTATACTTACAGCTCTTCACCTTGATATGTTTTCATATAGTAACCCCTCATGGCCATCCTTCTGATTCACACACATGTATCTCAACAAAGCATAAAATTTCATAGTGAGAGTGTTCTGTGGGTTATTCAACCATCCCCCTTCTGACAGATATTTAAATTGTTTATCTTTATGCTTTATTTTTGTTTTTTTTGCATACTGCAAATATTGCTGTGATAAACATCCTACGATTGTACACATATGTTTTACTACCATGTGTTTATACTATCAACTTCCTGAAGGTGAAAATAGATGTTTTCAATTGCACTTAACACCCTGATATTACTTTTCTACAATGTTACAGCAATTTACAGATTGGTCAACAATGTGTGTATATCTCCCCATATATAAACTCATTCAGATGTTATCCAGCTAGACAGCATATAAAGATGTGGGAATTTCTAATATATTCGGGAATTTAATTATTAGTGCCATGTGAAGTTAGGATTTCCAGCTACAAATGTCTCCAAATTTTCTTTTAACATGAGCTAGATTATTAACCTGTATTCTTTCAGTTGCAGGGGAAAGAGATGTAACATTACATATCTGCAGTAAAACATTACATATTTTGCTTTTTTATTATAGTATTGACTTTGTTCTTTAAAATGTGCCTTCACCCAACAATCCTATAATTATTCTCCTAAATTCTTACCTAGAGTTTTTGTGTTAGGTAGTTTTTTCTGTTGGTATATTGGGTTAGATATTAATACCCTAGTAGTTTAAGATTTTCTTGGGAGGAAAGAGACATTGGGCATGTTTTAAGGTTTGTATGACACTCAATGCCCTATACTTTATATTTCATATAAGAGAGGCATCTGTGGAAATATTAGTGGAAAAAAGAAAGAAGAGACAAAGAAGGAAGGAAGGATGGGAGGGAGGGAGGGAGGTAACAAAGGAAGAAAAAAAGTCAAGTGGAAAAGAAGGAAGGAGAGATGGAAATGTCTGATCCTTTAGAATAAAAATGAATATTTGTTCTATATTACCTAGGATGGTGATATTTTTCCTGAGTCTAACATAGCTTTCATGTTTGTTAAGCCTGGGGAGGGAGTAGGGAGGCAGTTTCCACTACTGATAATGAATATTCTGTAATTCATTTCTTTCTTCAAAAATTCTAAAGTGGGAATCTGACATATTTGAGTTTATAGTTCTGAACTGCATTTATTAGCTGGTTTTTCTTGGAAAAGTTGACTAGCATTTCTGGACTCCTTTTTCCTACTGCAAAATGCAGCTGACAGCATTACCCTTAGAGGTTATCCATGAGGCTCCTTTGGTATTTCAAGGCAAAGGGCTGACACAGAGGACATGGTAAAGATGAACCCATGCCAACGTTGTTCAGTCAGTCCTGCCCACCAGATTTCTTTTGACTTGCCCATTCTACTACAGGTATTTTCAGAAAGAGAAGACCTTTGAGCTGGAGGAGGTTCTCACACAATGCACCTCCTTGCTCTCCTTCTTTCTAGGCCCCATATTTATTGGAGCCCACAATGTGGCCAGGTACTAAGCTGCCATCTTTGTGTTGTTGGCTGTTATCTAAGATTTGACATTCCTTCCATTTTTCTGGATCACAGGGCTCTTTGAGAAACTGATTTCAATCCTTACCTAAGGGGAAAGAAGTAATATAGAAGCTTCTCATAAGTCTGTGCACACAATTTTGGTGTAATAGACACCCCATATAGAGCCCATCCTTATATCTCAGTTAAGGCCTGGATCAGAAAAGTAATAGGAATTAAGCAAATGTAGCCCACCCCTGCACCCTCAGTGGTTGATATTTTATCTCAAAATGCAAGCTTCCATGGTAGCAGCATGTTCACCAGCTAGCAACAGCCCATCAGAACCCCAAATTTGAACTTTAGAGCCCCAGTCCACAACATGGGTGGTAATGCACATGTTGGGCCTGGCAGAGTGTCTGTCCATTCTTCATCAGTGAGGCCTGGATAGAAGATTTTGCCTGGATAGGGGGTTAGGGAAGTGCTCAGAGATTTTTCACATACTCTCTCTTTTGCTCTCTTAGAAGTTTTTCAATTAGTCCAAGAAAATGCAAAGTGACTATCTATCTTTTGTAAGTGACTATCTATCTTATTTAAATCCCACAACAACCCTGAGAAGGAAGTTGTTCTTTATTTCAGATTATGGATGTGAGAGTCTGAGAGAAAATGTGACTTGATCAAGGTGACATCAGTAGGAGGAATCAGGAACCAAATCCAGGCTTAAGTCCTGTGCTTTAATAACCTATTGTGGTTTATCCAAGACCAGACTGTGATAAATAGTCTAGTACTTAACAATCTAATAATAAAAGTAGGACACTAACCAAAGAGAATAAAGAAGCATCTATCCTCAAGAGTGTTTTCCTAAATATCCAGAGATATATCCTGAAGAAATAGCATTAAGGCAAAATGTGTGGGGCCTCACTGATAGAATGACTTCAAGAACAAGAATCTAAATGAATAAAACTGAGAACAACTTTAGGAGTAGTATCAATGAATTTTATCAGAGATACCACATGCCCTGTCTAAATTCAATCATCCAAGAGCTGTCATGTGACTTCCTTCTCAGAGCCAGGCCTGTGCTGGTGCTAGGGATGGACAGATAAATAACACTTGGCCCTGGTCGCCAAGAACTCACAGCCTAATGAGGGTCAGATAATTGCAACACAAAGCAATAATAAGGTGTCCAGAAAGTTCTGTGGGGGATGAAAAGAACCAGTAATTGTGCCCAAAGGTGATCAAAATCCCCTACAAGGTGGTGATAGGACAGCTGGGTATTGGGGGGTGGGGGGAATGTAGCAGTTTGTCATGCAGAAAAGAAAAAGGGAAAAAAATCAAGCAATAATTCCTGAAATATCAGAGGCTTAACACAAGAAACATTTACATTAGTTTATTTTATATGTCCAACAAGGATCCGGGGTGGGATTGGGAGCATGGATGCTACTTTACACAGTCACTAAGGCATTGAGGTTGAATAGGTGAGCCCTAAAGTTATTGGGCAGGAGAAGAGACTACATGGAGGGAAAACACTGGATGTTGGATAAGTCAGTCCAGAAGTAACTTTATTCCCATTCCTATTTAATTGATTAGAAACAGTCATTGGACCCTACTCAGATAAAAGGAGTATTTTCCTCCAAGTACTCAAGAAAGAGGGAAGAACCAGAGCTGGATGAACACTGGCACTCTTCCTCAATTTGTTTAGGAAAATGTGAATCATTTGATTCATTGGATCATAGCCACATGTTGTGAACATACGAGGACAGTGTGCACTGAACAAATGTTCTTGTATCATTTTTGTCTTTAGTTTCTGTAAAGCATTTTGCCCTGATAATTTATTAGAAAAATTATATGAGTTTGTATAAGAAAAAAGTGAACACTAAATATTTACTTCGGTGTTCAGACTCTCAGAAGGTCAATCAAGATAATCCAGAGTCTACTCTAAGGAAATGCAACATGTGGGAAAGGGAGTATAGGACAAATGAAGATAATAATCCAATTTTGAAAATCTGTTTTAAGATAACAGCTTGGAAAAATGATTTCCCAGCTTTGTAACTCATTTCATCTGCTCTGAAGTCTGCAACAAGCATCTCAACCTGGTATCTGTCACTGCACCAGGAGATATTAGCACCTCTGTATCACTTCCCAGCTACACCTGGGCCTCCTCAGTCTAACATCCCTGCCTCTCTCATCCCCACTCCCACTCCAAGCACACTGCTTTTTTTTTCCTGGTTTCTCCAGAAATGCCTTGTTATTCCTGTATCCAGTGCTTTATGCTCTCAGCACTGTTACTATGAGGTACACATGCTCTCTCTTGGCCTGAATCATCTTCATAGTCTCTGCCTCATACTTTAGGATATTTTATCATTACTCTTTTCTGCATTGTCCTCTCATTTTATCACTGCATGTTTTCTTCCCTGCTTCTGTCCCTCAGGTCAAGAGTGGTACCTTAGAGAAACCACACCATGCTCTGCCCAGTCAAGCTCTCAGCAATCCCCACTTAATCACAGCAGGAACCTCTCAACCAGCCTTTCCACCCTCAAGCATGCTCCCTCTTGTTTATTCTTCCTACCTCAACCAGAACAGAAGCCACAACACAGTGGTTAAAGGCCTGGGTTTCACAGTCATATGCAAGTCTTAGTGATTTAACTGTTTTGGGCCTCAGTTTCTTCATCTGAAAGAAATATGGATGATAACTAGACCTATCACATTAAGTTGTTGTGATTACCAAGTGTGATAATGTATAAATCACATAGCAGAGTTCTGATAAAAAAGTGTTTCATATATTTTAATCATCATCATCATCACAGCAGACCCCTACGCTCAGGACACCAGTTATCCCAGCATCATGTCTCCATGGCTCTATATACCACAAATTTAGGATGGAGATGATCTTGCTCTGAGGGCCCACCTACAGGACCCACACTGGCATGTCAGCCCCTGAGACTGACCATCATTTTTAGCATCATCACAGTTGCAGCAGTGTTTGGGATCAGACTTTATAATATAGCATAGAACATTCCTGGGAACTCACTCAGAATCCCATGCACATAAGTCAAGCTGAGTTTGAAAACTAGAGGAGTAAGCAGGTGTCAGAAAAAAGATGTAGGTACTCAGTCATACAACAGCCAACACAACAATAAAATACCTCCACAGTGATTGCAAAGTAGAGTATACTGTCAAGACACCACATTTTTATCTCAGATATACAACTAACCTCAACTCCTCAGTCTGCAAAACTTCCTGAATCCTTCTCTCCAGGATGGATAAAATTCCTAGTAAAACAAGATCCAGGGGAAAGTTTTAAATCCATATAATATATTGCTGCATTTGCCAGAAACACATGATTAACCAGAATTTCTTTTGTGTGCTTACTCCTTGCTCTGAGGATAGAACATGAACAGGAGTGGCCAGGGCTCTGTTCTCATGGACTTGCCCTTCAGCAGGAAAGACAGATAATAAACCAGTAAAAACAAAAATAAGTAACAGAACTTTGGAAAATGGTAAGACCTAGAGATGAAATAAAACAAGTTAATGGCTGGGATGGGGGGAGTGGTAAGGGGAAGTGGAGACAACTGCACTTGAATAACAAAAAATAATAAGAAGAATGAGATAATGAGATGGAGAAGGCTAGAGGGAGAGGGGGATTGTTCAAAAGGTGAAGGGAGCAACAGGAATGGGGCCACTGGGAGATGAAAATTATTGTCATCAAAAACTTTTGTACACAGGATAAGGACACACAAAAACTGGGCAGTGTGGAAGGAAGGTACAATTAATGTGTTTGTTAATACAGTCACTGGCTCGCAGTGTCCGAGTCATTATGAATGAAATGAGACATTCACATGGACTACTGAATCCAGTGGAGGAAAAGGGACAACATGGCTTTTCTCTCAAGGGGAGCAAAAGCCTTGGCCCTTGCTGTGACTGGCCTTTATTGGGTTTCTTGGCACATTACATGATGGTCCTCATTTACTATGCACAGATTCACTTCAGGTGGCTATCTTTTACAGAAAACAAATGAGCCAATGCTGTAATCACATCACAGAAGAGGGATAATTGCAAATGAAAAGGCAAAAGTGGTTGAACTGGTTACACTCATCCTTGGAAGGTTTAGCATGGATTTTAGGAAGTTACTTTGCAGTAAATGTCCTCAATTCAGGGTGAGGGAGTTTTCTAGCAAGAGCAAGACTCAAAGCAGCCTAGGCACATTGCAGGCCTGATTCTCCATGGGAGAACCTATCCATGGGCATGGGTCCTGTGCGTCTCCAAGTGGGAGTTGGGCCCATGCCACGCAGAATGGTCTCCTACATGTTGTCATCTAGGAGAAGCTCAGCAAAGTTTGGGTTTTATTGTGTCAGAATCAATGAGGTAGCCCAGGGACAGAACTGCTAGCCTGGGGAGGGATGATGAAAGCCAGAGGGTAACACTGAATGCAGGCACCTCCCCAAGGGAGGGCATATGAGTGACCAAGTGGTGGCTGTCTCCTGCATAAAAGATGCTGCTGCTGTTGCCTCTGATGCTGCCTGGACTGCCAGGTTTCACATGCATAGGGCTAGCTGGGAACCAAGAGGTCCTTTTTTTGCATTAAAGTACAGACAGGGTCCATTCTTGTTCTGTTTGATCATAAATAAAAAGTCATTGATCTCAAAAGATGGGGGTCCTTGCCTTTGGTGTGAACACATTGCCTGAGGACAGATGATTGTAGCTGCGTAGAATAATTGAGAATAGAGGAATGTAGCCACCTCAGTAGATCAGAGCATGTTCTGTAGAGAAGCAGCTGGCAGCCTTCAGTGTGCTCCAGGAAGCTACATGAAAATGGCCAGGCTAGAATAGAACATCCGGTGAGGTCATAGCTCAATCCAAACACCTTGGAGACTTTTCCTCCCTCACTAATTGTGCTCCTGCTGATGTCACAGGTCAGAAAGGGCTACGGGGTCCAGGAAGCACAGATTAACAAGTACATGTTCACATGCAAGCACAAGAAAACCAGTTAGGGAAGACCAGCAGGCAACCCACCTGGCCTTCAATCACTTTTCTAAGGAAGGTTTTCCAGTTTCCTGTGAATGGAATCATAAGCAGCTCCATGAACTCTCAAAAGCTGTGAGGAAGGACACACAGGGCTTTCCAAACCCTTCCCTTCCGCAAGGACAAAGATGCCACTTGGAATGTGTGGCTGAGATTCTAAGAGGGATGATTCCTAAAAGTGTGAGCCACTGTTTATAGCTCAGTGCGATTCTTTTCTGAGAAAGAACTGCAAAAATTTCATCTTGTCTCAAAAGTGCCTACACCCCCAAATAACTTTAAGAATAGCTCTTACAGTTTCCCTGAGCCAGACATTACCTAGAGCCTGTGAATCACCTCTCAGGGGAGAAATCTTTCTCCTGAAGGGACGTGAAGTGAAGAAGGGAAAAGGACACCACACTGGGCCAAACACCGTGTCAGCTGCTTCACACCAGTGTCTCATTCAATTATCTCCATTAGTTATAAGGTTGCATTATTTCCACCAATTTATAGACAAGGGAACTAAAGCCCCAAACAGTTGAGCATGTTGCCTAGGATGGACACACACCATGACAAAATTTGAACCCAGAGTTGTCCAATTCCAAACTGTGGTTTTCTCACCGCATCATAGTGATTCTTACATTCAACTGGTACAGAGTAGATGGGTCTCAGGGTGTGACCACATCAATGCACCAGGTCCAGACAGTCCTCCTCCCAACCCACAAGAATGTTTGCCTTCTTTAAAGGCCTCTTCTGTCCTTGAGGTTTTAGCATGGGCTGCCACCCATTGTGGGTCCTTCTGAACCTATAAGTACCTAAATGGCTCAGTAAGTAATATTCTTTCTGACATAAGATTTTAGCAAAGGAAACCCAAAGAACAGATCTTTAATTCCATTTATGTTCTCATTTACAGATAAGGGAATTGAAGCAGAACTTGCAAATGACCCATCCCAAATTATACCTTTTTTGGTGCCTTCTCTTAGCCATACTGGAAAGGACATCTAGACTTTGACTTGCCCAATGGAAATAGTTTGTTCCTTTTTGCATGCCTTGCCTTCTCTCACCCTTTCTAGGGTCTGGATGGAGCCTAGAGTGTCTTGTCTCACGGTGCAATCATTACCTCTGGCCTTGCAACAAGGTAAATGGACAGTCATGGCTTTCAAGTCAAATCAATCTGGATTGAATTCATCTCTGCAATGGTTGACCTATATGACCTTGCATAAATGTCTTAACTTGTCTGACCCTCAGTCTCTTCTTATAGAAATGGAGAAAATATTTATTTTACTGGGCAGTTGTAGGATTCAATAAAATCAAGCATATAGAGCACCACGTAGGTGCTCAATACATGGTAGATACTTATTATATTCTGACAATACTCATGTTTGTGGATGAGCTAGCAGGGCTAGCCAGGACTCAGAGAGACTACACTGCTGGCCCCAGGTATAATCTTTTGTCCCTGGGCTGGTCACATGCTCTTCCCTTGCCAGTTGCTCTTTTAAGAAGAACCAATTCCACACTTTCAGATAGATCCACACTCCAAACTGTGTTTGTTTTAAACTAATGAATAGTGGCATTATTATCCCCACTGTTCTCCCGGGTGCTCTGTGCTGAATTTCTTTTTAATTAATTTATTTTTTTTCCACATTAGCAGAACTTCACTGCAGCAGATAAGTAGGGAAGTGCCTGAAATGAATACAGGAAAAAAAGGATGGCCCACCCCACCTATCTCCCATTTCTCAGTGACACCTTCTCCAGAGGCTGCCACCAGGCTTCTGCTGCCCAGGAAAGCCGGCAAGTGTTTCAGCAGGCTCTAAGAACACTGGACAGACAAGAAAGGAGGCAACAGCCAGGTCTCTGCCATATCCTGCTTCTTCCTGACTCTCAGGTGACAGTCAACTGTGAGTACTGTTGAGGAAGTCATAAAGGAACTGAGGGAAAGACAAAATAGTATTGTGCATAAAACAAACCAACAAAAGCATCACCTGTGGCACTGAATATCAGGTAAACTTGAGTTGTTCAGATATGTCACAATGACAAGATGTGTTTATTCCAAAGATGTCAGTGATGCAATACCCACTCAGAAATCACAAGCCAGAGGAGTCCTGGTCCAGTCATGCTGCTTTTCCTTTTGTGACATCAAACTATATGCCACAACTCTGTGCTTTCCTGGTAGTGGGGATGAGGCTGAGGGGTCTTCTTCTCACTTTCTATTCCTTTTCATTGAATGAATGGGGGGTAGGAAATTACATACAACCCTCCAGTTGGACAGGCATTAGTAATGGATGTAGTCAAGTGCTGGGTTAAGGATTAGTAAATGCGTGTTAAGAGCTGAATTGCGTCCCTGAACAATTCAGTCTTAAGCCCTAGTACTTCAGAATGGGACTAAATTTGTAGATAGTCTTAGAGAGGTAATTAAGTTATAATGAGGTCATTAGGGTAGGCTCTACCCCTATATGATTGATGCCTTATTATAAAAAGAAGAAATTAGTAAATGCTGTTATGAGCTGAACTGTGTCCCTGCAAAATTCAGTCTTAACCCCCAGTACTTCTGAATGGGACTAAATTTGTAGAGAGTCTTAAAGAGGTAATTAAGTTACAATGAGGTCATTAGGGTGGACTCTAACCCTATATGATTGATGCCTTATTATAAAAAGAGGAAATTTGGACAAAGACACTCACAGAAGGAAAACCATATGAGGACACAGAGAAGACCAGCATGTACAAGACACGGAAAGAGGTGTAAGAAGACACAAACCCTGCCAATATCTTAATCTTGGACTTCCAGCCTCCAGGCTGAGAAAATATATTTGTGTTATCTAAGCCACCCAGTCTGTGGTAAACAGTTTCCCAGCCTGGGAAAACTAATACAAATGCCATCTTCTCTGCTACACTGCAATGAAGGGCATGGTTAGAACAGCTCTGAACTTATCATGAGTCTGGGAATACAGGAAGATCATTCAGTTAATGCCTCAAATGATATAGAGGTTTCCAATTGAAGGAAGGAGACATCCATCATATAACTTTAAATGTGTGCTCATTTTTGGACCACCATCCTGTGATATCCTCTACATGCATATGGTTTTTAAAATTCTGGGATTATATTGCACAATTTAATCTTTATTTTTGTTAAATATTAATTTGTTTCAAAGAAAATTTAATATATCTTGTTTTTATGAACCTTCTCTCAATTTTTCTGTGTTTAGCCCTGTGAGAGTTTGCCTCTTCTGCTTTTTTCTCAACTGCCTTTCCTGGCATTTGTTTCATAGGAAAAATACTTCCCACCACTGGCACTACTCCACTTCTTCCTGCATGTGTGACCTTCCCAGAACTGTAGAATGAAGCTCTGAGACTCATTTAGGTTTTCAAGTAGAGGAGGTCAGAGCTGGTAACCTGCCCAAGGTGAAAGATTCTCCCAGGTATAGGCGAGAAATTTGAACTTATTCATTGTTGTTGGGGCTAAACTGTGTCATGAATAAAGTGCTGATTTGCCTGGCTTTGTTCTCTGCACACATATTTCCCATGAGGACCTTGCAGAGAGAGGTGACTTGTCAATGGCATCTGTAGCTGATTTGATTGTTCCTGGATTCTCTTCCAAATATCACAAAATATCAGCTGAATATCTTCAAATAACCCTGACATCCAACAGAATAACAGCTATAAAACATAATTAACATTTTGCATCTGTTCAAAATCCCCAATAAAATAATATCCAGCCAAGCTGAGGGATTCTGAGGATGCAGAGCTGAGTGTTTACTGGTCTGCGCATTTATTGCTGTCTGTCCCTTGTCATACATCAGCTGAAAGAAGCAGAGCTGCATCCACCTAATGAGACCCAGAAGAAGAAAGGGAGGAAGAAAGATTTTCTAGAAGCAATACCTCTGTAATAATAAACATACCTAAACCCACATTTTGGTATGCGAATACAATCTCAACTAAAAGGAAACAGGATTCTTTAGAAAACAGAGGAAATACAAAATAAACCTGGATCATTAGTCTGCCCCACAAAGTGACGAAGTGCCAATGGGGACATATTTTTTTACTGAGATATAATTCACATACCATAAAATTCACCATTTCAAAGTTCAGAAGTGTACAAAATTAAGCGGCATTTAGCATATTTACAAAGTTGTGAACAAATCACCACTATATAATTTAATAACATTGTAATCATCCCCCTCATAAAAAATGAAACTCTATAGCAGTTACTCTTAATATGCCCTTCCTTCAGGCCCTGGCAAAAAGTAAACCACTTTTCTGTCTTTATGGGTTTACCTATTCTGGATTTTTTTACAAGTGAAATTATATAACATATGGCCTTTTGTGGATGGTTTCTTTCACTTAGCATAGTGTTTCAATGTTTATACACAATATAGCATGTATCAGTATTTTATGGCTGTTTTTCAATGAATAAGATTTCGTTATATTGATATACCTCATTTATCTATCCACTGGTCAAGTTGTTTTCACTTTTTGGCTTCATAAATAATACTGCTATGAACATTGATATACTTTTTTGTGTGTAAGCATATGTTTCAATCTTCTTGGGTATATACCTAGGAGTAGAATTGCTGAGTCATATAGTAACTCTAGATTTAAGTTTTTTAAAGATTTTATTTACTTAATTTTAGAGAGAGGGGAAGGGAGGGAGGAAGAGAGAAACAGAAACATCAATGTGGGAGAAAAACATTGACCAGTTAGTTGCCTCTCATACATGCCCCAACAGGGGACCGAACCCACAATGCAGGCATGTGCCCTGACCAGAATTGAACCAGTGACCTTTCACTTTGTAGGACTACACCCAACCAACTGAGTCACATGGGTCAAGACCAGTTTTAATTTTTTGGTAAGCTTTTTGAGGATCCGCCAGACTGTTTTCCATAGCAGCTACATAATTTTACATTCTCATCTAATATGTATTAGGGTTCCAGTTTCTCTACACTCTTGCTAATACGTGTTAATATCTGTCTTTTTAGATTAAAACCCAAAGAGTGGGTATGAAGCTGTATTTAATTTTGATTTTATTTGCATTTCCCTAGGAACCAATGGAATCAAAAATGTTTTCATGTATTTATTGGCCATTTCTACATCTTCTTTGAAGAAGTGTTTATTCAGAGCCTTACCCATTTTTAAATTGGGTTATTTATTTTGTTGAGTTGTAAAAGTTCTTTATATCTTTTGGATACCATATCCTAATCTTATATAAAATTTCCCAATATTTTCTCTCATGTGGGGGTTTATCTTTCATTTTCTTGACATCTTTTGATTCACAAATTTTTACTTTTGATGAAGTTCAGTTCACCTGTATGTTCTTTTATTACAACATGCTTTTTGTGTCATACCATAGAAATTATTTCCTAATCCAAAGTTGTAAAGACTTACCCCTATGTGTTTTTTGTAATAATTTTATAGTTTTAGATTTTATAGTTAGGTCTTTGATCCATTTTTTAGTTAGTTTTTGTAAATGGTGAAAGGTAGTGTTTCAACTTTATTTTTTTGCTTGTAGATATCCAGTTACCCCAGGATCTTTTTTAAAAAACAAAACAAAATAGCCCTAACTGGTATGGCTCAGTTGGTTGGATGTCGTCCCACAAAACAAAACGCTGCTGGTTCTATTCCTAGTCAGGGCACATACCTGGGTTGTGGGTTTAGTCCAAGGTCAGGGCATGTACAGGTATGAGAAGCAACAGACAGATGTTTCTCTCCCACATAGTCACTTCCCCTTCTCTTTCTTCATCCCTCCTCCTCTCTCAAAATATAAATAATAAATAAAATCTTTAAAAAATTCTTTCCCCTAATGAATTGTCTTGGTACTCTTATTGAAAATCAATTAACCACTAATTTGACTGTTTCTTTATGGACTCCCAATTCTCTTTCATTGATCTAGTGTCTATATTTGTATTAATACCATTGTACAGAGTTGATTATTATAGCTTTATAAGAAGTTTTGAAATCCAGAAGTGTGAGTCTTCCAACTTTGTTTTACTTTCTCAGAATTATTTTGACTATTCTTGTCTTGCATTTTCATATGAATTGTAGGATCTTCTGGTCATTTTTATACAAAACAATCCATTGGAATTTTGAAAAGTTTCAGCTTAAATCTTTCAATAAATTTAGGGACTATTGCCATTTTGACAACAGTAAATCTTCCAATCCATGAACACAGGGGGCTTTTCTATCTATCAGGCTGGACAAAAAGTACATTTGGATTTTTTTCCATAAGATGGTTCTAGCAGCATTTAGTTGTGTTTTTTTAATTGTTGTGTTTTTAAAATATATTTTATTGATTATGCTATTACAGTTATCCCATTTTCACCCCTTAATTCCCCTCCACCCTACACACCTGCTCACACTTGCATTCCACCCCACTTTAGTTCATGTCCATGGGTCATACATATAAGTTCTTTGTCTTCTACATTTCCTATACTATTCTTAACCTCCCCCTGTCTATTTTCTACCTACCATTTATACTACTTACTCCCTATACCTTTTCCTCCATTTTCTAATCCCCTTCCCCGCTGATACCCTCCATGTGATCTCCACTTCGTGATTCTGTTCCTGTTCTAATTGTTTGCTTAGTTTGTTTTTGTTTTTGTTTTTCTAGGTTCAGTTGCTGATAGCTGTGAATTTTTTGTCATTTAACTGTTCATAGTTTTGATCTTCTTCTTTCTGTTAGATAAGTCCCTTTAACATTTCATATAACAAGAGTTTGATAATGATGAACTCCTTTAACTTGACCTTATCTGGGAAGCACTATATCTGCCCTTCCATTCTAAGTGATTGCTTTGCTGAATAGAGGAATCTTGCATGCAGGTCCTTGTCTTTCATGATTTTGAATACTTCTTTCCAGCCCCTTCTTGCCTATAAGGTCTCTTGAGAAATCAGCTGATAGTGTTATGGGCATTCCTTTGTACGTTACTGTCAACTTTTCTCTTGCTGCTTTTAAGATTCTTTCCTCATATTTAATCATGGGTAATGTCATTATGATGTGCCTTGGTGTGTGCTTCCTTGGGTCCAACATTTTTTGGGACTCTCTGAGCTTCCTGGACTTCCTGGAAGTCTATTCCTTTTGCCAGATTAGGGAAGTTCTTTTTCACTACTTTTTCAAACAAGTTTTCAATAACTTGCTATTCCTCTTCTCCTTCTGGCACCCCTATGATTCAGATGTTGGAACATTTAAAGTTGTCATGGAGGTTCCCAAGGCTCTCCTCATTTTTCAAATTATTGTTTCTTCATTCTGTTGTGGTCGAATGTTTATTTGTTCCTTCTGGTCCAAACCATTGATATGACTCCCAGTTTCCTTGCCTTCAGTGTTGGTTGCCTGTATATTTTCCCTTATTTCACTTCTCAGAGCCTTCACTTTTTCCTCTATTTTGAGACCATACTCAACCAATTCTGTCAGCATCCTGATTACCAGTGTTTTGAACTGTGTACCTGATAGGTTGGCTATCTCTTTGTTGCTTAATAGTATTTTTTTCTGGGGCTTTGATGTGTTCTTTCATTTGGGCCATTTTTTTTTGTCTCAGCCTGTCTGTTATATAGTAAGGGGTGGAGCCTTAGGTGTTTGCCAGGGCAGGGAAAACCACTTTGCTGTGTTGTGGTACTGTATGTGAGGGAGGAGTCCAAGAGGCAATAATGCCACTTGCTCTGCTCTTGTCAGGCTTTCAGTCACTTCTCTGGATACCCACAAGCAAATTGAGCCCTTCTAGTGCTGATTCTTTGTTGGGTGGGTTTGTGTACATTCTAGGACTCTGTGTGTCCCTCCAATGAACTCTCCTGTGAGCCTGGGAGTTTCTCCCACCATAGTAACCCCCACAGGTTTTTTTCAGTCAGTGAATTTGAGGTTTTATTTCACCACACTGAAACCCTGGGTTGCATGGTCTGTCTCATTCCCCAGTTGTTCCTCCCTGTTTATCCACACACAGATGTGGGACTGCCTGCTCCACCAGCCACTACTTCACCTGTGAGAACTCTCCACCCACATGCCCATCTCTGCCCCTCTTACTGGTCTGGATGAATGTTTCTTCTTTAACCCCTTGGTTGTTGGACTTCCATACAGTTTGATTTTCTGTCAGTTCTGGTTGCTTTTTGTTTTTAAATTTGTTGTCCTTCTGGTTGTGTGAGGAGGCACAGTGTATCTACCTACACCTCCATCTTGGCCAGAAGTCTCCACACTTAGTTTTCTTTAACTTTATTCAAAATGATTTTGTTACATTGTATTGTGACAGCTATCATATCAGAGTGCATTTTAAAAAAAACATCAAAATTGTAGAATTTTTGTGTAGCCATTTTAATATTGAAGATAGAAGAAAATACACAACATTTTCTGCATATTGTGCTTTATCCAAGACAAGTAAAAACACAACTGAAATGCAAAAAGAAATTATGCATTCTATGGAGAAGGTGCTGCAAATTATCAAAGATGTCAAAAGTGGTTTGGAAAATGTCATGCTGGGGATTGCCCTCTGGAAGATGCTCCATGGTTGGGTAGACAGGTTGAGACTGATAGTAATTAAATAGATATATCAATTGGGAACAATCAATGTTATACCACCCAGGAGACAGTCAACATATTCAAAACATCCAAATCAATAAAATTATCAGTGAAAATCAGAAGGGACCTGGATGCTGAAAGTCACTGCAGGGAATAGGGATAAAGTAGGAGACACACAGAGTTGGTATACAGTGATCCCTCACTTATTGCGGGAGTTACATTCCAGAGACTCCCACAATAGGTGAAAATTTGCCAAGTAGTGGTGTTATATTTATTTTATTTTTTATATATATTTTAAGGCTTTATAAACCCTTCCCACACTCCTATAAACCTTTCCCACTCTCTTATTAACCTTTCCCACACTCTTATAAACACTTCATATGCTCTTAAACACTTTCTACACTCTTAAACCTACGTAATTTTAACAGCATATAAAATTCTATGAGTACTCACCAGTGAAGTATACTACAACTTGAATGATGAAGATCATGAATTATGTAGCTGTGCATTACTGATGGCGATGAAGGTGATGATGATGAGATGAATGTACTGCACAGCCAAGAAGAGCATTACAGCTCTTCTGAAGGCACCACTTCATCAGGCACTTCATCAGGTGATGCAGTATCTTCACTCTGGGCCATAACTTCTATTTCCACTAAAGGTGTAGGCATAACTGATCTCTTCATCCGAGTGATGAACATGGTTATGGGGAGTTGCTGGCACTGCTCTTTATCTGCAGAGGCAGCTTCTCCATGCAGATAAATGCTCTTGACTCCAAAGCATCTCTGAAATTTGTCAAACCAGCCCTTGCTGGCACTGAATGGGGTTGGTATGGTGGGAGAAGCGCTCAATGGTCCTGCTTCTGCGTTGCTGTCCTCGTCTTCATCCTTGTCACCGTCACGAACATCCGTGCATTCCGCAAAACTATCATAAAGTTTCTTGGCCTTCATCCAGATGGTGCGGGTATCCAACGAGATATTCTTCTTCCTGCAGTCATTTATCCACAGGGCCAACGCAGACTCCATCCTCACAATGGCCTTATTGCAGGAAGTGACCGCCCTCTTTACAGTCTTATTAAAAGTCATTGTTGCCATAGACCTAATATTCTTCTCATCTTTCTTTGTGTAGCAAACAGCAGATTCATTGATCCTGTAACGGTGGCCTACAGCCACATACCTTTTGCCTTCCTTTAACATGTCAAGAAGTTCCACCTTTTCTTTGATGGTAAGTGTATACCTCTGGCGCTTGGGTTCACTGCCAGAAACCTTAGAAGGTGCAGAATGTTTGGATGGCATCATAGGGCTTGAAATAAATTCAAACTTTTACAAAAATTTCACAAAAACACAATGCCACAGAGCAATGCTATGAGCAGCGATCAGACATTGGTGTGAAGTGGACAAGGAGAGATGCTGAACGTGTGGGCAAGTACGGGATAGCAAACCGACCAATGCTATGGTCACTGAGCCAATCATCACCCAGGATACAGAATACAGTGCTGTGGTTGGTCGCCTTCCATTCCATCAGCCAATAGGATGCCATGTAAAGTCTCTTGTTGGCAAATTTGCACAACCAGTAGTAGCCTACTGCATTTCCGTTGTGTACAGTACAGTATTCATCCACTAATGAAATACATACTGTATTTTATTTTGATTTCATATTCTTTTAATATGTTCAAATTAATATTTTTATATTGTTTATATTGCTTTAAAATTTTAGGCAAAAATAATTAAAATCATAATATTATATAAATACCTATATACTGCAAAATCCCACAATATAGCAAAAACTCTGTGATACAGAATTAGATATATTTTTTTAAAAAAACTGTGATACAGTGAAGCTGCAATGAGTGAACTGTCATATAGCGAGGGACAACTGTACATCCACTGGGCCTATGGATGCTGGCACCAGAGAAACTGAAGTTCTGGGCTGATGACATCTGGAAAAGGGAAGAGGTAGGCTGTCTCAGACCCTGACTGGATTGTCTCTGGACTGGTTGGAAAGTTGGGCAGGGTGAAAAGCTGTGTGCTTGTCAAGAACAGCAGGAAGCTGCTTTGTGAGGAACTCTCCAGCCACGGCTGGCTTGCCTGCAGGTTGATCTGAACTGCGTGCCCAGAGACTGAGTGGCTGATTGAAGCTTGGCAGCTCATGGAGGACCTGGGCCAGAGGCTGGGCAACTGTGAATATTGTGACCCAGACCTAGTCCCCATCCTCTCAAAACAATAGGAAGGATGAAAAGTGAAGCCCAGCCCCCCTCTTCCTGTGGCATCTAGGAAGACCAGCAGAACTCACTGAACAGGTTTAAAGTCAGCAGGAGGATTATTACTTTTTCATTTTTCTCTTTTTTTCCTTTTTTTTTCTTCCCCCAAGTGAGACAATAAGACATGGAGTAAAGGGGGATCACAAGGCTAACCTCCAAAATTGATAAACTGAGACAAATGTCACTTTGCTGTCCCATAGACTTAGCATTTTATTGTTTATGTGTATTATTATTATTTTCATTATTTTTACTTCTTTTATTTTATTAGTATTTTTTATTTCTCTTCCTCATGTTTAGTTTTCCCTGTTTTATTTCTCTGTTTAATTGCATTGTTTGACTGGTTTTCCTTATTCTCTCTTCATTGTATTTTAATTTTCCTTCTTTCACTTCACTCATGTACCAATAACACAAAACTCTTGACTGGGTACTTTCTATTCTGGTTTTCCAAATCATATATTCTTGTCATATTGTTGTTATTCCAGTAGTACTGTCAACAATTGTTGTTCCATACAATTGTACATGCTACACAGCAAACCTCCCTGATCTTAGCCCACTTCATTTTATTCCTGAGCATTATTACTGTTGTGGTTAACTCTATTCTCTCTCACAGTACACCTACTTTCTATCCTTTACTCTCACTATACCTCATCATCTAACCTTACATAACCACTCTGCTTTCTGGATTCAGCTCATAATCCTCCTCCCCTCTAACAAGAGTATTATCTCTCTTTCACATTTTATAAAAAGTGGCTAGTTGGGGGAAACATCACAGTTAATGCTACACTTATACAAAGAATCTCCTATCTCTTCTCTACTTGCTGGTACTTTAAATCCCATAAAATACTCTCCTATGGTCTTAATCCATTTTGCCTACCCCCTGCCACTGATCACATGAACAAATAGGTGGGAGCTGCAAAGACCAGTACACCTGCTGGAGAAGAGAAACCACCAACAAAGGAACCACCAAAAGGTAAAAATCCAAGTAGAATAAGAGAGCTCACACAAACAGAAGAAAGGCAAACCTACAGCGTCCAGACAAGGAAATCAAAGAGACTACACCACTGAACCCCACAGAATTCTTAACACAGAAGTTCACCTCCAAAGACAGCTAGCAAAGAGAAACATCAGGAAGAGCAGAAACAAACAAAAGAGTCCCCTAAAATGGGGAGACAAAGAAAAAGAACATGTAATCAAAAGAAATGGAAGACTCCCCACTAAAAAAGCTAAACAAAATGGAGGTAATCAAACTATCAGATATAGAACTCAAAATAATGGTTATAAAGATGCACAAGGAACTCACAGACAACTACAAGGAACTAAGTGAGAATTACAAAAAAGGAAATAGAAACTATAAATGAATACGAGTAACAAGTGAACAATAAAATATTAGAAATAAAAAACACAGTGGAAGGAATTACAAGCAGGCTGGATGAAACACAGGCTCGAATAAGCGAGCTGGAGGACAAAGTAGAAAAAAACACCCAGAAAGAGCAGAAAAAGGAAAAGAGGATCAGAAAGAACAAAGAGGGGTTAAGGGAAATGCAGGACAACATGAAATGTAATAATATCCATATAATAGGGATACCAGAAGGAGAAAAAGAAAAACAAGGGATAGAAAACCTGTTTGAAAAAGTGATGATGGAGAACTTCCCTAATTAGATGAGAGAAAAAGTCACACAAATCCAGGAAACACAGAGAGTCCCAATCAAGAGGAATCCAAAGAGGTCCATTTCAAGACACATCATAGTTAATGGTAAAATTCCAAGACAAAGAGAGAATCTTAAAGGCAGCAAGGAAGAAACAAGAAGTAACATACCAGGGAGCCCCAATAATACTAGTACCTGACTTGTCAATGGAAACGCTACAAGCGAGAAAGGAATGGCAAGATACATTCCAAATAGTGAGAACCAGAAGCCTGCAACCAAGAATACTTTAACCAGCAAGGCTCTCAATTAAGATGGAAGACTAAATAAGGAGCTTCACAGACAAAGGGAGTCTAAAAGAATACACCTCCACCAAACCACCTCCTCAAAAAATGTTAAAGGGATGGCTTTAAGAAAAGAAAGAAAGAGCGAAAGAGAGAGAGGAGCACAGGTATGAAAAAATGGCAATGAATAAGTACCTTTCAATAATAACCTTAAATGTAAATGGATTAAATTCTCCAATCAAAAGACATAGAATACCTGAATGGATAAGAAATCATGACCCACACATATGCTGCCTACAAGAGACCCACCTCAGGAGCAAAGACCTACACAGGCTGAAAGTGAAGGGCTGGAAACAAATTTTCCAAGAAAATGGACATGAAAAGAAAATCTGGGGTAGCAATACTCATATCAGACAAAATAGACTTCCAAAAAAGGGCCATAAGGAGAGACCCAGAAGTTCACTATGTAATACTCAAGGGAAGAATCCACCAAGAAGACATAAACATTGTAAATATGTGTGCACCCAACATAGGAGGACCCAAATATATATAAAAAATTTTAGAGGACTTCAAGAAAGATATTGACAGCAACAAAATTATAGTAGGGTATTTTAACACCCTACTGTCAAAAATGGATAGATCTTGTTTGTTTCATACAAACAAAGTATCAACAAAGATATTGTGACGTTGAACAATATCCTAGATTAAATAGACTTAACTGATATATAGAGAGCCTTTCCTCCCAAAGAAGCAAATACGCATTCTTTAAAAATGCACAGGGAACATTTTCAAAGACAGACCACATGATAGGGCATGAAACAAGCCTCAAGAAATTCAGGAAAATTGAAATCATAGAAAGCATCTTCTCTGACCATAGGGACTGAACTGGAAATCAACCTCAAGGAAAAAACTCAAAAACACTCAAATTCATGGAGATTAAATAGCATGCTATTAAACAGTGAATGGGTCAAAATGAGATCAAGGAAGAAATCAAAAAATTTCTGGAAACAAATGAAAATAAACTCAAAACAAGCCAAAACTTATGTGACACAGTAGTGATACAGATCTACCTAAAAAAGATAGAAACATTTCAAACAAACAACCTAACTCTACATCTACAAGAACTAGAGGAACAACAACAAAGACAGCACAGAGCAAGTAGAAGGAAAGAACTAACCATGATCAGAGCAAAATTAATCAACATAGAGACTAAAGACACAATTTTAAAAATCCATAAATCCAGGAGCTGTTTCTTTGAAAAGATAAACAAAATTGACAAGCCTTTAAGCAGACTCATCAAGAAAAAAAGACAGAGGACCCAAATAAACGCAATCAGAAATGAAAGTGGACAGATTACAACTGATACCACAGAAATACAAAGGATTATAAGAAATTACCACGAAGAACTATATACCAAGAAATTTGAAAACCTAGGTGAAATGGACAAATTTCTAGAAAAATACAATCTTCCAAAACTCAATAAAGAAAAAGCAGAAAGCCTGAGCAGACCAATAACAGCTGATGAAATTGAAGCAGTAATTAAAAAACTCCTGACACACAAAAACCCTGGAGTGGACAGTTTCACAGGAGAATTCTACAAAGCATTTAAGGAAGAGCTAATCCCTATCCTTCACAGACTATTCCAAAAAATCCAAAAAGATGGAAGACTCCAAACTCTTTTTATGAAGCCAGCATCTTTCTAATTCCAAAACCAGATAACAACAACAACAAAACAAAAGAAAGTAAATGTCAGGCCAATATCACTGATGGACATAGACGCTAAAATCCTCAACAAAATATTGTCAACCACATCCAGCAATACATTAAAAAGATCATATAACATGACCAAGTAGGATTCATCCCAGGGATGCAAGAATGTTACAATATTTGTAGATCAATAAATGTAATATATCACAGAAACAAAAGCAAAGACAAAAATCACATGATCATATCAATACTTGTAGAAAAAGTATTTGATGAGGTCAGCATCCATTTATGATAAAAACACTTGGCAAAGTGGGAATAGACAGAGCATTCCTCAATATAATAAAGGCCATATATGGGAGACCTACTTCATATTCAATGAGCAAAAACTAAAAACTTTTCCACTCAGATTAGAAACAAGACAAGGTTGTCCACTTTTACCACTTCTATTCAACATAGTATTGGAAGAACTAGCCACAGCAATCAGACAGGAAAAGGAAATAAAAGGCATCCAAATTGAAAAAGAGGAAACAAAACTGTCATTGTTTGCAGATGACATGATAGTGTACATAGAAAATCCTATAGACTCGGCCAAAAATATGCTCAACCTAATAAATGAATTTAGCAAAATAGTGGGATACAAGGTCAATATTCAGAAATCCAAGGCATTTTTGTATACCAATAATAAAATATCAGAAACAGAAATCAGGGAAAAAATCCAATTTCAAATAGCAACAAGAAAAATAAAGTACCTAGGAATAAACCTAACTAAGAAGGTAAAAGACCTGTACTCAGAAAACTACACAACACTGAAGAAAAAAATTAAGGAAGACAGAAATGGAAACATATACTGTGTTCATGGACTGGAAGAATTAACATCATCAAAATGTCCATACTACCCAAAACAATTTATAGATTCAATGCAATACCTATTAATGTACCAATGGCATATTTCACAGATATAGAACAAACACTTCAAAAATTTATATGGAACCATAAACAACCACAAATACCTGCAGCAATTGTGAGAAAGAAGAGCAAGATAGGAAGGATCATAATACCTGATATAAAACTGTATTATAAGGCCACTGTAATCAAAACCATCTGGTACTGGCATAAGAACAGACACATGGACCAATGAAACAGAATAGATAGACAGAAAAAAGCCAAAGTCTCTACAGTCAATTATTATTTGACAAAGGGGGTGGAAACATAGAATGGAGCATCAATAACCTCTTCAATAAATGGTGTTGGGAGATCTGGACAGTTACATGCAAAAAAATGAAACCCAATCACCAACTTACACCATACACAAAAATAAATTCAAGGTGGATAAAAGACTTAAATGTGAGTCGTGACACCATAAAAAGTCCTTCAGGAGATCATAGGATGGAAAATCTCAGACCTTCGATATAGCAACATCTTTACTGATATGTACCCTAGAGCAAGAGACATAAAGGAAACAATAAACAAACGGGAGCTCATCAAAATATAAAGCTTCTGCACAGCTAAAGAAAACATGATTGATCCTGAAACACCAATCCAAAAGAACCTATGCACCTATGCAGCTGAATTCTGTGCAGCTGAAAGAAAGAAGGAACTCATACCCTTTGCAACAGCATTGGTGGAGGTGGAAAGCATTATGCTAAGCAAGATAAGCAGGCAATGAGAGACAAATACCATATGATCTCACCTTTAACAGGAACCTAAACAACAAAACAAAGAAACAAGTAAAATATAACAAAATACACTGAAATAGAGGACAGGTAGTCAGTGACCAGAGGGGAGAGGGGAGGGAATTTCAGGGGAGAAAGGAAGTGTTTACAGGAACAAATATAGAGGACATATGGACAAAACTAGGGGAGTTGGAAAGGGGAGGAAGGAGGGGAGGAATGGGTAGGCAGGCTGTAATGGGAATAAAGGATAGAAACTGTACTGAATAAACTAAAATAAAAAAAAATTTTTTAAAAAAAGAAAACAGGATTGAAATGAAAATAGAACCAACTATATGGGAAAACTTATTTTCCAATGACACCTCAGACAAGGGTTTGATTACCAAAATATATAAAAAGTTCACATGACTCCTCTATAAGAAGACAAGCAACCCACTTAAAGAATGGGTAAAGGACTTGAACAGACATTTCTCCAAGGAGGACATACAGAGGGTCCAGAAACATATGAAAAGATGCACAAAATAGCTAGCCATCAGAGAGATGCAAAGTAAAAGCACAATGAGATACCACTTCATACTTGTGAGAATGGCCATCATAAACAAAGCAACAAACAAGTGTTGGAGAGGATGTGGAGAAAAGGGAACCCTAGTGCACTCTTGATGGGATTGTAGACTGGTGCAACCACTTTGGAAACAGTATGGAATTTCCTCAGAATACTAAAAATGGAACTGCCTTTTGACCTGGCAATTCCACTGCTAGGATTATATCCTAAGAACCCCGAAACACCAATCCAAAAGAACCTATGCACCCCAATGTTCATAGCAGCACAATTTACAATAGCCAAGTGCTGGAAGCAACCTAGGTACCCATCGGTAAATGAATGGATCAAAAAACTGTGGTACATTTACACAATGGAATTCTATGCAGCAGAAAGAAAAAAGGAACTCCTACCCTTTGTGATAGCATGGATGGAACTGGAGAGCATTATGCTAAGTGAAATAAGTAAGGCAGTGAAAGACAAACATTATATGATCTCACCTTTAACTGGAACCTAATCAACAAAGCAAACAAGCAAGCACCATATAACCAAAGTCACTGTAATTGGGAACAAGCTGACAATAACCAGAAGAGAGAGGGTAGGGGATAATAGGGGCAAAGTTTGAATGGTTTACAGGAACAACTATAAAGGACACATGGCCACTAACAAGGAGGGGTGGAAACAGGGGAGGAAGGTGGGGAAGGCTAGGGTGGTGGGGAGGGATGGGGGGAAAGGTTGAAAATTGTACTTGAACAACAATAAAAATCAAAAGTATTTTTTAAAAATTATTGGTGAAAATGAAAAATGTGTCTTTCATTTTACAGAAAAAACTATACATACTTTTTGGTCAACCCAATATTTAGATGTTCTATAGTTTTTGTTTTTTAAATAGTTTCTTTTGCAATATTTTGTAGTCTTCACTATACTATTTTTACACCTCTTGTTAAATTTAAAACTACTATTTAATATTTCAATACTGTATTAATTTCCTTTTTAGATTATTATAATATGTACTGTATGAAAATACAAATAATTGTTATTTGTTGATTTTATATCCTGCCACATTTCTGAACTTATTTATTAGTTCTTATAAGCATTTTTGTGGATTTTAATGTTTCCTATATTTAAAATCATGCCATCTGCCAAGAGAGGTAGCTTTACTTCTTCCTTTCCGACACAGATGCTGTCCATTTCATTTCTCACCCAATGATCCTGGCTAGAACCTCTAGTACACTGATGAACAGTAGAATAAAGGACATCTGGACTTCCGGCCAAGATGGAGGCGTAGATGGATGCACTGTGCCCCCACGCACAACCAAGATAAGGACAACAATACGGAAGCAAAATAACAACCAGAACTGACAGAAAATTGGGGTGCATGGAAGTCCGACAACCAGGGAGTTAAAGGTGGACACAGACCGAGTCATCCAGACCTATAGGAGGGGCAGAGTCCGGCCGGGCGAGGGACGTGGAGCGGAGACCTGAGCAACCGGGGCAGAGCGCAAGTCCCCAGCAGGCAGACCCTGGGTGCGCAAGTGGCGGTGGCTGGCGGGCCAGGCTGGGGGTAGGTGACCAGCAGGCCCAGTGAGGCGGCCATTGTTAAGCAAGGCACTGTGTGAAGCTCAGGGTCCCAGCACCGGGAAGTGGAGCTTTGGGGCACTGACTGAAAAGGAAGGTCCCACAGGGGGCACAGGCCCACCCACACCAGAATTGGTGCCAGAGGGGCCCAGTTGGCTTGTGGAAGGCGGCGGAAGGGTCTGAGGTCTTACAGAGAGCAGAGCAAGCGCCATTGTTCCTTCTCGGACCCCGCCCCCACATTCAGCCTCACTACCCTACGACTGGGGTGCCCCATCCTGGTGAAAACCTTAGGACCCGCCCCTCACTACAGGAGCCGGACAAGGCCAAAAAAAAAAAAAAACCCAGAAAAAAGATGGCTCAAACAGTTGAAGATTTGAAACTCCCGGGTCCCATCCTTTTAAGCGACCAAGAGATAGCCAGCCTATCAGATGCACAGTTCAAAGCACTGGTGGTCAGGATGCTCACAGAATTGGTTGATTTTGGTCACAAATTAGATGAAAAAATGCAGGCTACAATAAGTTTAATGAAGAAAAATGCACAGGGAACCAATAGTGATGGAACGAAAGATGGGTCTCACATCATTGGAGTGGACCAGAAAGAAGGAAAAAATTTACAACCAGAAAAGAATAAACAAATAAGAATTCAAAAAAATGAGGAGAGGTTTAGGAACCTCGAGGACATCTTTAAACGTTCCAACGTCCAAATTATAGGGGTACCAGAAGGGGAAGAGGAAGAGCAACAAGTGGAAATCTTA
>CM052542.1:99362704-99381589 GCA_028533065.1 Trachops cirrhosus | reverse complement strand
GAGCCTACATCCCAGATTGCTCTATCCAGCAAAGCTTTCATTTAGAATGGAAGGGCAGATAAAGTGCTTCTCAGATAAGGTCAAGTTCAAGGAGTTCATCATCACCAAGCCCTTATTGTATGAAATGTTAAAAGGACTTATCTAAGAAAAAGGAGATAAAAAACATGCGTAGTAAAATGACAGCAAACTCACAATTATTAACAACCACACCTGAAACAAAAACAAGAAAAAACTCAGCAAACTAGAACAGGAACAGACACACAGAAATGGAGATCACATGGAGGGTTAGCAACAGGGTAGTGGGAGGAGGAGAGAGGGGGAAAGGTACAGAGAATAAGTAGCATAGATGGTAGGAAGAAAATAGACAGGGGAAGGGCAAGAATATTATGGGAAATGTAGAAACTAAAGAACTTATGACACATGTACATGAACTAAAGTGGGGGAATGTGGGTCGGAGGGGGTGTGCAGGGTGGAGGGGAATGAAGGGGGGGAAATGGGACAACTGTAATAGCATGATCAATAAAAGAAAAGAAAAAAAAGAATAGAATGAAGAGAGAATGAGGAAAAACCTAAGAAAGAGCTGGTAGAAGGTAAGAGGCTGGGTGTCAGGAATCTTGATTATTTAAAGGAGTAGTACTTCCTAGTCCTACCTGGGCCAGGCCTGGAAGGGCATGTGTGGGCGAGCTGTATAATTCATTGAATTTCACAAGTGCACTCACATTCCTGCTGACCTAAAGTGATTTGTAAGAAGAGAAGTATCCCAGGAGGCCAAAGCAATGGTAAGACCAAGGCTAGGCACTGCTGTGAGCCTTTCTTTATCCAGCTACTGGCTCAAAATACCTTGCCTTTTAGCTCCCCAGAGAGAGGTCCCACAGGCAAGGGAGGAAGAATTGCGTGGTGTTTAAGATACAGGCTGACCTCTGCTCCAAGATAAGGCCATCAACCTGCAGTAGCCCTTTCCCTCTCAGGGCCACAGAAGCCTCACCTCTAAAGAATATATTCTAAATACAAGAATTTTAAGTTCCTTCCAGCTGTGACACTGTACTTATCTAAGGGTTTGGCAGTCAACTCAACCTCTTCTTTAGCATCAGTCCCCCATCCCCATTAATATGTATAAATCCTGCCTCATTTATCCACTTAGTTATTAACCAAGGGAAGACACAGCTCTGCACCAGGCACCTTATGAGCCCCTACATAGGTTACTGTGTACAATCTTCACAAAAATAATATAAGGGATAACTGAGTAGTCTTATTTTACTAATAAGAAGATAATAGCTCAAATCATTTAGAGGACATCCAATGCTAACAAATTCTTAAGAAAAAGAGCTTGAATTAAAATTTAAACTATAAACTCCAAAGCCAGGATCTGTTTCCTCAGAACTCTTCTACTTGCACAAAAACGTAATTGCTTCTGTGACCATTACCATAATGTCATTACTAAATACATGTTTATTAGTAAGTGGCTGTCTAAATGAATATGTGATTTATTGGGTTATATTTATTAGAGCATTTGTTCAGTGAGCAGAAACATTATTGCAAATAACATTTATTGCCAACAAATTCTGACTTCTTCAAATAATATTCCTGAGAATATTCTGCATGACCTTCATTTATTCATACATTCATGCATTTTCTTAAAAAAAATGGTACCTACAAGATGCTAGACACTGTGCCAGGTGTTGGTCCAAAGAAGAAATACTCCCTGAATATGTAGCACATACTTTCTTGTGGAAAGACAGCCCAAATTAAATGAACATGGAGAGGTCATAAAAGGGCTCTGTGCTCTGAGGGAAAGTTGCCCAGGGAGCTGAGAGTGTGTCCTGGAAAAAGAGCTCAGGTTTTCCTGTTTGCATGTTGGTTCAGCTGAGAGTTATAGGATGTGCAGGTATTAACCAGGTGAGAGGGGCCAAGAGTGCAATCAGTCTGTGCAGAAGACGGCACATGCACAGGTGCTTCAGTGGGAAGGAGCATGGTCCACTGCAGGAAGAGAAAGAAAACTACAGAGGTTGAGATGAGCCTAAGAGGAGGCTGAGGTCCACACTTCACTAAAGCCTTCTAATACTCATACCTACAGACATCTCTACACTCACACTCATCAGGACCTACTTCAGGCAGCCTTTCTCTGGGGAGCTCCTTCTTGACAAGCTGATCCCTCCATTCACGGTCTGCAGCTCACTCACACCATCTTCCAGGACTTTACATTGTGTAATTTTTTCTGGGTTCAACCTCAATGATGTCTTTTGTCTTCTGCAGAATTATCATTAGTGCACAAACATACCCTAATATTTCCTGTCTTAAAAACCTACTGCATTGATAGTCACAATTTCTTAACAATTGCCATGATGTTTCTTTTTCTTCTTATAGATAAAATCCTTTTTAAATTTGTCTACATAAGCAATTCCTCACCTCTCCTCCCTCTCTCTCTCTCTCTCTCCCCCAATACACACACAGGCACAATTTTTTAATTGGAAAATACAGGGTGGGGCAAAAGAAGTAGGTGTACAGTTGTTCATATGTAAAATAATATAATAATAAATAATAATACAAGAATAAACTGTTTCATATACTCACAACTATAAACCTACTTTTGCCTACTCTTGTATATCACACAGTTTCAAAAATGCAACAACCAATTAACTGCCACCCAGGTGAAAAATAGAATAATAGAATGTTGTCAGCACCTCCGAGCCTTTGCTCTTCTCAATTCTTCCCTCTCTATCCTCCAAAGTTAACTACTTTTACTTTTACTTAAACACTTTCTTACTTTACTGTGTAGTTTAGCCACCTATACTTACATCCTTAAATGCCATAGTTCAGCTTGCCAGATATTTTAAATTTATATCAACAATTTTTGGACCTAGTTTCTATCAACATTGTGTCTGTGAGACTCACCATGTTATTGCACAATGCTATACTTTATACATTTTCATCATTAAAGTTTTACATTATATAAACATGCTTATTTATCCATTCTATTTCAATATACTTGAATTTTTCACATCTTAGGACTCTTAAAAATAATGTTGCTATGAACATCCTTGCACATGGATATTGACACATACCTACAGACATTTTTTTTTGAATGTGCAGATAGATATAAAAGTGAGGAATATGGGCTTTATATATCTTCAACTTTAATGGATAATGCCAAATGTTTCCCCATATATTTACCCTAACTTATACTTCTACTAGGAGTGTATAAGAGTTTCTTCTGTTCCACATTATATTTTTCAGCATTCTTTCTTTTTCTGTTAGTCATTCTGGTAAGTAAAGTGTTGTATTATACTGTAATTTAAATTTACATTTATCTGCTTCTCATAAAGTTGGGCACTTTTTAAAATATATTTATTGGCCAATTGGACAAAAACTGGTAAAATATTAGTTCAGTTTTCTCACCCATATTTCTATTGGGTAGTTGTTTTTCTTAATGAAATAGTATACATTCTATATGTGAGTGCTCTGCTGGTTATATGGGCTGCAAATATCTTCTTTCACTCTGTAACTTTGTTTTTTTCTTTCTTAATAGTGTCTTTAGTTAAACAACATGCTGAACTTTAATATTTTCCTATTTTTTAATATTTTCCTTTATACTTACAGATATTTATGTATTATTTTTCAAAGTTTTTTCTATACCACGATTGCAAGCATATTTTTAAACATTATCTTCCAGAGGCTTTATTGTTTTGAAATTTATATATGGATTTATAACCCTCCTGAAATTGATCTTTGTATTTTTGTATTTTGAAATTTGTTGAAATTTCCTTTACCACCCAGCATGTAATCAGAGTTGGTAAATGTTTTGTGTATACTTGAAAGTAATGTTTTTTTCTGTGTCTGTTGGGAGCAATGGTCTATATATAACATATTCTGTCAGATTTGATAATCATTTTGCTCAAGTCTTATATATGCTTACTGATTATTTTGCCTGTTTCTTTTATCTGTTTCTGAGAGAGGCATTTTAAAACTTCCAGATATGACTTAAATTAGTCTAGTTCTCTTTGTACTTCTGTCAGTCTTTGACTAAATCTCTGTTACTAAGATCATGCATATTAGAATTGACAATTAAGCTGTTAGCATTATGAAATGTCTCTCTCTAACTATCTCCAGGCCTAAACATTTTCTTGAACTTATACATCCAACTGTCCACTCAACAGCCCTACTTGATGATCTAATGGGCATCTCAAATATTACATATCTGAAACAGAAGTCCTGATCTTCCCTCTTAAACCTCCTTTTTCTCTTGATTCCTGCCTTTTAACAAATAGCACTCCCATTATTCCAGTTACTCAATTCACAAACTTAGAAACATTTCATGATTTCTCCCTTTTTTTCCCCAAATTTACTAGGTTAAACCCAACATGTTAACCAAGCTATGATATTTCTAATTTCCAAGTCTGTAAAGATGTTACTTTACATGTAAAATGACCCATTTAAGAATTCTGAACTCTAGAATTATAAAAGAATAAATCTGTACCCTTTTAAGTCACTAAGTTTGTGGTAATTTTTTTAAGGTTGATATCATAGATATTTTATTTTGCTTTTCTGGGCATGTTTAAGTTTTAACTTTTTATAGTATATTTTATTAATTATGCTACTACAGTTGTCCCATATTTTTCTCCCCTTAATCCTCTTCTGGCCTGCACTCCCCCTCCCTTGAGCATCCCTACCCCACAAGTTTGTGGTGCTTCATTAGAATAGCAATAGAAAACTAACATACCGACATTTCCAGGAATCTAAACTGATATGTAATTTTTCATGGTCTGCAATCATAAGAAATGACTCTTTTTAAGGAACAACACTTTCCAAGGACTCAAGTCTCTGGCTGCTAACTGGGGCTTTGCCTTAGAAAACCAGGCAAATATTTAAACATTAACTTTAGAATTTAAAGCAATAAAAAGGGGGGAATTTGATCCCACAAAAATTACGTATTTGCAACAGTTAGCCATGAATTGCTAAATTAGAAATAGAATTCAAATTTTCTTTCATCCCCATTAATGTTCTTTTTTTCTGCTGAGTTTTATTTACTGAACCTCTGTATATTATTCTAAATCAGCTAAGACTAATCAGTTTGAAGAGTTTAATTCCTTTCTAGAACTATCGATTTATAATTTATATTAGAGGGCAAAACTTAATAGTTAAAAAGTGTTGGAGTGGGGGTGGGCAGGACAGAGGAGAGCCACGGGGAAAAATGGAGACAACTGTAATTGAACAACGATAAAATTCTTTTTTAAAATAACAAAACTAAACAAAATAATTTTTTAAAAATTAAAAAATAAATTTTAAAAATGTAGTTCATGGAAGAGAGAATTTCTAATCATTTATGTATTTAGCCATTTATGTAATCCATAATCTATGTATTTATTCATTCATTTACCAAGCAATTATTGAGTGGTGAGGATGTGATAGTTATAGAGATTGAACATAGGATTGACTAAAGAAAACAAGAGGTCTCACAGAATTTTCATTCTAGAAGAAGAAAACAGATGACAAAGACCCAAAATAAATAATAAACTGCCAAGTAGTGACAATGACCATTAAAATTACTGGGGGCTTGAGGTGGTCATAAGAGGCTCTATGAGGAAATAATATGTAAGCTTATGACTGAATGAAAAGAAGGATCCAGTCACAGGGAAAGAGTTTCCCAGGTAGAGGGAAGAGCAGGTGTTGCAGGGTGCTTTGTGATTAAATGGGTTTAATTGCACCGTGGAATGCAATGCACAGGGTAAGACAGACATGGTTATAAATTATGGTTTTATTATAAAATGGATATGTCATTATAAGCATGTTACTTATCTGACTCAATTTTTTATCTCTAAAATGGGATAATAAAACATACTCCAATGAATTGTGGTAAAGAATAAATTAGATAGAACTTGTGGAAATGCTTAGCATATATTATAAAGGAAATACATTCTGTTTTCTTTTCCTTTAAAAGATAAATCAAATCATGCTTAGTCTGATGCAATTCTTTATTTGAAAGGCACCCCCTGAGTCTCAAAGGGGCAAAGGACAGTGGAGTCAGAGAAGACCCAGGCAAATCTATTTGCAACTGAGAAGAGAGATTAAATGATGAAGCTATGAACAGCCAGTAATGGCTAAGGAAACATCTATCCTCAGAAAAGGCAGAGCATTGAAATGAAAAATGGTTAAAAAAATAGTGGGGTTATGCTGATCTGGTGATCAACATCATAGAGAAAAGGTATAATTTGTACAGCATCCAACTCTCATTTGTCAGTTTAAGAACAGTGTCCTCCATTTGATTATTTTCCCAAACCAACTAATTAAAAATGCCTTTACCCAGTGAGAGACTGTGATTGACAACACCCTCTCTTAAACCTACAGCTGTTAAACAGCGTGTTTCCTTTATTCTAACATTTTCACTTGTAATGGATGAGTTGTCATCACTCTGTGAAATTATCTAAGCAAAACCTATGCCCTCTCTAGGCTCTTTGGGATAATAAGCACCTAGCCCTCACTAGTGAGCAGGCTGAGGGCAGCCAGAGTAGAGATGGGGCCAATGGCTAAATACCAAGAGTTTACAATGGTGTGTGTCAAGCACCATCAGGAGGCACAGTCACAAGGCTAGCTGCAGGGAACCTAGCAGTTATTATTCCTAGGAAGACTGCCCATAGCAGTTCCCTAGAGGAGGCAGAGAAGAAACCCAGACTCCAACGGGGCAAATGAGGATATTATTAAATAGCTTTCATGTGTCAGATTCTTCACAGGGGATTATTAGTGATGGACATTTCAGCAAGAAATGCTATCTTTCCTTAAAGATCAGACATTTTCATCTTATGATTATTGCTCAATGATGGCAATTTATCCTACATCCTCACCACCCACTGGAACTGACCTTCCCATTGCTCAATAGAGTATTTACATCTTAGACTCTTGCAAGGGCAAGTCCTTGATCTCCTTTATCTTGGGTAATATGATAAATAAAATATCATTTCCTTGCCATTGTTTTTCTGTTCTGTATTAGTCTCCATTCTCAGGTCTTTGTCTATCTCTATTCCTTAGATACTCTAGTTTCCTGAGATTGCTTTTGAGTCTCTTCTGTTCTCTCTTTGCATGTTCCTGCTGGCAATACCAACCATACTCAGGGTACCAGCTACCAACCAAACACTGAATATTCTTTCTGAAATAAATGTGTTCTCCAACTCAAAATTCACAGACATGTGCATAGGTTTTGAATAGACAAATGAACATAGATATAAAATCTGTTGGCAACTCAGAGCATCAAATGGATGATTTATATCACCTGGCTACCTTACGATGCAAACATAAACATCACAAACACAGGTGATTATAATGAATCTAGAGCCATTTATCTAAATTTCCACTTATCTCGAAACATGGCAACAATTTCACAATTTGAAACAGCACAACTCCTGATCCCATATAAGGAAAAGCAAACTAACTCACACATCAACCGGCATCTCCTAGCTTTTTGATACCTTGTTAAGGTTGCCTAGATCCCCATCCCATATTTTGTAAAATTTTTTTAAAGATTGTATTTATTTATTTTTAGAGAGAGAGGAAGGGAGGGAGAAAGACAGGGAGAGAAACATTAATGTGTGTTTGCCTCTCACACACCCTCTACTGGCCTGCAACCCAGGCATGCGCTCTGACTGGAAATCAAACCGGTGACCCTTTGTTTTGCAGGCCCATGCTCAATCCACTCAGCCACACCATCCAGAGCTATTTTGTAAAATTTTAGCTTTGTCAGACACTGTTTTTAAATATATAAGAGACAGGTTCTCATGATGACCTTTGGCACTGATTTCAGGTGCTACTGGATTTAAATAATTTCTGGGTTACTTTCTATAAATACTGTTTCCAGCTCCATAGCATGTTTCTATGAAGAACATTCTCTTAGATTCTCATTCTCTCTCAACACACACATACATGCACGCCTTCATTCTTAGATGTGGGTTTTACTGACAATTGTGTTTGTATATTACAGACTTTAAGAAAATTTATTGTAGATGGTAATAGAGACATTAAGAAAAGTTTTAACCTAGCAGCATGCAAAACAATAGACATCTCGGTTTTTAATTTTTTCTTTTAGAGATTTCCTATTCAGATAAAATGTAGACTAGTTTCTCTTTGATTCTTCTCACTAAAAACCATAACTCCTGGAAATAATGCAAGAGCCAATCAAGAAGAACTCTGAAAGGTGGAAAGAGAAAGTCATACTGATTAAGGAATCCAGAACTAAACGGAGATCATTGTAGGGTAAGTGGAGGCAATCTGGCTTCCTCACCCAGGTGTCTGGGTAACTAATGGATGCAGTGTTCCCATAGCCTTGGAGGGGCCTGATAAGTAGTGTTCTCATAGACTTGAGACTGGGTCCAATTAACTGTTCCCATAACATGAAGTGGGCTCGGATGCACAGAATTATGTTATGTTATGTAATGTTCTGGCATTTTTCTGGCTTTGTTCCCCTCTAGTACTTAAACAAGTAGGGGCTTCTCACCGGGGTCATGATGAGAGACACAATGCATGGGGACAGGTGCCACAATGGGTGCCATGATGGAGAGCAAGGGCCATGACGTGTCACATACAGGGAGACATGCAGCTTGCAGTGTGCGTGGCTCACCCACCCATGAATAAAGGCATGGCAGACATCCCAACAGCTCTGTCAATATTATTCCATCTGCGTGAGTACCATAGACCTGCCCAGCCTTCAAGGGTCACGACACAATCATAAAGGCAGGTCACCTCAGCCCACCCAATAATGGAATGCAATTTAGCTACAGTTTTTTCAAACCCCCAACCTACCAACAGAAAGCAGCATGGCTAAGATCATTTCTCTGCCAGACTGAGTGAGAGTCAGGTGAGTTTGAAAACAAAGTATATCACGCCACACAAGCAGCCTGGTCTGGGAAGCACTCTTCATTCCTCTGGGCTTTGGATTCCCTTTGCCCATCTAGAGGCACCAGGCAGCCCTACCTGCAGAAACCACTCCAGCTCCCCAGGAAGCACCAGCAGGGATTAATGAGAGTCCCACCAAACATGACAAACCAAGCATACCAGAATAACAATGCAAATGTAATGACAAATTAAATTATCTTTGAAACCAAAGCCCACCAAAGTAGTACAAAACTGGGATCCTAAATCTAAATAGGGAGGCTGTCTGCTGAAATGAGGTTTACATAGGGTCCATACTATCCGATGATAAAAATGCCAGGTTGCAATTAAAAATCCAGTCATAGTAAGAATCAGGAAAATTATAACTTGAAGGTAAAACACAATTAACTTATAACAACATTAAGATATATCAGAAATTGGAATTATGTGACAAGGATTTTAAATGAACTGTCATAAAAATGCTTTGACAAATAACTACAAATTCTTTAGAAACAAATGGAAAGATGGAACATCTCAGCAAAGAAACGGGAGTTAGAAAAAAGAAACAAAAGGGAATCATAGACCTGAATAATACAATAACAGAAATGAAAAATAAATCATGAGATGGGGTCAATACGAGAGTGGGAATGACAAAGATTAGAATAAGCAAAATTGAGAAGAGAGTCAATACAATCTACCCAATCTGAAAACACAGAAAAAACACACTAAAATAAAAATAAACAGCCTCAACTACTTGTGAAAAAAATAATAAAAGGTCACTATGTTAGCACTAACATTCATATTATCAGAGTTCCAGAAGATGAGAAGAAGAGGGTGTGCCTAAAAGTATTTGAAACAATAATGTCTGAAAACTTTCAAATTTTAGGGAAAAACATAAACTTCAGGATTCATGAAGTTGATAAAAGCCTAGATAAGATAAACCTAAAGAAATCTTTGCCAAGACACATAATAAACTTCTGAAAACTGAAAACAAAGTATTGAAATCACTGAAAGAGAAACAACACTTTATCTAAAGGAGGAAACCAGTTCAATCTGGGGATACAACGAGTTTCTTACATGAAATCATTGAGACCAGAAACAAGTGGCACAATATTTTTCAAGGGCTTAAAGTAAAGAACTCCTAATTCTATATTCAGTGAAATTCAGGGAATTCTATATTCAGTGAAACTCTCCTTGGAGAACCAAAAGGAAACAAAAGACGTTCTAAGATGAAGGAAAACTAAAAAATTTTTACTGAATCTTCTCCTTAAGGATCTTTAAATAGAAAGAAAATGATTGAAGGAATGTTGGAACATTATGAAGGAAGAAAGAACTATGGAATGAACATCAATCAGGTACATACAATAGACAATCTTTCTACTCATGAGTTTTTAAAATCATATTTGACAACGAACACAAAAATAAAAAATTATGTACTTCACTCAAAGTGATAAAATTTCTCCACTTGACTTCTTACCACAGCTTTTTCACTGGCACTTGTGGCACAGAGTTCCTGGCTTCACACTATTTTTCTATGTGTATTTTTTTACCCTCTTCTTAGCTTTTTCAAAGAAGCTTCATGTTTTTCTCCCAACATTAAGCAAAGGAGATATTGCTTTTGCCATCTTTGGAAATAATCTATCATAGATTTTTTCAGTTTTTGGACTATTATGTAAAGCTTTTATTAACATCCTTGTATGTATGTGTGTGTTTTGTAGACATTTGAATATACTCTCTTGATTGTGTATCTGTCCACAAGTGGAATTGTGGAGTTAGAGGATTGGCACATTTTTTTTTAGCTTTAATAAACATTGTCAAAGAGTTATCTGAGGTATGGATAGGTTTGATTGCTCCAAATTCTCACGAACCCTTTAAATTGCCAGTGTTGTTCATTTTAGTTATATTTGTGAGATATAGACACATTCCATTGTGGTTTTAATTTTCATTTCTCTGATGACTAAAGATGACAATCACATTTCATATATTCTTTGGACATTTAGATATCTTCCTCTGTAAAGTGCCTGTTGAAGCACTTTCCCATTTTTAGAGATAAATTATAGAATAAGCTCCATTATCTTTTTCTTATTGATTCATGTGCATTGTTATATAAAATGTCTAGACAATACACCTTGTCAGACAGGTGATAGGATAGATAGATAAAAGATCATCTCTCAGGCATGCTTATTCAGTTTCTGGTTGCTGTTGTTTTGGATAAAAATAAATTCTTATTTGAATGACTAACATTTTTTCTTTAATTATTTGAGCTTATGTTCTATTGTAAAAATTTTGTGCACCACAAAGTCATAGATACGACCCTACACTTTATTCTAGAAACTTTATTGTTTTATCTTTCACATATCCTTCATAGAGGAAGGGTAGGTTTGTCTTTTTTTTATACAGATGTCAAGTTATTCTATCACTTTTTATTCAAAATACCATTTTCCCTATTGAATATTACTGCCCCTCTCCTAAATCAAGTGATTATATATGTGCAGTTCTACCTCTGTAATGCAGAGGTATATTTGTCTATTTTTTACTTGTCTATCCTTGTGCAAATACCACATTATCTTTTTAAACAACTTATTCATTTTCACAGAAAGAAAAAAATCTTAGATAAATTTAAGGATGATTGATAACTTCACACTATTTAATCTTCATACTCATGACTATGGGCTGTGTCTCCATCCATTTATGTAGGGCTTCTTTAATTTCTCTCAGCAAAATGCTTTTGTTTTCAGTTCACAAGCATTATATATATGGCATTAGATATAGATTAAGTTATTAGATATTTTATGGTATTTTAAATGTTAATTTTAAATGTAATTTTCCAATTTTGATTGCTAGACTATAAATATAGTTAGTTTTTGAGTATTGACCTCATATCAGTACCCATTCAGTAGTTAATTCTATTAGTTTGGGAATTCCTTGTTTTTTCTGTTGCCAGCCAATGAAATAGATTTTCTTCTTCACTTTCAAACTGTGTTACTGTATTACTTTTTTCTTGCTATATGGAACAAGTTAAGTCTTCTCATACAATGTTAAATACAATAGTAATAGTAAACATCCTTGTGTTTTGTTTGTTTGTTATTCACCAAAAAGGGTTCACTAACTTTCCAATGTGCAAAATGTTTATTGCATGTTTTTATAAATATACTTCTTCATATTAAGAAAGTTTCCTTGTAATCATTGTCTACTAAAAATTCTTGTTATGAAGCCACGTTAATTTTATCAAATACATTATTCTTCTCCAATTAAAATTATTGGTATTTTAATCCTTTCTTCTATTATTATACTAAAGCATGTTGGTTGATTTTTTGAGTAACAAAACCATTTTGCAATGCTGAAGATGCAGTAACCATTTATCATGATGTATTATCCTTTTCATACAATGCTGAATTTTATCTTGTTAATATTTTGTACACTATGCATATCTTTTCATGAGTTATGATATATATTATTTCCTTATATTTTACTTATGATTTAAGATCAATATTATAATTACCTCATCAAAATGAGTCACAATGTATTACATCTTCATTTATTCTCTACATTATTTTGTAAAAAGTGTTTGTTTCTATATAAATTACTTAGAATTCAGCAGTAGAGCTATATGATATGGACTTGGAGGTTTCTTCATGTGTTTGTTTTGTTTTTGTTTTATTTGAGAAATTGAGAGTTTTGTTGTTTGAAGTATTTTGAATTATAAATTTAATAAATTTCATGGGTGAAATAATTTCTATCTCTTTAGATATATTTTGGTAAGTTATATTTTTAAATAATTTGTAAAAAAATGCTTCAATTATCAAAATTATTAGCGTAAAGGTTTATCATCTTTCTAAAGTCTGTGGGCCTGAAAATGATACAACATTTTTGTTCTCAGTTTTGGCAATTTGGTTTTTCTCTTCTTGGATTTGATCAGTCATGATGGTGGCTTATCATTTTTAATCTGTACATACATTTGACTTTTTACTTTTTTTGATAAAATCAATTGTGTAACTGTTTTTCTTTTTCATTTTTCAATTTTTATTATTTCATTCTTCCAATATTACTTGGGATATACTATATGTATGTGTATGTATTTTGTGTGTATACACATACACACACAAAAAATATTCTCTGCTTTTCACTTCTTGAATGTCTGTGCTTCCATGTGGTATCCGTTAAAATTGAAAAAGTCCTCATTTTATTTAATTATTTTTGCAATGCATGTCTGTTGGCAATGAGTGTGGTCAGATTTTAATTGAAATGACATTTTTACCTTTATTTTTAAAGGGTAATTGCAGGACATAGGATTCTATGTAAGGTTTTTCCCCTTTCAGCACTTTATTTCATTGCTTGTGGTTTTCATTGCTTTCGTTAAGAAGTCAGTAGTCTTTTTTTAAAATAATATTTTCTTTATTTTAGAGTTGGGAAGGGAGAGAGAAAGAGAGGGAGAGAAATATCATATCTGTTTGCTTCTCACATGCCTCCTACTGGGGACCTAGTCTGCAACCTAGGCATGTACCCTGACTGGGAATCGAACCAGCAACCCTTTGGTTCACAGAATGGCACTCAATCCACTGAGCCACATCAGCCAGGGAAAGAAGCCAGCAGCCTTATTACCATTACTTCCTCAAAGGTAATTCACCATTTTTCCTTGAGTCACCATTAAGTTTTTCTCCTTATATTATCTTTCTGGAATAAGAAATATATCAGTATTGTGTTCTTTGTATTTATCCAGATTTGGGTTTGCAGAACTTTTTGAATATGTGAGTCGATATCTTTCTTCTGGATGTCAAAGATATACCAATGTGTTATCTTCATATGTTTTGTCCCATTCTCTTTCTCTTCTCTCAGGAGTCATAATTGGACTATATTAGACTTTAAATTAATTATCACATCTTATGTTGTATTTGTCTTTTTGTTTCATTTTTCTATGCTTCACTATGCATTATTTTCTATTATTCTGTCCTTGAATTTATTAATTGGTATGTCTAGGGCTATAAATTTATTCAATAAATTCTTAATTTTGGATATTAATTTTGCAGTTATAGGATATTCTTAAATTCTTTCTATCCTAATTCATTATAGAATACATTTTTCCTTTTAATTTTCCATCTTTTTCCACTATCTTTAACATATCTACATACTTGATTTGAAGCCCTGTAATGCTAACTCCATTGTCTTTCTCTGGATCTGCTTCTATTGATTATTTTATTTCTTGATAATGTGTAACATTCCCAATTCTTTCAATATTTTCATTTATGATTAAATGTTGTTCATTGCGGCCATATAGTAGAGGTTCTTAATCATGTTGTCTTCCTCCAACGAGTGTTACATTGCAATTCTTTTAAGCAGTTGAATCTTGGCACCTACCTCATTTTGCTCTTATTGAGATGCAGTATTAGGGTTTGTTAAAGTGAATCTATTTCAATTTTATCTTCACTCATGAAATGTAATCTTTACTTTTAGGGTGTAATCCTCACCTCACTCAAAGCATCTGGCCTTTTTATAATATTCATTAGTTATGAGGGCACATGAGACAAAAATATATAAATAGATCATCATTTGAAACGTAAGACAGATTTTCAAGAAATTTTAATGTGTTGATATGAAAATATGTTTTCTTACCACAGTGAAGTTAAATTATTAATACAAAAGAATGAGAAAATAACCCATATTTCAAAGAAGAAATCTCAATACATATTAGGCAATATTGATAAATGAGTTGACCTAAATAATAATAAAATCCTGAATGATATCAATAATAAAAATCAAAATTTGGGGGCATAGGGAGAATAAAATAAATTTGGTAAAATGCTAGCAAGACAAATGATGTAGAAAAAAGACAAAATGAAATTTAGAAAATATCAGAAATTTCCTACTGATCCTCCAAATCAGGTTATAATATGATATAAGCAAGCTTATGCTAAAGTTCTGTTAATTAATATGAAAGTACAAAGTTTTTAAAGATCACAATTTATAAAACCTAATAGAAGGAAATAGTAAGAATATATGAATGTTTAATTAAAAATGTTCTTACAAAAACAAAATTTTGACTTGGAAAATATTGCTAATAAATTCCTCAAAACGGCCCCGGCTGGTGTAGCTCAGTGGATTGAGCGCGGGCTGCAAACCAAAGCATCGCAGGTTCGATTCCCAGTCAGGGCACATGCCTGGGTTGCGGGCCAGTCCCCAGTGCGGACCACGTGAGAGGCAACCACACATTGATGTTTCCCTCTCTCTCCTTCTCCCTCCCTTCTCCTCTCTAAAAAGAAATAAATAAAATTAAAAAAAAATTCCTCAAAACGTTTAAGAAAAAATCAATTTTATACAAATATTTCAGAACATATGAATTAGAAAATATTTTCTAATAATTTTTATGAGACCATCATATCCCTTATCCAAAACCTGACAAGGACATTACAATAAATAAAATTATGTTTCCTTCTTAAACATAGATGTTAAAAGCCTTTTAAAAAGTATTATAAATCAAAGTACACACATAAACACATATTTACCAAACACAATGTATTACACAAGTAAAAGATTGGTTTTAATTGTAAAATAAATGTATGTGAAACACAAAATTAACTTCATAAAAGAATGAAAGAGAGGGGGTTGGAAGATGGTGGTGAGGTAGATGGGAACAGATCCCACTTGCTCATACACCCAACTGGGATACCTTGCCAATCTTCTGAAGAACAAAGTGAACAGCCAACAGAATCCCAGCTGATATGATGTTTGGAAGCCAAAGGTTGCAGAGGTCATTTAAAAGTGGACATGTAAGACAGTAAGACGTGGAGCTCTGAGAAGACCAAAGACAGATCCAGAAAGAAGTCAGAAGGCTAACACCAACAGATGAGACAAATTTCTTTACTATCCTTCGGAACTTGCATTGTATTATACTTTTTTTAATTATTTTTATTTTTTATTTATTTCTCTTCTTTCCATTTAGTTTTGTTTTGTTAGTTTGATATCATTGTTTGATTGATTTTCTTTATTATCACTTTCATATTGCACTTTAATTTATCTTCTTTCACTTTATTCATATTCCAATAACATAGTACTCTTGGTCTTTTACTTTTTATTATTTTTATTCAGATTATATATTTTGTATCATATTATTGCTATTCCAAATCCCACTCAGCAGCCTTCCCTGGTTTAATCCATTTCATCATCTTCCTGAGCTTTATGACAGATGTGGTAAACTTTATTCTCTTACACCCTATGCCAAGTTTCTGTCTCTTACTCTCATTATAGCTTGCCATCCAACCTCACATAAGTGCTGTCCTTTCTAAAGTCAGACCACATTCTTTTTTCCTTCTAATAAGAGTCATATCACTTTTTCATCTTTTATGAAAAGATGATCATGCAGACAAGGAGATCAAAGAGACCACATGACTGAGTCCCACAGAAGTCCTAACACAAAAGTTCACCCTAAAAAGGGTGGGCAAAGCAGACCATCCAGAATGACAGAAACAAACAAAAAGAGTCACCTAAATGGGGATACAATAAATGAATCTGCAAACAAAACGAATGGAAGACTCTCCAGTAAAAAAGCTAAATTAAATTGAGGCAAGCAAACTACTGGATATAAAATTCAAAAGAATGGTGATAAGAATATTCAAGGAACTCAGAGAAAACTACAAGGAACTGAGTGAGAACCACAACAGTATGAAAAAAGAAACATAAACTATAAACAAGAGCCAGGAAGAAAAGAAGAATATAATTTATGAAATGAAAAATACACTACAAGGAATTACAAACAGGCTGAAGCAGAGGACCAAATTAGTGTGCTGGAAGACAAGGTAGAAAGAAATTCCCAGGTTGAAAAACTGCATGAAAAAAGAATAACAAGATATGAAGATAGCTTAAGGGAACTGCAAGACAACATGAAACACAGCAACATTTTAATCACAGGAATACCAGGAGAAGAAAAGGAGCAAGGGATAGAAAGCCTGTTTCAAAAAATAGTGACAGAAAACTTCCTTAAACTGGAGAGGGAAAAAGCCATGCAAGTTCAGGAATCACAGAATGTCTAACTCAAGATGAACCTAAAGAGGTCTGCTCTAAGACATATCATAATTAAAATGCCAAGTTTTAAAGACAAGGAGAGAATCTTAAAAGCAGCAAGGGAGAAACAGGAAGGAACATACAAAGGAACTCCAATTAGGCTAGCAGATGATTTCTCAACAAACACACTATGGGCCAGGAGAGAATGGCAAAAATTATTCCAAGAAATGAAAAACAAAGTCCTGCAACTAAGACTACACTACACAGCAAGGCTCTCAATTAACATGGAAGGCAAAGTAAGTAGTTTCCTAGAAAAAAAAAATTGACTGAAAGAATATACCTCCACCAAACCAGCGCTACAAGATATCCTAAACAGTCTGTTTTATCAAGAGGAAGAAAAACAGTGTGAGAGTGTGAGAGACAGACAGACAGGTATAAAGGGACACAATGAATAAGTACCTGTCAATAATAACATTAAATGTTAATGGATTAAAAGCTCCAATCAAAAGATATATGGTAGCTGAATAGATAAGAAAATGTGACCCACAGATATGCTGCCTACAAGAGACCCACCTCAGGACAAAAGACCTACACAGGCTGAAAGTGAAGGCCTGGAAACAAAGTTTCCAAGCAAATGGACAGGAAAAAAAAGCCAGGGTAGCAATACATATATCAGACAAAATAGACTTAAAAAAAGGGACATAAAAGGAGACCCATTTCATAATACTCAACATAAGTTTTTACCAAGACAAAACATGATAACCTATATGCACCCAAATATATAAGGAAAATCTTCAAGGACTTCAAGAAAGATATAGACAGCAACACACTTATACTAGGGGACTTTAACACCTCACTGTCAAAAATGGACAGATCTTCCAAACAAAATATCACAAAGGATATTGCAGCATTGAAAATGCCAAACCATACTTAACTGATGTATGTAGAATCATTCATTCCAAAGAAGCGAAATACATTCATTTCAAATGCACGTGAAACATTTTCAAAAATAGATCACGTGATAGGACATGAAACAACCCTCAACAAATTCAAGAAAATTAAACTCATATCAACCATTTTCTTGGACCACAAATGCCTGACACTAAAAATCAACATCAAGAAAAAACTCAAAAAAAACGAGCTGGGTCATCCGCTCCCTCCCTGGCCAAACAAGGACGGAGCAGCACCTCAGGAGGCCAGTTTACCGGAGGGCACAGAGACAGGAGTGAGGACGAAGAGGCACCCACATGGGCTGTAAGCACCTGTGCAAAGCCCTGATGAAAGTGTGCACCCCACCCTGTGCATCCAAAGGCACCTGCCTCTACGCCTGCACCCCAAAGCTGGAGAGAGAGCGTGGTTTGGTGAAAATCTCAGAAACCACAGCACTGAAAAAGGAAAAGGCGCAGGTGCTTCCTGGGACCTATGATGCCCAGGCTGTGAATCTGGGGGAAGTGGGCGCCCTTCGGGATCCAGAAAGCACGCACCCCTGAACCCGGAAAAGGGGCGGGCACTCTGTGGGAAATCAGAACAATGGCGGTGAACTGCCAAGGACGCACAGAGTTGCACCCAGCCCCCACACACAGGTCCCTTCTGGGAGGCACCAGACCACCTGGGGGAGAATGCGCACCTGCACCAAGAACAGTACATCAGAGGCTGACTGAGTCCTGAACAGGAACAGAGAAAAACTGTCTCCAGTAGGCCCTCAGTCTTCGGAAGCCACCCAGAAAAACTGGTTTGGCCAGTCTGAAACCAACAATAGATGTGTGAGTGTGGAGGGGTTTTTTTTGCTGTTTGTTAGTTTTTTCTTTGTTTGTTTTTCTTTTTGTTTTGTTTTCTTTTAATTATTTTTAAGTAATCTTTTATCTTTTAATTCATATTATTTTTTGATCTATCAATTATTTATGCTTCTCTTTCTGTCACCCTAGTGTTGACTCTTCTCCCTTGCTTTCCAAATTTATCTCTTCTTCCTTCCATCTTCTGCCTGGTCCCTTCCTTTTTTTTTTTTTTTGAAACTGCAAGTAATTGCATAATTGTATA
>CM052542.1:99296765-99362204 GCA_028533065.1 Trachops cirrhosus | reverse complement strand
ATGCATATTATTATGTTTCATATTGTCTTACATTTCTCTTAATCCCTCTTCATTCTTTCTGAGCCTCTTTTCCTTTTCTTGCTCTTTCTGGGTGTTTTTTTCTACTTTATTCTCCAGATCACTGATCCGATATTCTGCTTCATAAATCCTGCTTTTGATTCCTTCTACTGTGTTCTTCAGTTCAGAAATTGTATTGTTCATTTCCTCTTGGCCCTTGTTGATAGTTTCTATTTCCTTTTTCATGTTGATATAATTTGCAGTGAGATCATTGTAGTTTCCCTGTAGTTTCTGGTAGCTCATTGTGTGCTCGTTCAACTTCCTGATAATCATTGCTTTGAACTCAGAATCTGATAGTTGAGCTGCCTCTGTTTCATTTAGCATTCCTGGTGAGGCTTCCTCCTTTCCTTTTATTTGAGGATTGTTTGTTTGTCTTCTCATTGTTCGTGAGACTCTTCTTGTTATCCTCAGCTTCTTAAATTGATCTGTTTTGGCTCCCTGGGTTTATAGTGTGAACTTCTGTGGTAGAATACCTGTGAGATTCAGTGGCGCAGTCTCTTTTGGGAATCCAGGTGTTCACAGTTTCCACCTACTCTTTTTTGTGATCAGTTGGAGGGGTAAGGCAAAATGGTTTAAGACAGGAAGAGAGTATTCTATGATGTTTACAGTAGCAGCCAGTAGAGAAGAGATAGGAGAGCTTTTTGCTATGTATAGTGTTAATTGTGATCTTCTACCCCACTGGCCACTTTTTAGAAAGGATGTAAAGAAGATAAGACTCTTGTTGGGAAGGAAAGGATTGTGAGTTGGCTCTAGGAAGTCGTGAGGATGTGGGAAGTCAGATTCTGAGGTAGGGTGAGAGTAAAGAGTAGTAAATAAGTGCAGTGTGTGAGAGAATAGAGTTAACCACTACTATAATAGAGTTCAGGAAACTGAAGTGGGCTAAGATATGGGATGGGTGTCGTGAAGTATTTACAATTGTATGGAATACCTATTATTTACAGTAATATTAGAGCAACAATCATATGACAGAATCTCTGAAATCTAGATAGCAAGAATAGAGAGTATTGAGCCTTGTACTCAGGAATAGAGAGTATTGTACTAATGGAACACAAATGAACGACAGCAAATTAGCAATACACTATGAATGAGATAACAGGGGAAACCTATCAAATGTTACAATATAACCAGCCAAGCAAAGAAGACTATACAGAAAGAAGAGGCATACCAAAATACTATAAAAATAAAAGGTGTACGAATAATGAAATAATGATAATACAATTATGCAATTACTTGTAGGTCAAAAAAAGGAAGGAACAAAGCAGAAGATGGAAGGAAGAAGAAGAGATAAATTTGGAAAGCAAAGGAGAAGGGTCAACACTAGTATGACAGAAAGAGAAGCATAGAGAATTGATAGAACTAAAAATAATAAGAATTTAAATATAACAGGTTACTTAAAAATAATTAAAAGAAAACAAAAACAAAAACAAACAAAAAAAACAAAAAAAGAGGAAAAAAAAAAGAAAAAACACACCTATTGTTGGTTTCAGACTGGAGACAGTTTTTCTCTGTTCCCATTCTGAACTCAGTCAGCCTCTGGTGTACTGTCCCTAGGGTAGATGCATGCTCTCCCCAGAGCCCGTCTGGTGCCTCCCCGAAGGGACCTGTGTTTGGGGGCTAGGTGCTCCTATGCGCGTCCTTGGGAGTTCACCGCGGTGTGTTCCGATGTCCCGTGGGGATTTCCGGGTTCACAGGTACGTACTCTCTGGATCCCGAGGGGTGCCCACTTCCCTAAATTCACAGCCTGGGCATCATAGGTCCTGGGGAGCGCCTGTGCCTTTTCCTTTTTCACCGCTGTGGTTTCCGAGACTTCCACCAAACCACGTTCTGTCCACGTTGGGGGTGCGGGCATACAGGCAGGCACCCTTGGTTGCACAGGCTGGGGAGCACACTCCCACCAGGGCTATGGGTGGGTGCTCACAGCCCCTGTGTATATGCCTCTCCATCCTCACTCCCCTCTCTGTGCCCTCTAGTAAACTGGCCTCCCCCAGTGCTGCTCAGTCCTTGTTTGGCCAGAAAGGGAGCAGTTGACCCAGCTCTCTCCCAGGAGCCCTGCAGCAGACCCTGGAACTCCGGGCCTGGAGCTGCAACCTCCCTGGTCCTTGCGCTGATCCCTCGGCCCTTATTATCCTGAACTAGTCTCCTTATCATTGGGTTTTTCAATGTCCACTATAATTTGTGATCTCCTATTTTCATATATGTTGTGATAATGTTGGCTGTTCGCTCTGTTCCTACCTAGATTGGCTAGGATTTTTTCCATGTGTAGGAGAAGTAGAATCTGTTCCCTCCTACCAGGCCACCATCTTCCTCCTCCCTGTTGGCTCATTTTCATTTCCTTCCCTGAATACACAGAATCAAAAATCCCAAACTACCGTGACCCGAATGTGTAACATACAGTGCAATTAGTAAAAGTGCATTAAGAGTCGAATTGGTCCTCCACTGCCACTTTTCTGATAATGAGAGGGAGGAAAGCCTTGGAAAACAATTACAAAGAAAAAAGCTAGGGCATGGTGTAAACTTCCCCCAAGAGGAAGTTTCTGAGAATGGGTTCAGTCACATCATCCAAGGTCATATCTTGAAGAAGACAATCATAAAGCATCCTTTACAGAATATAGCATTTCTGGAAAGCGATATAACAATATTTAACCTAAATCTCAAAAATGTCTAAAACTGTCACTCCACTAACTTGACTCCTGGGAAATTATTATAAGGAAACCACACAAAAATTATCAAGATTTCTTTCAACATTGATCATTACAGTGAAAACTTGAAATAACTTGAAAGGACAGAAATATGGTAATAGTTAAAGAAATTATGATGGAAACAAGCTATGGAAAATTTTGCAACTATTAAAAATAATGTCCATGAAGAATCCTTATTAACATAGGAAGATGCTTTTAGCAGAATTTTATACCATTTTATTTATCAGCTGATATCTTCATCTAGTTGAAAAACTCATTGTAAATATATGAAAAGTATAAATAGTATTTATTGCTAGATTTTGAAATAAGTGATTTTAATGGTTTCTTTATTATTTGAAATATCTTACAAGTGATTTGTAAAACATATATGATGATTGGATAATCTGAGGGGAAAAATACACACTTTAGAATAAAAAAATTGCATCTACTTCCCTGCCTCGTCCTTCTCCCATACCAAATAAAGCTGCCTCTAAGATAAAGGATCCTGATGTTTTTTTCTAGAACTAATGCCCTCCTCAGGGCCCAGAAAAAGGAATCCTGGTGCCCCAAAATCAGATTACCTGAGGTTCTCCAGTAATTGCTCTTTGCCTCTTACACAGCCAGCTCAGCTGCCTGTTTGAAAAAGTTGATTGCAAGATGGTCATTGCTAGCAAGATGAGGGTCAGGTGGCAAAAATCCTCTTTTGAAAGTGGTTTTTAATCTTAGGGAACTGAAGATTGGGGTCACATCTCCAATCTCCTAATCCTTGCTACTATTGCATGTGTGACCCCTGGATCAGCAGCCTCAGCATCATCCAGCAGATTATAGAAATAAATTATTGGGCCTCACCCCTCGACCTACTGAATTGGAAGCTGCATTTAACAAGATCCACAGGTGATTCTGTGAACATTACAGTCTGAGAAGCACTGTTCTATAAGATGTTTGCAGCAACCTGGTCTTATAAAACAAGCACAGATGATGAGGGCACCTGATCTTTGATACTGACTGTACACAAAGAAAAAAAATTCTGTCTACCCACTTTAAGTTTGTTGGCTGAGGTCCTATAAATTAGACTGACAAAAAAATAACAAGAAAAAAAAACAAGCAGAAGTTTATTAATATGGGCATGTCAAATACACATGAGAGTACTCAGCCATGAGTAACTCAAAGGAGTGGTTAGAAATTGGGCTTATACAGCTTCTTAACAACAATAAAAAAATACATTTTTAGAGAAGTGACATGACACAAGAAAAGGATTTTCAGAGTCTAAGGGCAAATTGCAGGAAAGCAAATTTATGGGGAAAGTTATGATACATAAGGAACACTTCTTAGCAAGATTTGTTCCATAGAGTTATCTAATGCTATCTTTGGGCTGATAATGATCTAGAGTTATCTCCAGGGATTAACTTCTGTCCTTCCTGGTGAGGTGGGTACACCTTTGTAAATGTATGTCCTACTTTTAGGCAAATAGAGGGAAGGAAGAGAACTTTTCTTGCATCTGCTTCACAGTTGCCTTCAGGTCATAATAATCCTTGTGCAAAGTGGTATATTTTGGGGTGGCATATTCTGCTACCCTACACAGCCATGTAACCAAAAAGCGTTATGACTTTGAAAAGCTGGACACTCTTGCCTGAGGGACATAACATATCTAGTTTCCACATCTGAAAAATGGGGATAATAAAATCTCTCCATTATAGGATTTAATAGAATTGAATTAGGTACCATAAAACCTCTAGAATAATGCCTGAAACAGATTAAGTATTAAATAATTTTTTAGCATCATTATAATTATAGATGACAGTTGTAAGCATCAAATGAGATCATGAATATTCAACCCTGCTCCAGATGCAGGAGATTTTAATGTATATGTGAGGAGAAAATATTTTACAGGTGTTAGGAGTGATTTTTATCCAGAAAGTCAGCTGTGAAGTGATAGATGGGGATCATTGGACAGTTTGGATTCCTGGGGCCTGATCTGACAGAGACAATCAGCAGGGGCAGGGGCCAGTCAAGGGAAATGAAGCTTCCCCATCTCAAGGCTGCCTCACTGTTCTCAGTTCCTTCCTGCTCAGGGAGGAGGAAGAAGAATTCCCTTATTAGGACAGTCAAGGGAAGTTTCAGTGAATCTGCTTTCTCATATCCTGACACATATTGTCACATATTCCACTTACCCCCAAGGCTGTTGGTAAGTAATCTGCACATTTTTTCCATTTTCAAATTTTAGGAGTCCTTTCAAATCTTGATGCCCTTGAACTTGAAAGAAGAAAATGTGTCTGCATTCCACAGGCTTCATCAGCTTTCAAGCAAAGTGGCCCAACTGCCTTGGTCAAACCGATTCATAAGAGAAAAGCTTTCAGAAATGGTTCAGATTAACTCAGCCTTGAACTGAAATAGCAGGAAGATGCCCTAGGGAGGGGTCTTGAGTTTGACAGGGAAACAACAGAATGGGATCAAGTTAGGGAAAGTAGACAGAGATAATAAAGCTCTTAGGGGTGGATGTGAAGCCAGATGGATTCCAGTGGAGCTGGGATGGAAGCTCATGGGAAAATTAGGTGACTAGTGTTCTCCCTTTAGAAATGATTCTTGACAATTAAAATAAAATTTCAGTCTTACGAATCATAATCCTGGTGGAGAAGTCAATAATGAAGCAAAGTAACACTAATAAACTTAGTTCTTAAAATTCAGAACTTCTAACAATGCCACAGGGACCACACATTAGCTGATTTGGTTTTACTCAGTCAGTGCTATACTCAATGGATTCTACAAATAGGCATTGTGCCTGATCTTTCTCTGACATCTGACTGTTCACTCCTTTCTCTCTGCTAAGTGACCAGGCTTTCTCTAGGCCTCTCTCATTCCCCTCTTACTGCTCTCCCACAACCCTTATTAGGTCACCCCCAAGCTGACCTGGTGTCTCCTGGAGTTCTATTATCTGTTTTCTGTCAGAGACCTTAAATTCTTTGAGTTCCAGGGAAGGAGGGTGAATGTGTTAATGAATCGAAATTACAGGGAGTGGTGTGGAACATGCAAAACTGGAAATTAAATGTTGTAAAAAGGATTCAGAATTCTTTTTCTAAAACAATTTTCCAATCCAGATTTATTATTCCCCAGTGTCTGGCTGTCGTCCCTCCCAAATGCTCATCCAGGTGTTTGAGGCAGGATCCCACCCTGTCTCAAAAAGGAAACAAAGGTTGAATTTGTACTAAGGTCAGTAAGTTACAGAGGAGCCAGCAGATGCAGCAGGAGCAGGGGTGTAGCCATTTATCTAATACGTCTCCACTCCCTTTGGACTTTTGGATGGACTGTTTCAAGCCCCATCCTGCTTTAATCTTGATCTCACGTAAGCTTCCTTGGCTTCCTGGCAATATTTGGTAATCCAAGGGGGCCTAAAAGTCACATGCACAAAGTATGTGCAACAGAGATCCCTAATGCTGCCTATCACATCATTCTGGCCTGCCTTTCATTTCAGCCCCAGTTGCAGTGTATTGTCTTACTGCATTTAAAGCAGGAGTGAAGCATCTGTCAGCTTTGCTTCTTGGCCAGGTAATTGTTAGGCACCAGGGTGATCTGCTCAGCCTGTGTGTAAGCAAAGCCAGAAGTACATCAGAGTTATACCGACCTTTCCATCTCCTTCTCATGCTTTGTTCCCACCTCAGTCAGCTATGTCTGAGACTCTTAATATGTTCCTTAGAACATCAAACACTCAAAAGCATGTGCTTTGTCCTTCACCTATTCCTTTATCCACCTGGATGATTCCAATTCATTTTTCACAATATCACTTATTTTTTGACCACTCTGGAAAATCATCATTCCTCTACCCTCTTCTTAGTGGTTTGCAGCATGATTAAAATTCTACTGCCATTAACTATACCATTTTGCATATGGCCACTATCAAAATTAATAAATACTTTATGGGGATTTATTTGCCACAGAGAAGACATTTTGTAAGGGCTGAACTTTTATTTGAGCTACCAAAAAGAAAATACTCAAGAGAATGAAGGAAATAAATATAAATGCAGCAAACATGACCACAGGAGTCTTAATTATCTAATGAGTCAGAGTAGGGGATGTGTGATTGACTACATCATAGAACCCATGAGATTATGAGAAAGGGTCAGAGTTAGCTAGAGATCAATATTATTAATTTAAGAAATACTTATGGGATTCCTATTTTATGCCAGATAAAGTATTTAGTAAGACTGAAGTTATATGATGAACTACCTCAGTATTCACCAAGCTGTAATTACTGTGAAAGTAAAAGAATGCTTACTTGGCTCAAATAAATATTAAAACTTTTAGTATCCTTAAGGTAAAGTTTGAGTTCAGGGCAGTAGAATATCCTAGCAATGAATGGTTCCCATTTCCACTGTCAGTTTTGATTGACAATAGGCTGTTTGCACTTAACATTTCTCTGCTTCAGCTGAATTCTGAGTCTGAGATAGGATATATGGCAAAACAGCTGCAGTCAATAAAAGCTATAGGAACTATCAAGAAATAGCACTACTCCCCACACCCCCTCCACCGGATTTATGACTTAAAACAAAGAAAGACCAGCTCAATCCAACATGATGACTAATTTCACCTTACGGTAATACCTAGACACATTATATGTTTATTGTAATACATCAGCGTGCTAAATAACACACCCCATGCCACCATGAGAAGAAACAAAAAGCCCATATAAGGACACAAAATGAACAGTAAAGTTCCACTGAGAAATCTCCATCTCTTTACTGGGAAGATCCTGAACATTCTTCCCCCTTACTGAATACCCTAACCCCTGATTAAATGAAGGGTTATTCCTCAATAAAGGAAGCAAATTCTGCTAAAGAAGGGGCTTCTCTCTTTGTAGTAGCCCATTCTCTGTCTCACTGCTTCACTAATAAATTCACTTTCAACTCTATGCTGGCTCATATTTTAATTCTTTCCTGCATAAAGCCAAGAACCCAGAATGGGTCACAGACTCTTGGGTCTCCAGGCCCGCAGAAAGCCTACATAATAGCCATTAAGGATAATTGTGAAGATTATTAGGACTAATTATCATTCAGTTGATGTGTATAGGAGGAGGAAATATCAAAGGACTGAGGACTCTTTTAATCAAAATTTTGAATTTGTTGCTACCTGGTCAGAGTCCTAAGGTCACTGTTATAAAGGTAAAATTGATGTTGCCCTTGTAACTTCTCTTCATCACCTGTCCACTTCTGCAAATGTCTGGAGAGGCAGCTTGTGATAACAGAAACAACAGGAAACCAAATTGAGTTTGCACTTTATTTAAATGTTTATAAGCTTGGACAAATTGGTTTTTCTCTTGGAACCTTCATTTATTTATCTAAAAGGTGAGGTGGGAGGTATTGTGTATCTTGCAGAATTAAACGAGATGATATAAGTCAAGTGATACTATCCCGGTGACAGATTCTGTGGTTGATCAAACTTCAGTCAAGTTTCTGAACCTTCTGCTAGTCCATCTATGCACTTACCAGTAAAATCCAATTTTATCAATAACCCTGCTAAGTCAGTTTAGCAAGACTCCCCAACCCTTGATATTTAACTATTGGCAATAGAAATGGGGTCCTTTCATGGAGTCATGAGAAAAGCATTTCTGGGGACCCATGCATGGGAATTTGAGATACAGTAGTAAGATTTTTTTAGGATTGCAATAAATGACTGCCCTCAAGTTCCCAAAGTCTCCTTTCCATCTGACTGTGGAAAAATTCCAGCCTTGTCTTCATAATGTCCAGAAGAAGGGCCAGTGTCTAGAGATTCTGTGCCATGCCAAAACTTAGTCCAGTTCAGTCTCTGTCCCCATCTGGCTTATCTTCTGTTGTCAGCTATCTCTGGCTGCCACTGCATTGCCATCTATACCCAGGCTCATACTTGGAGCCTGTGCTTGGAGTCCACACAACCACCAAGCTGCAGGCAGTTGCTAGGCCCACATGGCTGCTATGGAGAGAGAATGCACAAGCGCATGGGTGAGCACATGTTACTGAGTAAGAGACAGCTTGTCTTTGTTAGGCTCAGATTATATTACCCTAAGCCTGGGAAAGACCAGATGCTCTGTCAAAATAACCACCTTTCAAATTCTCCATGAGCTTATGTTCAGTCCCCCCTCTAACCAATCCACTTCCTAGATCTTCCAGAGTTCTGTGTCCCTTATTCAACCTGATCCTTCACCATGCTAGACTGACAGGCTTCTGTGGTTGCCATCTTGTCTTCTACTGTACATGCCTCATAGTAGTACCTACCCCTGTGCCATCTTGGACTCATTTGGGCATACACCCAGCAAAGGGATTTCCCCTTTGTTCTTTATTCCTCCCCCATACTCTGGGAAAATGGACCAGTTGTACCCTGGGAAATTGAAAAGCTGGTCCTTCCTACAAAATGGAAGGAGGGGTGTTAATCCCCTTGGTGTGACAATACTGCAATCCCCTGGGGTGCATAGGAATGTTGCACCTTCCTAGCAAAACAGGCTTATTATCCAGCTCAACTCCCCAGTTTATTATGCTTAATAATCTCTGGCTCTCTTTGCTGCCTTCCTTTATCTAGCTACCTACACTAACATGATTTGGTTCCTTATCCTTTACCAAACCCCATGTCATGTCTGATCACCTTGGCCTGCCTTCAACAAGAATACTGTTAAGTCAATTTACCTAGAACCTCTCCTGCTCCTGATATTTTTTAATAATTTTCCATTCACTGGCCCCATTCTGCAGCTTGACTATAAATTCCCACTTGCCTATCTATATTCAGAGTGGAACCTTATCTTTTGCCCCTGTCAAATTCCATTGCAGTGATCCTAAATAAAGTCTGCTTTACCACATTTAACAAGTGCCACTGACCATTTTTTTCTTTACCAGCAGTCCTGGGAATAAGGTTTCCCTTTTGCCTTTCCTGAGAATCAAGATCCCTATTTTTGAGATTCTTCACTCATTTTCTGAATTTCTTGATATTTTTCCTTCCTACCTGCTCTTCTAGTCAAAAGCTCAGTGTTAGACAGAATTAAGAGGCAAAATTGGTTGGAGAAAAGAGCCCAAGGGCAAAAATTCCTTGGCTCCTCTTTGTACTTCTAGGGCCTTCAGAGCTGTATTCTCCTGATCACACTAGGTGCAACTTTAAAAAGAGCAGGTTTCCTGGAGATAGATGGAGCTTCTGGATTTTGGCTTTGTTATGTAAAATGGAAATATTTTAAATGCATGCGTAAATGTCCACTTGTTATTGTTACAATCTCATACTTTATCTTCATTTCTGATTGCTACTTAATCAGCAATAGCTTGGAACAATTCAAGCTTTTAGTTTCTCCCTCTGTTAAGCAAGTAATGATCTGTAAACAAACACTTGAATAAGTGCTACTTAAAGCGAACTTTTCACCTTTTTGTGATGTAAATAATTTTTTTATCATGCCACTGAGCTCACCCAGTAATTGAGTTTTGGTAAGTAATTCAGGGACTCAATTTACCTCTTCTATTTAGAACTTGATTACACATGAAGGGGTATATATCCGCTTCCCATTGCTGCTGTAATAAATTACCACAGGTTCAGCAGCATAAAATAAAACTTTCTTATTAGCTCACAGTTCTATAAGTCAGAATTCTGGGAAGGCTCAGCTAAATTCTCTACTCTGGGTCTCACAAGCAGAAAGCAAAATGTGGCCCAGCTAGGATAATTTTTGGAAGATGTTGGAAAGAATCCATTCCCAAGCTCATTTAGTTTGTTGGAAGAATTCAATCTTTGCTGTCATTAGAGGGTGCTTTCTGTTCCTAGACGACACCTAGGTTCCTTTCTACATAATCCTTCCCATCTTCATACTAGCAAAGGTGCATCAAGTCCTTCTCACTCTTCACAGCTGTGTAACTTTTCCTTCTGCTTTCTCTTCTGCCACTAAATAGAGAAAGTTGTACTTTAAGGACTCACATGATTGGATTGTTACAGAACGGACCCATGGGGGAGATGATATACTATTACCAAATGGACCCCCTCTTTCTCCCAGGGTCCCCTTGTACTATGATTGCCTTGCCTGCCACCAGGGAATTATAGCTCTCATTGCCAGAGATTGATGAAAAGGAAAGGAATTATTTATTCAAAAGTTATACAAACTTAAGAGTAATGACTTAATGTCTTCACTGAGATCCCAAAGTCCCTTGGAATACCACAAACACACAGAGTCCTTCTTTCCTCCTCTGCCCAGTCCAGGGTACCGTATCTCAGGAAAAGAAACTGAAGTCCATGACACAGATGACCCCCAGTTCGTTCCAGTAATCCATACTCAGCTGGATGGCCAGCCTCCTTTGGTCCACAGCACCATCAACTGTGTCGCAACCATGATCTCCAGTTAATCAAAAACCACGTGGTGCCTTCTCATGGCCCACCAGCAAGAGTCCTTTCATCCCTTTTCTACCCTGCAAGGTCTCTCCTGTTTCCTAAGCCATGTGGCAAAAGTGAGTACCCAAAGCCATGTGGCCCCAACCTTGCATGACCACCGTGCCTTGGTTTAAATCCCAGCACCAATCTTCCTCTGCATCCCTATTTCCAACTCCTCCCACAATCGGCTACACCTGCTAGCATGCCCATATTTTTCTAGCTTTTCTGGGCTGCCATAATAAGTCCAGGCAGGGATGGCCCCCATGATGTGGAGCCAATCATCTCCAAGCTCTCATGCAGGTCTCTGTAACCAGGGTGGGGGTTGCCTCCCAGTTACATCAGGGGTTGAAGTCACTCCCATCTCCAGGGCTCAAAGCATGGCCACAGCTATTTAACATATCCATGAAAACAGTCAAAAATTATAGATATGTTAAATGACAGTTCTAGAGGTCATTTGTAAAACTGTTGATATGCAAAATAACTCAATGGCCTTGCTCCATGTGTCCCATTCTCCAGTTCAGACTTGTGGGGGTGAAGACATCCTATATTTTTAATATTTCTTGGACACCATGAGTTCTGGAACCCACTAAAAATCCCACTTTGGGGGCAGCCCTGGCTGCATCCTGTAACAAGTAGCCTTGCAGGTATGAAGTTGGGGCCTGCAGGACAGTGAGAGTTGAAGGCAAGCATATCAAGTGCTGGAGATCATGTGACTGGTCAGAGTAGCAGTCAAAGCCAATGTGCTGTCCTTGTTATACATGAAGAGTGCTCTATTGTCTCTTGGAATGTCAGACTTTAGAAGTGATGGAATCACTGGGAAGGTGATGTATTCAAATAGGAAAATTTAATCTAGAGACATCTGACAGTCTTGTCTGGCCTTGCATAGAGACACCCAAGCCAGCAAGACAGGATGTTGGAACAAACAGGCCAGAGTGGGACAGCACCCAAGTAATCGGTCAGGGACATGATAGTTCCAGGGACTAGAAAGCCATGGGAAAAAGTTCCAGGAACTAGAGAGCTTCAGGGTAGAAATACCCAATTAGGGAAGGAAGAAACTAGAGTGGTTCAAAGTAACCAATTACAAGACTACTTCCCCACAGTGCACAGTTTTTTTTCTTCAAAAACCCTACACAGAACCACCTAGGTGGGAACTGCTCTGAGCTGGGAACTGGCCTGAGCTGGGAACTGGCCTCAGCTCAACTGCTTCCCCTCCCTCGCTCCCAAGAGACCCCACTTTCAATAAACCCCTTGCTTTGCCATTAGCTTGCTGTCTTCTGGTGGTATCTCAGTTGCTCTGATCTCCCAACATCAAGCAGGCCTATCTAGGGGATATATGAACTCCATATTATTCAAAACATACAGCAAAATTTGGGCTTGCTTAAGAATTTAGGTAAGATAGTGATTTGAACGCTACCTTAGGAATCTAACTGCCTTTACCTCCAGTAATTTAATTAGAAGTATTGAAAGATAATAAAAATAGGGAAAAAATGTTTCTTCAGGTCTGGGTTGCAATTAAATGTGAAAAATAAACTTGAGGGATTTCTAAAGTACACCTTATTTTCATCCAGGGGAAAGTAGGGAGGCATGCCTAAACCTCCAGAGTGTCATGGAATAGGCTGATAAAACATAGTCAATGAGAGAACTGGTTCATAAACTAACTTCACAAAGTAAACTTGACCAAATCCTCAAGGGAAAAATGGGGGAGGAATTGAGAAATACTATCTTGAATCTAGCACAGAAAGGAGAAGAATAAGGAAATCTCCCTGAAGCCAAGAAGGGAGCACAACTGCCCTCCTGAGACTGGAGTGTGTCCCTGAGGGAGGTGAGAAAACCCCAGTGGAGCTCCACTTCCCAGTCACCACGAGAGGCAAGGGGCAAGTCTGTGAGGCAGGGTCAACCTTGGAGTAGCTCTCCTTCGTGCCTTTTTATTTCCTTATTTCATTTTTTCAAATTATTTTCAATTATATTTTATGTATAATATTACATTAGTTTTAGGAGTACAATGTAGTGATTAGACAGTTATATACCTTACAAAGTGATCATCCCAATACGTCTAGTATTCATCTGGCACCACACATAGTTATTACAATTTTGTTGACTATATTCCCTATGCTGTACTTTGATTCCTTTTCAACCTGAGCAGGCAGTATTTGAAAACAACTGCACTGAGTGTCCCCAGGCTCATGAACTTGGAGAAAATGGCCAGTGCAGCCAACCTCAGCTCTTCCCTGATACAGTAAACAGCAAAGCAACACAACAAAAGGAGTTCTCACTTCCCAAGCACACACTACATACCACACATGAGAAATGGAGACACATACAAAATCCTCCCAGTAGTATAGCATCAGTGAGTAATAGAGCTAGGACTCTGAATGAAACAGTGGGATTCTGGAGGCCCAAGTATTTCTGACTATCGTATTGCCTCTTTCAGAGAGGACACTGGGCACTGCTATAACAGGTGGACAGGTTCAAGTGGAAGCCATGGCAGAAAGCTGACCTTAGTGCTATGTCACCAAAGAGAAGAGAATCAGAGGGATGACACAGATACAATGAAATTATGGAAAGCTAGGGCTCCCTCTATACTCTGCTCAGGATGCAAAATTGCTGAATTTTTCATCAATTACCCACAAATGTCCATTTTCCTCTTTGTGTGAATTGAGAGGATTTGGACAGAGGCCATCATCATTCTCTATCAGAACCCATATCAGTTATGATTCCACTAGAAGAAAATATAAGTTAATTACAGTATTTGGGTTCTAAGGATGACCAAAGTAGAGAAATCATACTTGGGAAAATAGCACTGGAGAGTCAAGAACAGAGAGAAGCTCTTTCTTGTGCCTGGTGTCTCTTTTTTTGGGGTGGGTGGATTTTAAAAATTGTTATTCTATTACAGTTGTCCCAGTTTATTCCCCTTTGCCCTCCTCCATACATCCCACCCCTCACTCCAACAGTCAATTACCACACTGTTGTCTAGGTCCATAGGTCATTCATACATGTTTTTTAACTAGTCCCTTCATCTTCCCTTCTGGTCACTGTCAGTCTGTTCCATGTTTTCATAACTGTGATTCTATTTTGTTCATTAGATTCTTCTTATAGGTGAGATCATATGGTATTTGTCTTTCACCAACTGGCTTATTTCACTTATCATAATATTCTCCAGTTCCATCCATGCTGTTGCAAAAAGCAGGAGTTCCTTCTTTCTTATGGCTGTGTAGTATTCCATTGTGTAAATGTACCACAGATTTTTAATCCACTCATCTACTGATGGGCATTTAACCTGTTTCCAATACTTGGTTATTGTAAATACTGCTGCTATGAACATAGGGGTGCATAGGTTCTTTTGAATTAGTAACTCAGGATTTCTAAGGTGTATTCCAAGGAATGGAATCACTGGGTCAAAAGGCAGTTCCATTTTTAGTTTTCTGAGGAAATTCCATACTGTTTTTCACAGTGGTTGCACCAGTCTGCATTCCCACCAACAGTGTACTGGATTCCCTTTCTCCATAACCTTACCAGCACTTGTTTCTTGATTTATTAATGATGGCCATTCTGACAGGTGTGAGGTGATATCTCACTGCGGTTTTAATTTGCATCTCTCTGATGGTTAGTGATGTTGGACATCCTTTCATATGTCTTTGGGCACTTTATATGGCCTCCTTGGAGAAGTGTCTGTTCAGGTCCTTTGTCTATTTTTTAATTGGGTTATTTGTCTTCCTGGTGTTGAGTTGTATGTGTTCTTTCTATATTTTGGAGATCAAATCCTTGTCCAAAGTATCACTGGCAAATATGTTCTCCCATACAGTTGGTTCCCTTTTCATTTCGATGATGGTTTCTTTGGCCATGCAGAAGCTTTTTAATTTGATGTAGTCCTATTTGTTTATTTTTTCTTTATTTCCCTTGTCCTAGGAGATATATTGGCAAAAATATTGCTACATGAGGATATTAGAAATTTTACTGCCTATGTTTTCCTCTAGGACTTTCATGGTGTCACAACTTATAATTTATAATATATAAGTCTTTTATCTATTTTGAGTTTATTTTGGTGTATAGTGTAAGTTGGTGGTCTAGTCTCATTTTTTTTTTTTGCATGTACCAGTCCAGTTCTCCCAACACCATTTGTTGAAGAGGTTACTTTTAATCCTTTGTGTGCTCATACCCACTTTGTCAAATATTCGTTGACTATAGACACATGGATTTATTTCTGGGATCTCTATTCTGATCACATATTGATGTATGTGTTTGTTCTTATGCCACTACCAAACTGTTTTGATTATAGTGGACTTGTAGTATGGTTTGACATCAGGTATTATGATCTCTTGAACTTTGTTCTTCTTTCTCAAGATTTCTGAGGCTATTTGGGGTCCTTTTGGTTCCATATAAATTTTTGAAGTATTTGTTCTAGGTCTGTGAAGTATGCCATTAGTATTTTAATAAGAATTGTGTTGAATTTATAGACTTCTTTGGGCAGTAAGGACATTTTAATTATGTTAATTCTTCCAATCCGTGAACATGGTATATGTTTCCATTTATTTGTATCTTCCTTAATTTCTTTCTTCAGTGTAATAGTTTTCAAGGTAAAGGCCTTTAATTCTTGGTTAAATTTATTCCTAGGTACTTTATTTTTCTTGTTGCTATAGTAAATGGGATTTTTTCCCTCATTTCTTTCTGATATTTCATTACTGGTGTACAAAAATGCCATCGATTTCTGTGGCTGTTGTCTTAAACATGGAAGTAATCCCAGAAGCAAGGAAGAGTGTTCTCAAAGGGCTGGGCTCACCTGATCACCACACGTGTTTTCTGGTGACTGTTGTAGACACCAGGGAGGGAGCTGGTGAATGTAGGCATGAAGGCACAAAGTAGCTGACAGATTTAACCATGAAAATGTGACAAACTCATCTTGTCTCTGTTGCCCAAGGAAGGAAACATGAGTGGAAATGAGACTGCAGAGAGAATGGCCTTCCCTGATTCTCAAAAGTAAAGCATCTGCAATCAGGCTGTTTACAGGATTATAGCAGTGATGAGGAGTGAGGCAGCCCTGTATTCAAATACCAGCTCTGCTGTTTATTTCATGAGTCACCAGGACCAGCTTGCTAATTCATTTGAGTTGTGGACTTTGCTGCCATGTGGAGACTATGACCTCTCTCCTATATCACTGTAGAAATCAAATGTTATGGGTGTGTTAGCCTGGCAAGTGACTGTCACTTACACACAGACCCATTCTTACCCTTGTCCACCTAGTTTATTCTCCACACATCAGCACAGTACCCAAAGTGAACTTTAAAATCATAGACAGGGTCATGAAATCCCATTTCAACTTTGCCATGGCTCACCATCACCTTGAGAACACCACAGACCTCCCTACGGTATGCATGTCTGCCCTTAGCTGCTGCTCCAACCTCACCTTGTGCCCCTCCTCCTTGCCTGTTGGGCTACTCCATTGATGGAATCCCTGCCTTTCCACTCACCAAGAATGCCTACTCATGACCTTAATGTATTGTTCCCCAGTTACCTACATGGCTCACCCCTTCAGTTCATCAAGGTCTGTGCTCAAAGGCAACATCTTCAGAACACTCTTCCCTAGAAGTCTATCAAAAATAACCATCTCTTTATGCTTCATCTCCTTACCAAAATTTAGTCCCCTTCTTAAACATTACATTATCAATTTATTTACTTATCTATTGTCTGTTTGTTGTATCTCACTGTGGGTTCCAGTCTTTTATAAAACTCCAAAACCTAGACCTGTGCTGGGACACAAAGATAATCATAAATGTGAGTTACTTTTGCCCTCCTTTTTTTTATTCCCTATCCTCTTTTATTACTATGGAATCTTATTTCAGAAGATATGAGAATCAGAGTTCTGTTTTCATAACTGAAGGAGTCAAGCCACAATGCTGTTATAGGAACCACCACCCTCACCTATTAAATCTACATCGTTTTTGTGCTTGATCTACTTCCTTCTTTGTGTGCTTACTGCTTCCTGAGCCATATATCCATTTCCATGCTGGAGGCACACAGGGTGGAACAGATTGCTCCCAGAACTGCCTGCCCCAGCTTTGGGCCTCCAGCTCCAGAGCCTCAGTAAGTGCCCTTGTGAGGCAGTAGGTTCTGTAGTCAGTGGCTGGTATCATTAGAGGCACCTAGTAAGCTTTATGGCATTTGATACATAATAAATAATAATTTACTTCCAGATGATTACTGTATGATTGCTGCTATGATGAGCCATTCAGGAGGAAATAATAACAATGAGCAAATAGAAAGGTAAGCAAACAAAAAAATCCCTTGTGCCGCACCTAAAAATAAATCTAGGAACACAGAGAGATTCATAAGGGGTTGAAATACTTTTTTGCCAAAGCCACAGGTATAATAGGTGTGTTTAAATGTGCCTTTTCTGCACGGCTTCACTGTGCTATGCTAGCATACCTTTCTCCACCCCTCACAGTCACATGAAAGCAGGGGGGCCACTGGAACTACAAAGAAGGCACACATTGACCCCTTGTCATAGTTTGTGACCTGAGGTTATGACTCAGGTGTACTATGTTCTAGAAATGTGATTTCATTCTGACTCCTGCAGGCCAGCACTTGGGAGCTCAGTAATGGGCAATAATGGGGTATTTGGTCTCTTAACAGACCCTAGTCACTGTATATATAAATATACCTTGGACTATAATGTCATTAAAAATTGTTGTACTTATTAGAATTTGACCAGAGGGAAACAGTATTTTATAGTTTTTGTCCCAGTAAAAGAATGTTGCTGGATGTCTGAATACCTAATAGCAGCAAAACACATGGTGCCAAAGATTGGATTCTATTAAAAGCTGATAGGTATACTGAATGATTCCACTTACATGATAACCTTGAAATGACAAAATTATAATGATGGAGAACAAATCAGTGGTTGCCCAGGGTTATTTTTAAGGGAGGCTATGACTATTCAGAGGTACCATGAAGGAGTTTCTTTGTAGTGATAGCAGAGCCCTATAGCTAACAAAAGAAAGAAAAACCTGATGAAACCCATATAAAGTCTAGTTTAATCAATAGTATTGTGCCACTGCCAATTTTCTGGTTTGAAAATGCACTATGATATATAAAATGTTATCACTGGGGAAAGCTGGGTGAAGAATACACCAAAGCTCTATTTTTTTTGCACCTTCTATGAGACTAAGTTTAGTTTAAAACAAAAAGTTTTAAAAATCCTGCAAAAAATACTATAAAGTTGGATGGCAGAGGTTTCAGTACTGTTATGTAAACTAACCACACTTCCTGTGTCTGTCTTACTGTTGTGATTGCCATACCTAGAGAATTTGATACCTGAAGGAACTGTTGTAGGACTCTGAAATATAAATAGCACTGGGTGGATTGAGAAAGAAGACCAGAATCCAAAATACCATGAAAATACTGGTGAGTTTACATGTTTTCCTCCAGGATTCCTTGACCTGAATGCAATTCAAACTGAAATCTAGAGGTGACAATCAGCTCAGAGACACATTTGGGAAAAGCCCTTCAGTTATCACTTCAGGAGCTGAAAATAGAACTCTGAAATATCAGATAAGAAATCCCAGATAATAAAAAATAAAATTAAACAAATGTAAAAACCTCTAGAAATAATAATAAATACATATAGCAAGGTTACAGAACATAAGTCAAATAAGAGAAAGTCAATCCTTTTTCTACACACAGTAGTCTCCCCTTACCAATGAGGATATGTTCCAAGATCCCCAGTGGATGCCTGAAATTACATATACTGAGCCATAAATATATATACACACACATATATGCCAAATATATATGTTTGTTTTTTATCAAGCATATATATACACATACATATATGATTTTTCCTGTACATATACACCTATTATAAACTTTAATTTATAAATTAGGCACACTGAGAGATTAACTAACAACTAATAAAATAGAACAATTATAACAATATACTCTAATAAAAGTTTTGTGAATGTAGCATTATTAAGTAAAATAAGGCTTACTTGAACACAAGCACTGTGATACCATAACAGTTGATCTCTTGTGAGTACAAACTGACTAATGGTGGGTAATGTACATGGCATGGACAATAAACAAAGGGATAATTCATGTCCAGGGAAGAATGGAAAAAACAAGGTGAGATTTCATCATGCTACTCAGAATGGCACACAATTCAAAAAGTATGAATTTTTTACTTCTGAAATTTTCTATTTAATATTTTCACAACTTGGTTGACTGAAAGTAACTAAAACTATGGAAAGCAGAATTGCAGATATGGAGGGACTATTGTACTAATAATGTAAAATTAAAAGAGAAATTAAAGCTATTTAAATAGCTCTAACAAAAGATAAAATAGTTTGGTTTACATCTAAAACAATCAAGCATTGATAGGGGAGTCAAGACTTGGAAAATTTTAGGTTAAGGTAAAAAGCTATAAGTCTAGCAAGTAATGTGTATGTTAAGCTTTTGTTTCAGAAACTATAGATAAGGCCCATCCTGGCTCCTGGGAAAAGCAGGTGACCTCCTGAGGCACTGATAGAAGATTACCACCTGGGGACATCCAAACCTTTGTTCCAAGAAGAGCAGCTGACCACCCCTCCCCCTTGGAAACAGCTAACTGCCCAGGACAGGAATGTTACAGCTTCTGAATCTCAAAGCCCTCACTATACCTTGTTTGTCCTCCCCCACCCCTTTATAAAAGTTCTGGCCAGGAAAGAGAAGGGAAGATGGTTTGTTAGGGTATGAACCTCCCATCTTCTTGGATCGCCAGCCATCTGAATAAAGCGCCCATAAAAGATTCAATCACTGTCATTGCTTATTGGATTTGGTAGTGACAGGCAGCCCGAACACAGGTGTCTTTTCCAGTTACAGTATGATATTTTTTATACTGAAAACTACAAAAACTGATGAATTAAAGAAGACAAATAAATGGAGAGGTCCATCATGTTACTTTGGACAGAATATTTTTCTCCCAAAGTTCATATGTCAAAGACTAATTTCCAGTGTAATGATATCCGGAGTTGGAGCCTTTGTGAGGTAATTAGGTCATGAGGGTGGAGCCCTCATAAATAGGATCACCATTTTGCACTTATAAGAAGAATCATGAGAGATGGTCTCTTTCTCTCAGCCATACGATGGTACAGTGAAAGGTAGCTGACTACACAGCAAGAAGTGGGTCTTCACCAGAGACTGGTACTACCAGCAGCATCATCTTGGATTTCCCAGCTTCCAAAACTGTTAGAAATAAAATGTTTTTGTTTAAACAATCCAGTCTATGCTATTTTGTTATAGCAGCCCTACAACGACACATGTTCATGGTTAGAAGCTTCGATATAGTAAAGGCATTATTAATTCTTCCCAACTTGATCTGTAAATGAATGTAATACTGACCAAAATTTCAGCAAAACATATTATAGATTTACAGACAGATTTTAAAACTTATATGGGTAGGTAAAAAACTTGAATAGCGAGAAGATTTTTGATAATAAAGAATAAATTTATAATGATCACACTGTCTAATTTTAACACTTGCTACAAATCTATAGTAAACACTTGATCTTAGCCAAAAGGCCAAGAAGCAATAATAAATCTATAGTAAACAAAGCACTGTGGTATTGGTGAAGGAAAAAAAACATACAGATGAGTGAAATAGAGTGTTCAAAAATAGATCCACATAAATATGGCCTATTGATATTTGACAAAGCTACAAAAACAATTCAATAAAGACAAGGTTGTCTTTTTCAACAAATCATGTTAGAACAATTTGACATATACAAACAGAAAATACTTAACCTACATCTCACATCTTATACACAAATTAATTTAGAGTTGATCACACACCTAAATGTACAATGCAAAACTATAAATATTTTAGAAGAAAATCTTTATGGCTTAGGGCTTTGCAAAGAATTGGAATTCTTAGATATAACACCAAAAGTTTGGTATATGAAACAATTTTTTGATGCACTGGACCATCAAATTTAACAAATTTTGCTCTGCACTCTATCAGTAGAATGAAAAGACAAGCTACAGATTAAAAGAATATATTTATAAAACACATATCTGAAAAAGACTTCTATTCATAATAGTAAAGAACACTAAAAATTCACAGTGAGAGAAAAAACAGCATATTTTTCATGGGCAAAAGAAGTTGACAGATACTTTACCAAAATAGCTATATGCATAGCAAATTATCACATAAAAATGTTGAACATGAGGAGACCTGAATGCAAATTAAAACCATGATGAAATATAACTGTCATCTATTGAATGTCCAAACTAAAAACTACTGACAACACCAAGTGCTGACAAAAATGTGGAGCAAGTGTGTCTCTCATACAATACTGGTCAGAATCAAAAATGATGCAGCCACTGTAGAAAATTGTTTGGTAGTTTCTTGTAGACTTAATCATATATTTATCATATGGCCCCACAATGTCACTTCTAGTTACTGACCCTAGAGAACTGAAAACATGTTTACACACACAAAAAAAAAACCTGTACCTAGATATTCACAGCACCTTAACTATTAATCACACACTGGAAATAATCCAAATATCTCTCAGCTAAGGAATACAAACAAAATCAAACAGTGTTACATCCACACCACAGAATATCTTTCAGCCATACTAACAAACATCTATTGATATGCACACAAAACAAGGATGAATTTCAAAAGCATTGTACTGACTCATTTTCTTCCAGGACCAAACTGGAATTACAAACAAATGTTAGAATTATCATCCTGAATAACCAACTGAAGACTAGCTGAAGAGAAGTCTTATAACCAGGTATTTACAGAAGAAGCCACATTGAGACTGGTAGGAAGCGGGGGGGTGCAGCTGAGGTTCTGGATAGATATCTCAGCTATGAAGAGTTAAGCCTGAGAAGTGTGGGGTCTAAACCCCAAGCCAGGCTCCCCAACACCAAGCACCAGAGCCAAAAAGAGGCACCCACATAACATCTGGCTGTGAAAAGCAGTGAAGTTTCTGTCTACCAGGGAGAAGCAGGTGTCTGCTACAGAGATATAGGCACCCATTTAAAAGGCCAATGAACAAAATTATGTTTACAGACAGTTGCATAGGCTCTGGCAGAGGAGGGTATAGCAAACTAGTCATGTGAAGAAAGTCTGGGGATTGTGGCTCCAGAGAAACATGAGGAGTCAACTGCCAGGATCCCTGTGCTGAGTCATTCCCTCATACAACAGATGCCATGGTTCTTGGGTGGAGCACAGCCCCAATTAAGCATCAGCCTGTAAGAAAGCAATAATCCCACCATCTGCACTCTGTCTCACACCACCTTGTGGAGCTTATGCTCAACTGAGAAGTACAGGAAGAGGTTCTTTTAGTGACTGAGGCTAAAAGGAGGCAGGCAGGAAGGAGACAAGAGGAGGAAAATCTCATCAGGATACCTTGGGATTTTTGTTGGCCCACCTCTTAGCATGGTGCTGGTAAAAGCTGGCCTTCTTGTGCAATGTGGTCATTCCCACACACACCCTGGCCAGGCAGAAGCATCCACAAACTGTGGAATAATTGTAGCTCCAAATAGGTTGCCATGGGATCACTCACAGGCAGCATCTGACATTGGCTTGCACCAGAGGCCCTCCTAAGAAGCCCAGAACTAACACATTGAGTAGCCAACTTCAGAAAACATCAAAGCTGGATCTAATAGGCTTCATAAGTGGAATAGCCAGAGGGAGATATCAGCAGACACCAAACCCAGCTGAGGCAAATTCTACTTCATGTAGCCAGTACCTGCACAAAAGCTCACATGCCATGGTCAGAGCTTAGCCTCACAGTCAGCCAGACTGAGGATCAATCCCAACACACGCAGGCCAATAGCAATCAAAACTCGTTTCCGCAAACAGGGTCACAAAACCCACACAACAGACATCCCTGTAGCACTCAGGTCAGGTGACCTAGGAAACTACACCACTGGATCCCACAGGACACCTACTATATAAGGCCATCCTATGAAGACTGGGAGTCATGAAAGATCTATCTAATACATAGAAACAAACATACATAGGCAACCAAAATGGGGTGATAAAGAAACAGGCTCCAAATGAAAGAATAGGAGAAATCTCTAGAAAAAAGGAGCTAAATGAAATGTAGGCAAGCAATTTATCAGATATAGTTCAAAGTAATGATTATAACAATGCTCAAGAGCATAAAAAAGGACATAGAAACCATAAAAGAGGGCCAGGGAGCAATAGAGGATACAATATCTGGAATGATGAATACACTGAAAGGAATAAACAATAGCTTCGATGAAGTGGAGGATCTAATCAGCAATTTGGATAACAAGGTAGAAAAAAAACACTAACAGCAACAACCACTAAAAAAAATAATTTAAAAAAATGAAGATAGGTAGCGGAATCTTTGAGACAACATGAAGCATAACAACATGCACCGGATGGGGTACCAGAAGGAGAAGAGCGAGAGAGCAAGAGAATCGAGAAATTATTTGAAAAAATGATTGAAAATTTCCCTAACCCAGTGAAGAAAAAAGACACACAAATCTGGGAAGCACAGAGAGTCCCAAACAAGATGAACCCAAAGACACCCAGACCAAAACACATTATAATTAAAATGGAAAAGCTTAAAGACAAAGAAGGAATCATAAAAACAGCAAGAGAAAATCAGTTACCTACAAGGAAGCTCAAATAAGACTGTCAGCTGATTTCTCAACAGAAATATTTCTGGCAGAAAGGAATTGGCATGAAATACTCAAAGTGATGAAAGCAACAACGTACAACCAAGACTACTTTACTCAGAAAGATTGTGATTTAAAATTGAAGGAGAAATAGTTTCCCAGACAGGAAAACTACTAAAAGAGTTTGTTACCACCAAACTAGTGTTCCAAGAAATGTTAAAAGGCCTGTTTTTAAAAAATATTTTATTTATTTATTTTTAGAGAGAGGAGAATGAGGGAGAAAGAGAGGGAGAGAAACATCAATGTGTGGTTGCCTCTTGAACACCCCTGCACCAGGGACCTGACCCACAACCCAGGCATGTGCCTTGACTGGGAATCAAACTGCCGAGCCTTTGGTTCACAGGCTGGCACTCAATCCACTGAACCACATCAGTCAGGGCAAAGGGTCCTGTTTTGTGAAGAAGAAAGGAAAAGAAACAAAAGAACATAGTTAAAAGAATAAAATGGCAATAAATATGTATCTATCAGTAATTATCTTAAATGTAAATGGCTTAAATGTTCCAATCAAAAGACATCAGGTAGATGAAAAGATAAGAAAACCTGACCCATACATATGCTGTCTACAAGAGACACACCTCAGGACAAAAGATACACACAGATTAAAAGTACAGGGATGGAAAAAGATATTTCATGCAAATATAAAGGGGAAAACACCAGTGATAGCAATACTTACATCAAACAAAATATATTTTAAAACAAAGTCTATAGTAAGAGACAAAGAAGGGCACTACAAAATGATAAAGGGAGTAGTCAAACGAGAAGATATAACACTTGTAAATATTTATGCACCCAACATAGGAGCATCTAAATATGTAAAGCAAATCTTGATGGACATAAAGGGAGAGACTGACAGTAATACAGTCAGAGTAGGGGATTTTAATACCCCGTTGGCATCAACAGATAGATCTTCCAGACAGAAAATCAACAGGGAAATGGCAGCTTTAAATGACAGATAAGATCAGATGCATTTAAATGATATCTACAGAGCATTTCATCTCAAAGCAACAGAATAAACATTCCTTTCAAGTGCACATGGAACATATTCTAGGATGGACCACATGTTAGAGCACAAAAGAAGTCTCAATAAATTTAAGATTGAAATCACATCAAGCATCTTCTCTGACCATAATTCTATGAAACTAGAAATCAATCACAAAATAAAAACTGAAAGACACACAAGGATATGGAAGCTAAATAATTTATTACTATAATGAATGGGTTAATAATGAAATTAAGGGAAAACACCTAAATGATACCTTAAAACAAATGAAAATGAGAACACAACAACCCCAAAATCTATGAGATACAGCAAAAGCAGTTGTAAGAGGGAAATTCATAGCATTATATGCTTAACTCAGATAAAAGAAAAAAATCTAAAATAAAGAATCTAACTTTACACTTAAAGGAACTGAAACAAGAACAACAAACAAAGCCCAAAATGAGTAAAAGGAAGGAAATAATAAAGATCAGAGCAGAAATAATGAAATAGAGTCTGAAAATACAATACAAAAGATCAATGAAACTAAGAACCTATTCTTTGAAAGATAAACAAGATTCACAAACCTTTAATCAGACTTATCAAGAAGAAAGAGAGGATCCAAATAAATAAAATCAGAAATGAAAAAGGATAACTAACAACTTGCACCAGAGAAATACAAACTATTGTATTAAAATATTACAAACAAGTATATGCCAACAATTTGGACAATCTGGAAGAAATGGATATATTCCTAGAAACATACAATCTTCCAAAACTAACAGATGAAAAATCAGAGAATCTGAATAAACAGATTACATCTAGTGAAATTGGAGCAGTAATACAAAATCTGTAAGCAAACAAAAGTCATGAACTGGATGACTTCACAGATGAATTTTACCAAATATTCAAGAAGAACCATCCACTACCTTTCTCAAATTATTCCAAAAATTCAAGAAGAGAGAAGACTCCCAGTTTATTTTACAAGGCTAGCATTATTCTAATTCTAATATCAGAAAAACAACACAAATTAAAAAATTACAGACAATATGCCTGATAAACATAGATGCTGAAGTCCTCAACAAAATGTTATTGAACCTGCTCCAGCAATATATTAAAAGTATAATACATCCTGATCAAGTAGGATTTATTCTGGAGATGCAAGGTTGGTATGACACTCACATATCAATACACATGATACACCACATAAACAAAATGAAGAATGAAAATGACATGATAATATCAATAGATGAAAACAATCATTTGACAAAATCCAGCCCACATTTATGATAAAAACTTCAGCACTTCAGAATGGAAGGGATATACCTTGATGTAATAAAGACCAATATTATACTAAATGGACAAAAAATACAAGTGTTTCCCTAAGATTGGGAACAAAACAGGGATGTGCACTTTCACCATTCTTTTTCAACATAGTACTGGAAGTCGTACTCATAGCAAACAGAAAAGTAGAATAAATAAAAGACATCCAAATTGGAAAGGAAAAAGTAAAAATATCTTATTTGCAGATGACATGATACCAAATATAGAGAAACTTAAAAGATTCCACCAAAATTTACTAGAACTGAAAATTGATTTGGTAAAGAAGCAAGATACAAAATAAATATGCAGAAATTGGTTACATTTTTTTTTTACAACAATGATGAACTATGAGAAAGGAAAATTGGAGAGAAGAATCCCACTCATGATTGATTTAAAAAGAATAAAATACCTAGGAATAAATTTAATCAAGGATGTAAAAGACCTGTACTAAGAAAATTATAAGACCTCAAAGAAAGAAACTGAGGCACATACAAATAACAGGAAGCATATATTGTGTTCATGGATAGGAAAAATTAACATCATTAAAATATTCATACTACCCAAAGCAATCTATAGATTCAATCCAATTCCTATAAAGACACCAATGGCATATTTTACAGAAGTAGAACAAATATTCCAAAAATTTATAGGGAATCAAAAAGAGCCCAAATAGCCACAGCAATTTTGAAAAAAAAAAAAAGTTGGAAGAATCACACTACCTGATATCAAACTATGCTACAAAGCCACAGTGATCAAAACAGCCTGGTTCTGGCATAAAAACAGATACATAGATCAATAATGGAACAGAATAGAGAGACTAGAAATAAACCTATACCTTTATAGTCAATTAATATTTGACAGAGGAGGCAAAAACATACAATAGGGTAAAGACTGTCTATTCAGCAAATGGTGTTGAAAAAACTGGATGGATATGTGCAGAAAAATGAAACTTGACCACCTTCTTATGCCACACACAAGAACAAATTCAAAATGGATTAAAGACTTAAATGTTAGACTCAAAACCATAAAAATCCTAGGAGAAAACATAGGCAGTAAAATCTCAGACATTTCTCATAGTAATATTTTTTTCTGATATATCTCCTCAGGAAAAGGATCCCAAAAAGTCAACAAATGGGACTACACTCAACTAAAAAGATTTGCATAGCAAAGGAAACCATCAACAAAATGAAAAGATACCCCACTGAATGGGAAAACATATTTGCCAAAGATATATCTCATAAGGGGTTTATATCCAAAATTTCTCAGGAACTTATAAAGCTCAACACCAAAACAAACAAACAAGCAAACAACAACAAAAACAATCTGATTAAGAAATGGGCAAAGGACCTAAATAGACACTTCTCCAAAGAGGTCATATAGCATACAGATGGCCAATAGTCATGTGAAAATATGCTCAACATCACTAATCATGAGAGAAATGCAAATTAAAACCACAATGAGATATCACCTCACACATATCAGAATTTCTATCATCAATAAATCAATAAACAAAATGTATTGGCAAGGATGTTGAGAAAGAGAACCCTCATACTGATGGGTGCAGCCACTGCAAAGAGCAGTATGGAGTTACTTCAAAAAATTAAAAACAGAACTTCCTTATGACCCAGCTATTCTGCTTCTGAAAAATTACCTAAAAAAATCAAAACACTAATGTGAAGGAATATATGCATCCCTGTGCTTATTGCATTCTTATTTACAATAGCCAGGATTTTGAAGCAGCCCTAGTGTCCATCAGTAGATGAGTGGATAACAAAAACTATGGTACATTTTCAAAATGGAATATTATGTGGCCATAAAAGGAGGAAATATTGGGTTGGCCTGAAAGTTCATTTGTTTTTTTTTTTTCATAAGATGACTCTAGTAGCACTTAGTTGTCTTTAATTTCATTTAAACAATTTTGTTAGATTTTATTATGTCAGGTATCATTATCAATATGAATTAAAAATAAACTTTAAAGTTGTTGAATTTTTTGTAGCCATTTTAATATTGAAGATCAAAGAAAATATGCAAAATATGCATATTATGCTTTATCATTTCAGGAAAGGTAAAACTACAACCAAAATGCAAAAAATAAAAAAGATTTGTGTAGTGTATGGAGAAGGTGCTGTGACTGATCAAATGTGTCAAAAGTGTTTTGCAAAAATTCATGCTGGAGATTTCTTGGTGGACAGTGCTCCACAGTTGAGTAGACCTGTTGAAGTTGATAGTGATCAAATCCAGACATTAACTGAGAACAACCAACATTGTACTATGTGGGAGATAGCCAACAATACTCAAAATGTTCAAATCAGTAAAGTTATTGGTGAAAATGAAAAATGTGTCTTTTGTTTTATGGGAAAAAAAATATAGACTTTTTGGCCAACCCAATATTACCCTTTGTGACAGCATGGATAGACCTGGAGAACATTATGCTAAGTGAAATAAACTAGTTAGATAAAGACAAGTACACGATTTCACACATACGTGGAATCTAATGAATAAATGAACTAACAAGCAAATTAGTGATAGACTCATAGACAGAGGACAGGATGACAGTCATTGGGTGAGGGGGTGCAGCTGGATAGGTGGGTATAGGGATTGGGCACATAAGAAAAAGAAGAGAAAAAAACTTGTAGACACAGACAACAACAGTATGGTGATGGATTAGGGTATAGTAGGAGGTGGAGGATATGGCGGGATAAATGGTGATGGATGGAGACTTGACTTGGGATGGTGAACAAAATGATACAGTACATAGATAATGTGTTGCAGAATTGTGGACCTGAAACCTGTATAATTGTGTTAACAAGTGTCACTCCAATAAATTCAGTAAAAGGGGGGGGAAAGCAATATGCTGTGTGACAGACACCAATCCTAAAACATTACATATCACATGATTTCATGAATATAACAGTTCCAAAAGGGCAAAACTATTGTGATAGAAAACAGATCAGTGGTTGCCAGACATTATGAGTGGGTGGGAAATATGGATATAAAGGAAGAACATCAGAGAGTTATTTATGAGTGATGAAATTGTTTTGTTTGCTGATTATGATGGTAGTTATATGAATCTAGATATGTATTAAAATTCATAGAAATGATAGTAATTAAGAAACTGTGGTATTGACAAAAGAATAGACAAATAAATCAATGAAACAGAATAGAGAGCACACAAAGTTGGCCCACACAAATACACTCTATTGAACTTTGACAAAATCAAAGGCAAATCAATGAAGAAAAGATAGTCTTTTCAGCAGATGCTGTTGGAACAACAACATTCACATACAAAAAAAAGCATGAATCTAGATACAGACCTCACAATTTTCACAAAAATTAATTCAAAATGGATATAGATTTAAGTGTAAATACAAAATTTTGATAACAGAAAATCTAAAGGGCTGGAATTGGTAATGATTTTTTAGATACAACACAAAAGCAAAATCCATAGGAAAAAACTGATAAACTATACTTTGTTAAAATTAAAAACTGCTCTAAGTAAGACTCTATGAAGAGAATAAGAAACAACTGTAGACTGATAGAAAATAGTTGCCAAAAACATATACAATAAAGGACTAGTATCCAAAATATATGAAGAACTTTTAAAACTCAAAGATAACAAAGCAAACAAAATTAAAATGGGCCAAGATTCAAACAGACAACTCATCAGAGATAAAGAGTTGGCAAATATGCATATAAGAAGATGTCACACATCATATGTCATTATTGATGACAAATTAAAATAACAATAAGAGAGGAAGATGGCAACAAGGTTGGTGGGAGTTGAACCCATTTGCTCATGTACCTAAATGGGACACCTCGCTGATCTTCTGAAGAATAAAGTTAATAGCCAACAGAATCCTAGTTTATGTGAAGTTTGGAAACCAAAGATTGCAGACGATGTTGAAAAACAGATGGCAAGGAGACTATGTAGGCATGGTAAGGTCCCTGGAACCTGCGTGGGGACCAAGGCTGCTGCAGTCCCTGACCTGGTGCTGGGCACCAGAAGGCAGCTGCCTCAGGAGTTTTGGAGGAGAGCCAATCAGTGATTGTAACTTCGCAGCCCCTCCCCTCACAGAACAGGGAAGGCAGTCCCTCAAGAGGAAAGACCTGGATGCTTGAAGTCACTGGGGGGAATAAAGACACAGTAGGAGACACACATAGGTGGTGTTCCCCGCACTGGGACTGTGGTTGCAGGCTAGGACAGTACCAGAGAAATTGGGGAGCCAGGTGACACCTGGAGATGGGAGAAGAGGTGGGCCACACAGGACCCTGACCCAGATAGTCTCCAGACTTGCAAGAGAGTTGGGCTGTGTGAAAAACCAGGGGCTTGATAAGAATGGTGGTAGCAAAAAAGAGAAATTTACTAAAAAAAAGAGGCTCTCAGCTGCTGTTTAAGGAACTCTTGAGCTGTGGGCAGGGCCAGCAAAAAGGGAGGAGGAGGGGTGCAATTTGCTCCAAATCAAGGCACCTCAAGAACTGATCAAAGTGGGGCAGAGAGGGGTAGCAGTCCCCAGAGAGACTTGATTTAATAGGGGGCCTAAACTGCCCTGAAGGAACTTCACATGCACAGCACCCAGACCAGCAAAGAGGGAGGAGGGGTGCAAGTTGCTCTCACTCAGTGTACCTCACAGACTAATCAAAAGGTGGCACAATGAGGTAAATTAAAGGCATCAGTTTGGCAAATATGGACAGGAGGGTCACACAGAGCTGTTATGGCCTAGACTGGAGGTTGGACACCTGTGAATATTGGAACCCAGACCAAGCCCCCAATGAAGAACCACAGGGAAGGAAAAAGAAAACAGATGCAACCCAGGCCCCCTTTGCCTGTAACATCCAGGAAGACCAGCAGAGTCCACTTGATGGGTTAAAAGTCAGCAAGAGGTGTTTGGTTTTTGTTTTTTTCTTCTTTTTTCTTCCAAGTGTAAAACAGTAAGACCTGGAGCTGTGAAACTATAAAAGACAGATCCAGAGAGACATCAGAAGACTAATGCCAACAACTGAGACAAAATTCACTTCACTATCCTACAGAACTTACATTTTGTTTCTTACTTTTTATTTTTATTTTATTATTATTATTTTTGTTATTGTTTTCTTTGTAGTTTAATTTTCCTTGATTTGTTTGTTTGATTTCATTGTTTAGTTTTCTTTGTTCTCCCTTTCATATTGCATTTTAATTTCCCTTCCTTCACTTCACTTATATTCCTATAACACACTACTAGTGGTCTTTTATTTTTTATTCTTTTTTATTCAGATAACATATTTCTTTTCATGTTATTGTTGTCCCCATTCCCACATAGTACCTTTCCCTAGTCTTGGTCCATTTTACTGTGTTCCTGAGCTTTATTACTGTTGTGGTTAACTTCATTCTCTCATATGCTACATAAAGTTTCTAACCCTTACTCTCACTATATCTCACCATCTAACCATGCATAAGCACTCTGCTTTATACAGACAGCTCACATTCTTTCCCCCCTCTAGCAAGAGTCTTAACTCTTTTTCACATTTTAAAAAAGTGGCTAGTTGGATGAAATATCACAATTACTGCTATACTTATCCATAGGATCTCCTATCTGTTCTCCATGTGTTGGTACTTTCAATCACATAGAATAATCTAATCTACTGCTGTCATAATCCACTCCACTTTCTCCCTGCCCCAGATCACATACAAGTTAAGGTGGGAGTTGTGAACACCAGTTAACCCACTGGAGGAGAGAACACACCAACAAAGCAGCCACCAACAGGTAAAACCCACGTACAAGAAAGCCCACTGAAATGGAAAAAGAAGGGCAACTTTAGAGCATCCAGACAAGGACATCAAAGAGAGCACATCACTGAATCCCACAGAACTCCTACTACAGAAGTTCACCATAAGAAGACGGCCAGAAAAACAGAGCATCAGGAATCAAAGAAACAAACAAAAAGGGTCACCTAAAATGGGGAGACAAAGAATGAACCTGCAATCAAAAGCAATGGAGGACTCCCCTCTACAAGAGCTAAATGAAGTGGAGATGAGCAACTATCAGATATAGAATGCAAAAGGACAGTTATAAGGATGCTCAAGGAACTCACAGACAACTACAAAGAACAGAGTGGGAATGACAAGTATGAAATAACAAATAGAAGCTATAAACAAGAACCAGGAAGAAATGAAGAACACAATTTCTGAAATAAAAAACACACTAAAAGAAATTACAAGCATGCTGGATGAAGCAGAAGACTAAATTAGTGAGCTGGAAAACAAAGTAGAAAGAAATACCCACCTAGGGAAGCTGCATGAAAAAAGACTCAAAAATATGAAGATAGCTTAAGGGAATTGCAAGATAACATGAAACACGAAACACAACAACATTTTAATCATAGGAATGCCAGAAGGAGAAGAAAAGGAACAGGGGATAGAAACTCTGTTTGAAAAAATAACAGAAAACTATCCTAACTTTGAGAGGGGAAAATTCACCCAATTAAAGGAAGCACAGAGGATCCAAATCAATTTGAACCCAAAGAGAACTACTCTAAGACACATCATAAGTAAAATGCCAAGTTTTAAAGACAAAGAGAGAATCTTAAAAGCAGCAAGGGAGAAACAAGAAGTCACATATAAGGTAGCTACAATAAGGCTAGCAGCTGACTTCTTAACAGAAACACTGTATGCCAGGAGAGAGTGACAAGAAATATTCCAAGGAATGAAAGGCAAAGGCCTGCAGCCAAGACTACTCTACCCAGAAAGACTCTCAATTAAAATGGAGGGTGAAATAAGGAGCTTCCCAGACAAAAGAAGGCTGAAATAATATACCTCCACCAAACCAGCACTGCAAGATATGTGAAAGGGACTGCCATAAAAAGAAGAAGGAAAAGAGTGAGTGAGAGAGAGAAATACAGGTCCAAAGGGGATAAAATGGTAATGAATAAGCACCTATCAATAATAACCTTAAATGTAAATGGATTAAATGTTCCAATAAAAAGACAGAGCATAGCTGAATGGATAAGAAAGCATGACCCACACATATGCTGTCTACAAGAGACTCACCTCAGAACAAAAGACCTACACAGGATGAAAGTAAAAGGTTAGCAAAAAATATTCCAAGCAAATGGATAAGGAAAAAATGCCGGGGTAGCAATGCTTATATCAGGCAAAATGGACCTCAAAACAAAGGCCATGAAAAGAGACCCAGAAGGACACTTCATAATACTCAAGGGAAGACTCCATCAAGAAGACATAAACATTGTAAATATATATGCACCCAACATAGGAGTGCCCAAATACATAAGGAAAATCTTGGAGGACTTCAAGAAAGATATAGACAGCAACACACTTACACTAGGGGATTTTAACACCCCACTGTCAAAAATGGATAGACCTTCCAAACAAAACATCACAAAGGATATTGTGGCATTGAACAATGCCCTAGATTGAATGGACTTAACTGATATATATACAATGATTCATCCCAAAGAAGCAAAATACATTTATTTCAAATGCACTTGGAATATTTTCAAAGATAGACCACATGATAGAACACAAAACTACCTTCAAAAAAATACAAGAAAATTGAAATCATATCAAGCATTTTCTCAGACAATCAGGACCTCAAACTAGAAACCAACCTCAAGGAAAAATTCAAAAACACTCAAATTCATGGAGATTGAATAGTGTGCTATTAACCAATGAATGGGTTATCAATAAGGTTAAAGAAAAAAACAAAAAGTTTCTGGAAACATGAAAATGAACTCACAACAACCCAAAACTTATGGGACACAGCAAAAGCAGTCCTGAGAGGGAAGTTCATAGTGTTACAGGCCTACCTAAAAAACACAGAAACATCTCAAATAAACAACCTAAACATACATCTACCAGAACTGGAGGAAAAACAACAAACAAAGCCCAGAATGAGTAGAAGGAGGAAATAACAAAAATCAGAGCAGAATTCATGACATTGAGACTAAAAGAATAATTCAAAGGATCCATAAATCTAGGAGCTGGTACTTTGAAAAGATAAACAAAATCAACAAACCTTTAAGCAGACTCATCAATATAAAGAGAGAGATGACCCAAATAAATAAAATCAGAAATAAAAGAGGAAAAATTACAACTGATACCACAGAAATACAAATGATTGTAAGAAATTATTATGAACAACAACAAAAAAAGAAAGCTTCTGAACAGCTAAAGAAAACATCAGCAAAATGAAAAGGGAACCAACCATATGGAAAAATATATTTGCCAATGATATTTTGGACAAAAGTTTGACCTCCAAAATATATAAACAACTCACACGACTCCACTCCAGGAAGACAAACAGCCCAATTAAAAAATGGACAAAGGACCTGAATAGACACTTCTCCAAGGAGGACATAAAGAGGGCTCAGAGACATAGGAAAGGATGCTCAGCATCACTAGCTATCAGAGAGATGTAAATTAAAACCACAATGAGATACCACATCACACTAATCAGAATGGCCATCATTACCACATCAACAAACAACAAGTGCTGGCAAGGCTGTGCAGAAAAGCAAATCCTAGTGCACTGTTGGTGTAAATGAAGACTGGTGCAGCCACTGTGGAAAACAGTATGGAATTTCCTCAGAAAACCAGAAATGGAACTGCCTTTTGACCCAGCAGTTCCACTGCTGGGAGTATAACCTAAGAATCCTGAAACTCCAATTCAAAAGAACATTTGCATGTCATATTAGTAAGTGGACAAAGCCAATTTGAGAAGAATACATACTGTATGATTTCAACTACATGACATTCTGGAAGGAAACAACTGTAAAGGTGGAGAACTAAGGATTTTCAGGGCAGTGAAAATTCTCTGTATGATTCTGTAATGGTGGATACATTTCATCATACATTTGTCCAAACCCATAGAAGGTACAACACCAAGAATGATCCCTAATGTCAACCACAGGCTTTGGATGATTATGATGTATCAATATATATATTTACTAATTGTAATGAATGAACCACTATGGTGAGGGATACTGATAATGGGGGAGGCTGTGCATGTGGCAGGGGTAGGGGCTATATGAATTACCTCTGTACCATTTTTCAATTTTTCTGTGAACCTAAAACAGCTCTAAAAAATAAAGTAAAAATAAAAGTACTTGTACTACATGATTGAATGATGGAGTTCCAGTAATGCACATCTCTGAGCCTGAGATACAGTAAAAGATTGATACAAATAAATACACAGTAAACAATAAATAGACAATCATTTCCCTACCACACACTTACCCTTTAAAAATATTGATTTGCCAAAACTGAGGAAGCCTTGTGAACAACCAAGGTCTATAATTTAGGTGATTTTTGTTCAGCTTTTTAAACTCTCTACTAATATAAATAAATAAATTTTATGAGTTCATACAATGGAATATTATGCAGTAATGAAAATGAATGACCTAAAGTTTGAATGAAACAGTGTTGGCTTTTACAAATATATTATTGAATAAATAAGCCAGACACAAAAGAATGTCTGTATGATTTCATGTGTAAAATTTTAAAAGCTGTCAGGATTCATCAGTGATAGTGTTATAAAAGCCTGAATAGTGGTTATATTTGAGGAGGGGTAAGAGTGTAATAACTGAAAGAAGACATGAGAGAGGTTTATGGGTTTCTGTTAACATTTTATTTCTTGGAGGAAAATACAGTAATTACACAAATATGTTCATTTGTAATTATTCACTAGGCTATATTCTTATCATTTTTATACTTTTCTATATTATAATCAACTATAATATTTTTAAATTTACAATCCAACAGAGTACAGGACAATTTTAGAATTCCGTGTTTTGTGTAAAAAGAATGGGAAATTAATACTTATCTACCTAAATTATATATCTACACACACACACATGTTTATGTTTGAAAAAGGAGAGATTGTAAAAATAAGCATAGTGCATTATTTTTAAAAGAAAAGAAGAATGAAAATAAAAATTTTCATATTATATTTTTATACACTTTTGGTTTTGAACCAAATAAATGTTTTCCATATTTAAAAATAGGCTTTAAAATGTAAACACTATAATAAAAAATCAACTGACACTTTCTCTTCCTGTTCTTATTTAGAAAGTTACAAGATATCATTTTTCTTATACTATCAGTGAATCAAGCTGATTATGCAACAAAACTATACTTAAAAAAAAACTGTCAGAGAGACCTCTCGCCAAGATGGAGGCATAGGTAGACACACTGTGCCTCCTTACACAACCAAAAGAAGGACAATAACGATTTAAAAACAAAAACAACCAGAACTGACAGAAAATCAAACTGTATGGAAATCCGACAACCAAGGAATTGAAGACACATTCATCCAGACCCGTAGGAGGGGTGGAGACAGGCAGCTGGGCAGAGAGTACTTGTGGCAAGGTGGTAGTGGAGGACCCAGTGAGGCAGCAGATTTTAGAGCAGGTGGTCCCACATTTGCGAGCAGATAAAGCAGGAGGAACAACTGGGGAATGGGACGGACCATGCAACCCAGGGCCCCAGCACAGGGAAATAAAGCCTCAAATCACTGACTGAAAACAATTGTGGGTGTTGAGGCAGCAGTGGGAGAAACTCCCAGCCTCACAGGAGAGTTTTTTGGAGAGATCCACAGGTTCCTAAAACATACACAAACCCACCCACAAGGGAATCAGCACCAGAAGGGCCCAATATGCTTGTGGGAAGTGGCGAAAGTGACTGAAGTCCTGCAGAGAGCGGAGAAAGCGCCATTGTACCCTCTCAGACCCCTTCCCCATATACAACATCACAACACAGCCATGTGGGTTACCCCGCCCAGGTGAATACCTAAGGCTCCACCCCTCACTACATTACAGGCACATCAAGATAAAAAAAATGGCCCAAATGAAAGAACAGATCAAAGCTCCAGAAAAAATACAACTAAGCGATGAAGAGATAACCAACCTATCAGATGCACAGTTCAAAACACTGGTGATCAGCACGCTCACAGAATTGGTTGAATTTGATTGCAAATTAGATGAAAAAGTGAAGTAAAATAAACGCTAAGTGAAATAAAGAAAAGTGTACAGGGAACTAATAGTGATATGAAGGAAACTGGGACTCAAATCAATGGAGTGGACCAGAAGGAAGGAAGAAACATCCAACCAGAAAGGAATTAAGAAACAAGAATTCAAAATAACGAGAAGAGGTTTAGGGACCTCCAGGACATCTTTAAATGTTCCAACATCTGAATTATAGGGGTGCCAGAAGGAGAAGAGGAAGAGCAACAAGTGGAAAAGTTATTTGAACAAACAATAAAGGAGAACTTTCCCAATCTGGCAAAGGAAATAGACTTCCAGGAAGTCCAGGAAGCTCAGAGAGTCCCAAAGAAGTTGGACCCAAGAAGGAACACACCAGGGCACATCATAATTACATTAGCCAAGGTAAAAATGAAGGAGAGAACCCTAGAAGCAGCAAGAGATAAGGATACAGTCACCTACAAAGGAATTCCCATCAGACTGTCAGCTGATTTCTCAAAAGAGACCTTACAGGCAAGAAGGGGCTAGAAAGGAGTATTCCAGGTCATGAAAGACAAGGACCTATATCCCAGATGGCTCTATCCAGCAAAGCTTTCATTTAGAATGGAAGGGCAGATCAAGTGCTTCTCAGATAAGGTCAAGTTAAAGGAGTTCATCATCACCAAGCCCTTATTATATGAAATGTTAAAGGGATTTATCTAAGAAAAAGAAAATAAAAAATATGAACAGTAAAATGACACCAAACTCACAATCATTAACAACCACACCTAAAACAAAAACAAAAACAAAGCAAGCAAACAACTAGAACAGGAACAGAACCACAGAAATGGAGATCACATGGAGGGTTAGCAACAGGGGAGTGGGAGGGGGAGAGAGGGGGGAAAGGTACGAAGAGTAAGTAGCATGGATGGTAGGTAGAAAATAGACAGGGGGAGGGCAAGAATAGTATAGGAAATGTAAAAGCCAAAAAACTTATATGTATGACCCATGGACATGAACTAAAGGGGGGGAATGTGGGTGTGAGGGGATGTGTAGGTTGGAGGGGAGTGAATGGGGGAAAATAGGACAACTGTAATAGCATAATCAATAAAATATATTTTTAAAAAACTGTCAAAAACTTGAGATCACAAATACACTAAATTCCAGAAAAGAAAAAATGTATTATGGGATAAAAGGAGCTGATGGCTCCTGAAGAAGCGTGAAGAGGAAAAATCCATCATGGAGGAGGTTTAAGGGAATGCACAAAAACCTGCCATGGATGAGTAGGCAGGCCTGCATGATAGTTTGAAATTCTCAGCTACCTTAGCCATAGTCTTCTCCACCCACCAACCCTTTCCCATGGATCTGCCCTGAATACCCAGGTTTAGTATGTGAATTATTGGTGCTTAGAGAAAAATGACACCAAAAATAAGTAGAAGGAAAAACAATAAATATTAGCAGTCAATAAAATATAAAAGTGACAAATTTAAAAAGGTAACTCCGTGCTTTAAAAACAGTAATAAAATTAGTCAAAATCCAGCAAAATTAGTTAAATAGAGAAAACACAAGTTGCTAGCATATGATTAAAGGATAATAAATCATTAACTGCAATTTATTTCAGGAGTGCAAGGTTGTTTTAACATTTGAAAATCAACCAATGCAGTTCAGTATATTAAAAGAATGAAGAAAAGAAGAAATTATCACCTTAGTCAATGAAGAAAAGCATTTGATTGAATATACTACCTTTTCATGATAACAAGTCTCAGGAAACCAAGAACAAAAAAGAGAAATCCTTCATTTTGATAAAGTACATTTACAGAACAAAAACAAAAGACTCATGATAACTAACACCATGCTTAACTGAGAAATACTGGATGTTTTTCCAGTAAGATCAGGAAGAAAGAAAAATATCTGCTCTTCTAATTTGTAGTCCACATTGCACTGGCCAACCAGACAAGTGAACATGAGGGAAGACAAGAAAGAAGGTAAAGGGGATTGGCATGGAGGGGAGGAGAAAGGGAAGGAAAATAAAGATTGGAAAACAAGAGGTAAAATTGTTGCCTACTACTATTTTCAGATAATGATTGCGTAAGTAAAAACCACCACTGGAATCTACTAAAACACTACCAAAAGTAAAAAATAAACTTATCATAGTCACAGAAGACAATGTCAATATATAAAAAGCAAATATAATTGAATTCTGGCAAAATATACTGACAAATACAATTTATAAAATAATAACACCTCAAACAATATTATAAACATAAATAGGAAAAAATTTAATAATATGCAAATCTTCTATATTAAAGATTGCAAAATATTACAGTACGGAAGTAGATAAGATGGCCCTGGCCAGGTAGCCCAGTTGGTTATAACATCATCCCAACATGTCAAGTTTACAGGTTTGATTTCTAGTCAGGGCACATACAAGAATCAACCAATGAATGCATCAATAAGTAGAACTCAAATCAATATTTCTTTCTCTCTCTCTTTCTCTCCAAAATCAATTAACTAAAAAAAGTTTTAAAAATTAAAAAAAGAAGTTATAAAGAAAAACAAGATGATAGATCTGTAGATAGATATATAGGTAGATGATAGATGTTATCTATTATATTCCTGTGTTAGAATACTCAGCTTGGTTAAGATGTCAATTCATTACAAATGATCTAGGCTCAATACAATCCCCATCAAAATCACATCAGGTTTTTATTATTTATGTATGTATTTACTTATTTTAGAAATTGATAGTATGACACCAAAATTAATATGGGAAACAAAGGGCCTAGAATAAATAAAACAGCATTGAGAAAAAATAACAAAATTAGAGAACTTGAAATCCCTTATTTAAAAATTTCAGAAATCATAGGAGTGGATTCTTGGGGTAAAACATAGACAAATAGGTCAATAAATGAGAAAGTCCAGACATAGAGACAAATCAATTGGTTTGACAAAGTCACTATATTAAGTATCTATTGCTATGTAACAAATTATCACAAAACTTAGCGGCTCATAGCAATAAACATTTATTATCTCAATTCTTGTGGATTAGGAATCTGAGCACAGAAATCTGGGCACACACAGGTTAGTGGGTCCTGTGGCTCAGGGTCTCTCACTGGACTGCAGTCAAGGTGGGTCTGGGGTCTCAGTAACTTCAAAGTGCTACGGGGAAAAATTATGATTCTATATCACCCATGGGGTTATGGGCAAGATTCAGTTCCTAATAGGTTGTCAAATTGAGGACCTTAGTTCATTACTAGCTTTTGAACTTCAGTTTCTTAACAAATGGGGCTCTCCAAAGGGATGCTCATAATACTGCAGCTTGTTTCAACAGAGCAAGTAAGAAGAACCTGAGCAGGTGAGAGGGAAGAAAAGGGAGAGGGAAGACGGGCTAATGAGGTTAAATACTTTTGTGGGAGCATACAAATCATTCTAATGTCATATTTATGATGTCTTTGTTCAATTTTTTACTATTTTCATTAGGTTTTAGTGTTCTTTATGTGTATTGGATGCTTCTTTTTTCAGTTATATGTGCTATAAATATAAATATTTTCTCCCTATTTTTGGCTTGCTTACACGATTTATTAAGAATGTCATTTGATCAGCAGAACTTTGATAAAGTATAATTTATCCATGTTGTTTTCTGTTATGGATGTTGCTATCTATGTCCTAAGAAATGTTTGTCTATATCAGGTCACAGAGTTATTCTATGTTTTCTACTAAATGCTTTTTATATTTAACTTTTACACATTGAATCTTGATCCTTTTTGAATTCAGTTATATGAAGGAGTTGACATTCATTTGCAAACATTTTTATGCTTATGTCTCCCAAGTAAACTGACATTATTATAAAATATTTCTCTTTTTCATGGTAAATCTTCATAACTTGAATTCTATTTGGTCTACTATTAATATTGCCAGCAGTGTTCTTTTGGCTATTGGTTTCGTAGTATTGTTTTTATCAATATTTACTCAATCAATCTAAGCATACATTTATTTTATTATTCTTGTTTATTCTATTATAGTTGTCACATTTTCCCCCTTAGCCCTCCTCTGCCCAGCCCACCTCCCACTCCCACAGTTATTCCCCACACCATTGTCCATGTCCACGGGTTATTCATACATACCCTTTGACTAATCCCTTCACCTTTTTTTCAACCAGTCCCCACCTCTTTCTTCCTCTCTGGCAACTATCAGTGTGTTCCATGTTTCCACGTCTCTTGTTCTGTTTTACTTGCTAGTTTATTTTGTTCATTAGATTCTTCTTATAAATCAAATCAAATGGTATTTGTTTTTCACTGACTGGCTTATTTCACATAGCTAATACACTCCAGTTCCATTCATGCTGTTGCAAAAGGCGGGAATGTCTTCTTTCTTTCTGCTGCGTAGTTCTCCATTGTGTAAATGTAACACAGTTTCTTTAACCCATTCATCTACTGATGGGCATTTAGGCTGTTTCCAATACTTGGCTATTGTAAACAGCACTTCTGTGAACATAGGGGTGCCTAAATTCTTTTGAAGTCTCAGGATTCTCAGGGTTATAATCCCAGCAGTGGAATTGCCAGGTCAAAAGGCAGTTCCATTTTTAATGTTTTTGAGAAAATTTCATCCTGTTTTCCACAGTGGCTGTGGCAGTCTGTATTCCCATCAAACTGTACTAGGGTTCCCTTTTCTGTACAACCTCACCAGTACTTGTTGTTTGTTGATTGATTAATGATGGCCATCCTGAAAAGTGTGAAGTGATATCTTATTGCAGTTTTAATTTGCATCTATCTCTCTAATGGCTAGTGATGTTGAGCATCCTTTCCTATGTCTCTGAGCCCTCTTTATGTCCTCCTTGGAGAAGTGTCTATTCAGGTCCTTTACCCATTTTTTAATTGGGTTGTTTGTCTTCCTGGTATTGAGTCATGTGAGTTCTTTATATATTTTGGAGATTAAACCTTTGTCTAATGTATCATTGACAAATATGTTCTCCCATGCAGTCAATTTCCTTCTCTTATAGACAACATATTGCCAGTCTTGTTATTTTTAAAAAAATTCTAGCTTACATTTTATTTTATTTTATTCTATTTCATTTTTGAATCTTTATGGGTACTTTATTCAGATGCTGGCAATCTGAGAAGATGGCAGGTTATGAACCCTAAAAGCCATCTTAACATCTCATCTCAAGCTGATCATTTTATAAGGAGAAGAAAAGGGTAGGTAAGGGGTTTGGGAAAAGGTTAATGAGATAAGAGGTGCAGTCTGGCAGTAATTTTCCTAGTATTTCTTTATGTACTGATCAATGATTTTTAAAATTATTTTATTGTTGTTCAAGTACAGTTGTCTGCATTTACTCCCCATAACTCCCACCACAACCCCAGCCATCCCCACATCCCTCCCCTGATTCTACCCCTCCTTGGTTTTGTCCATGTGTCCTTTATGGTTGTTCCTGAAAACACTTCCTGCCTTTCCCCCCATTATCCCCTCCCTCCTCCCCTCTGGTTACTTTCAGATTGTTCTTCATTTCAATGTCTCTGGTTATATTTTGCTTGTTTGTTTGTTTTGTTGATTAGGTTCCACTTAAAGGTGAGATCATATGGTATTAGTCTATCACCACCTGGCTTATTTCACTTAGCATAATGCTCTCCAGTTCCATCTATTCTGTCACAAAGGTTAGGAACTCCTTCTTTCTCTCTGTTGTGTAGTATTCCATTGCATAAATGTACCATAGTTTTTTGATCCATTCATTTACTGATGGGCACTTAGGTTGCTTTCAGCACTTAGCTATTGTAAATTGTGCTGCTATGAACATTAGGGTGCATAGTTTCTTGTGGATTGGTGTTTCAGGGTTCTTAGGATATAATCCCAGCAGTAGAATTGCTGGGTCAAAAGTTGTCATTTTTAAATAACCTAACCTATTAACTGTATCTTTTAATTGGAGTGTTTCATTCATTTCATTGAATGTATATATTGACATGCTGGTTTTAGTTGCATTGTTTTGTTTCTTTCAATTCTATTTTTTGTTCTTCTGTCACTCTTTTATCTTTTTCTTGCTTAAAAACTCATTTGTAGTCATTAATTTTAATTTCTTGGTTAGGTTTTTGGTTATACCTCTTTGTATTACACTAGTGGTTATTATTGATATTACAGTAAGAATCCTTAATTTAAAAATTAAATATACCACTTTACTATTAAAAGAAAAAGTTCTGAGCACCAATTCTGACATAAGTAGAAGTTTTCTTACACCAATATCTTATAATTCAAATCAATTCTGATAATATCTACTCAGATATAGTATCAGATCCCAAAGATTAAGGGATCAGACTATAGGACTGCCACCCCCTTCACACACCAATAGCAAATCCAGGTTGTCACATGAGGTTCTGACCAACTAACTATAGATCAGAGATACCAATAGATTTGATTAATTTGCTAGAATGACTCACAAAACTCAGAGAAACATTTTACTTACTAAATCATCAGTTAATTATACAAGGATATAACCTGAGACAGCCAGATGGCAGAGATGTACAGGGCATGGTATGTGAGAGGACGAAGACCTTCTATGCTCTCTAGGATTTAACCACTTTTCCCAGCACCACCACATGTTTATCAAGCCAGAACCTCTCTGAAATCCTCCCTTTGAGGGTTTTATGGAAGCTTCCTTATTTAGGCATGATTGATTAAATCACTGACCTTTGGTTATTGATTTAACCTCCAGCCATTCTACATACTCTGGAGGTCAAGAAGGGTGGGACTGAAAGTTCTAACCTTCCAATCACATGGTTGGTTCTCCTGGCAGCTTACCTTCATTCGTAGGTGCAGTGGAAAAAACACCCTTTTAACATAACATGAGATACCTTTATCCTGTAATAAGAAATTCTAAACATTTTTGGGGTTCTGTGCCAGAATGAGATAAAAACCAAATATATATTTCTTATTATAAATCACAATGTTACTAACAGGAATATAAAACCTTGTTGTAATAGTTTAATTTACTTTGTTCTTTGCTTGTTTATTGTCATATGAGTGATGTACTACTGAATTATATACCTACAGTCTCTATAATTGGTATCAAGTCAGTAGTAATATTTGTTACTGCACAAATTTTTTTCCAAAAACATTTCCCAAAGGTTTTTCATCCATTTCTAACATTTTTGAATAAATTTTTATATCATGACTTGCAAATTGGTGGTTTTCTAATTCCACACTGATTAACTGTCACTTTTGCCTGACTTAGAAAAAAATTTTTCTCTAGAGAAATTGAAAGTTTATGAATAAAAAATTTTAAATTATCATTTTCTTCTCTGATTTACTTATTGCACTTAGCATAATACTCTCCAGCTCCATCCATGCTGTCACAAAAGGCAAGATTTTCTTTCTTTATGGCTGAGTATACTCCATTGCATAAATGCACCACCTCCTTTTCATTTACACATCTACTGATGAACACTTGGGCTGCTTCCAAATCTTGGCTATTGCAAATAATGCTGCAATAAACATGGGAGCCATATATTTCTGAAAATTAGCATTTCTAATTTCTTTGGATATATTCCCAGAAGTGAAATTGCTGGGTAATAAGGTAGTTCCATTTTTAATTTTTTGAGGTAACTCCATACTGCTTTCCACAGTGGTTGCATCAATCTGCCTTCCCACAAACAGTACAAAAGGGTTCCCTTTTCTCCACATCTTTACCAACACTTGTTGTTTGTTGATTTATTGATTTATTCTGACAGATGTGAGGTGATATCTCATTGTGGTTTCAATATACATTTCTCTGATGATTAGTGATGCACAGCATCTTCTCATATGCTTATTGGCCATCTGTATGTCCTCTTTGGAGAAGTATTTATTCAGGTCCTTTGCTGATTACTTAATCAGATTGTTTTTTTGGGGGGTATGACATTATTTTTATGAGTTGCTTACAAAATTTTGAATGTTAAGCCCTATCAGATATTTTGGTGAATATGTTCTCTCATTCAGTGGGTTATCTTTTCATTTCATAGATTGTTTCCTTTGCTATGAAAAACTTTCTAGTTAGATGTAGTCCCATTTGTTTATTTTTTCTTTTGTTCCCCTTGGTTGAAGTCATATATCAGAAAAAAAATATTGCTATGAGCAATGTCGGAGATTTTATGGCCTATGTTTTCTCCTAGAATTTTTATGGTTTCAAGTCTAACATTTAAGTCTTTAATCCATTCAGGGTTTATTTTTTTGTAGTGTAAGAGAGTGGTCTAGTTTCATTTTTTTCATGTGTCTGTCCAATTTTCCCAACACCATTTATTGAATAGACTATCTTTGCCCCATTGTATGTTTTTGCCTCCTTTGTCAAATGTTAATTGACTATAAAAGTGTGGGTTTATTTCTGGGGTCTCTATTCTGTTTCATTGATCTGTGTTTCTGTTTTTATGCTGGTACCATGCTGTTTTAATGACTATGACCTTGTTGTATATATAGTTTGGTATCAGGTAGCATGATTCATCCAAATTTTTCTTTTGTTCTCAAGATCACTGTGGCAACTTGGGGTATTTTGTGGTTTCATATACATTTTTGGAGTATTTGTTCTAGTTTCACCTATATGCGAAATCTGAGGAACAAAACAAACTAACAAAATAGAAGCAGATTCACAGGTACAGATACAGAGAGCAGATTGTCAGCTGTCAGAGGGGAAGGAGGTTGATGGCTGGGCAAAAATGATGAAGGGATTAAGCAAAGAAAAACAACTCATAGACTCAGACAACAACATAGTGATTGTAAGAGATAAAGGGAGGTGGGGGATGTAGAAAAGGGATAAATGATGATGAAAAAAGCTTGACTTAGGATGGTGAACACACAATACAATACACAGATGATGTATTATAGCACCATATACCTAAAACTTACATAATTTTATAAACCAATTTCATCCTAATAAATTCAATTTAAAAAATCAACAAAAAAGAAGTATACATTATTAAAATAAAGGCAAGTTAATTAACAGAGACATGAAAAACTTCTTATGTCACCCAAGAATTAAGATGTCTCAATTCTCCAAAACAGATACAAACCACCTGATAAACTGAAAAGAAGGCTCCCACTAGGAGCTCTCTGATGAGTGTGGAATCAGAGCCTGCTGACCCAAGGAACTGGTTACCAATGCCAATCAAGAATGCAAAAAGAAGAGGAGAGTGTTCCCAAGAAAACTTGCAGATAGACTGAAGAAGAGTCCTAATATTTTCACAAACTCTTGAAAATTATTTTTGAAAAATTCCCATCCTCCTGTCTATCCCCACCAAATCCACACTTGGAAGACGACTATGACTACTTTTTTTTGGCACCACCTCATGGATACCTGCCCATGGACCTCTCTTTTGTGACTACCCTAGTTAGTCCTTGGGGATGTCTCTCAGCAGGCTTGGGGCACAAGCTTCTAACAGTGTCATACCACAACATTATGATAACAAAGTGAACAGTGGGAGACCTCCAAATAAGTAAATAAATAAATAAAAGTACATAAATAAAAATATAAAATTATCATTTCAAAGATCAGAATCTCTATGTTATTTGTTCCTTTTAAGATGTATAATGTTGGAGCACTGAGTGTGAAAACCACTTTGGCTGGAGTTTCCTACATTAAAACAGGATGGAAGATCCAGGCTTCCAGGAAGTTCTGAGTGCCATGATCCAGAGATCTCTCAAGGAGCTCTGCACTTCCACAGAGTTGGTTTTGGAAAAGTTAATTCAATGAGAAATGATTAACTTCCCAATAGAGGTTGTAAACTTCTGGGTTTCAGTGGATTAAGGTATGTGTATCACCACCTGATTAAATGTTTGCCAACCAGTTTCTGTGAAAACAGATTTCATACACAAAGGCATCTTCTCTTTTTTGAGATGATTTTCCTCTTTCAAGCCAGGAAGAAATAATCCCTGACAAGCATGCTTAGGCATTACTGCAGCAGATCCTATTCCATTTTATCTCTGACTATTTGCTTGGAATGACTAATTCTCTATTTAACAGAAGTTCAAAGGAGTAGTTATTTTTTCTTAAAAAATACAAAATTTCAGGTCAAAAGGGTCAGCTCTTTTAAGAACCATCAGGCACCCTGTAGCTCAGACACTTCAAACAGAAGTAACTTCATCCCCGGTCACTCTTCTCAGTAGAAGGTGAGACGAGGTTTGTGACAAAATGGCTACATCTTGTAAGGGCTACAGAGACTATCATGGAGATAGTCAGACCAACACCCCAATGAATTTGTTGCTTAGAACCAGCAGAAGACCAGCTTGCTACACCCAACATGTCCACTAATTTCACCTTGCAGTAACCACTAGCCTCCTCATACACCTATTGTAATGCATTGGCATGCTCAACAGCACCCTGTGACACCACTGTGACACCTTCCTGTGATCAGGAAGGAAGCCCATATGAGGACACAAAATGGCTCACAAGGCTCCCTGAGAAGTCTCCATCCACTTCCTGGGAAAATCCTGAATATCCCTCCCCCTTACTGAATACCCTACTCCTGGATTAAATGAACTTCAATAAAGAAGTAAATCCCACTATGGAGGGACTTCTCTGTCTGTGGAGTAGCCACTCTCTGTGTCACTGCTCCACTAATAAACTCTCTTACACTTCAAACTCTATGCTGGTTTCTATCTGAATTCTTTCCTGCACCAAGGCAAGAATCCACAGTGAGTCATGGACTTGAGGGTCCATAGACCCTTGGGACACCTGCATCAAAAGGACCTACTTCAGCAGTGGGGCAGCCAACCCTGGATTTTTTACAATCCCACTTGCAAGGAATTTTTTTTAGCTATATGTAATTCATTATCCCTACTATCTTGTTCTCAAATGTAACTACACCACCTTCATCATATAGCTTGGGACAAGTGACTTAGTGCCTCATTAACTGATTTTTTCTTATCTATGAAACAAGGAAAATAATAATATTACAAGTGAGTATTAAAGAGACACTGTAGTGTCAGCATGGTTCATAGAGAGTGCTCCATGATTTCAGTTCCTCACCCCTTTTAGTTCCAAACCCTCGCACCAGCATGGAGTACCTCGGCATGAGTTATCATCAGCATCCAGGGCCCTGACTTTATCCTTGTTGCCTCCAACCAGGTGGCTGCTACCAGTGTTATCCACATAAAGGACAATCATGACAAGATGTTTAAGATGAGTGAAAAAATGTTACTCCTATGTATTTGAGAGGCTGGAGACATTGTACAGTTTGCAGCATATATGCAGAAAAAATGTGCAACTTTATAAGACGCAAAATGGTTATGAACTGTCTCCCACAGCAGCAGCTAATTCCACATGCCAAAAGCTGGCTGACTGTCTTCAGAGGTGAACCTCATATCATGTCGACCTCCTCCTGGCTGGCTATGATGAGCAGGAGGGTCTGATACTCTACTACATGGACTATCTGGCAGCCTTGGCCAAGGCCCCTTTTGTATCCCATGACTATGGTGCCTTCCTGACTCTCAGTATCCTGGACCAGTACTAGACACCAACTATCTCATGTGAGATAGCAGTGGAGCTTCTCAGAAAATGTCTAGAGAAACTCCAGAAATGCCTCATCCTGAATCTGCCAACCTTCAGTGTTCAAAATCATTGACAAAAATGGCATCCATGACCTGGACAACATTTCCCTCCCTAAATAGGGCTCCTAACTAACGTCATACCTCTCTCCCACTTGCCAGGGAACTTTTTTTAATGGGCCCTTTTACTTTTTTCTATTCTTTTGATGTGCACTCTTCACAGGTGATTAATTCAGAATAAAACTGAATATGGATAAATTGAAAAAAAATTCTCATTATAATCTTGGCCTCACAGTAACCACACCAAGAGAGGAATACTTCTCTCTACTTTATAATTAAAAACACAGAGGCTGAGAAAGATAACTGATTATAGTTACAAGCACTTAGATGCCCTACCACCTCTCCTTTCCCTCTTCCTCTGCCTGTCATGGAATCTGCGTTGATGACTAATTCCAGACTGTGAGATTTTCCAGAAGATGGCCTTACAGTTGAGAACCAAGACAATTCTAGGCAACCTGGATGGTTGAGCACCCTACATCCAGACTCCTGCACTTAATTTCTGTTTTATTTTTGTAATTTTTCCTGCTGAGAGGATATCTCATTGACTTCATCCATTATCCCAATGAAATCATTCTTCTGCCAAAATCTCTGTAACCCTCATATGCTAAATCCTATTACCATCTCTGTGTCTTCTGGTCTTCATCTTCTCACTTCATTTCAGGCTGTTTAAGCCAAAGAGAAAGATGGTCATCACTTCTGCAGTATGGTAATGTTCTATTAGATCCAACCGACAGAATTGGATCTCTGATCTTCCTGGAAATTTCCCAGAAAAGTCTCTCATCACCTTTTATAGGCAACTATCAGTCCCGATTATTCTCATCATCACCTTGCCAATAAGCCTTGGGGTCCTAGACAGTTAATGCCCTGCTTTGACATACAAGAATCTTACCTTGTGCCTGGATGTTCCCCCCCATAGACAGTCTCTTAAGCTACAAATATGAAATTCATTATGTAACTTGTTCAAATTTCCCAGTAAGCCCTGAAACCACCCCCCCACACACATATACACATAGGAAAAAACAAAAACCCACTAGTAGTGCCATAAGAATGTGAGCTGTAGACTCCATAATGCTTGGGTTCATATCTCAGTTTCATCATATTGTGTGATCCTAGACAAGGCATTTGCTTCTTTGAGCCTAGTTTCTTTGCTATAAGAAACAGTAAGATGATCTTTCTATCAGTAATGCACTTAGAATAGTATCTGGTACACAGTAGGCACTTACTAACTGCTAACTTCCTTTCTTTTCTTAAGCTAGGCACCATTATTTATCTTCCCTGGGTCTTTTAGGTGGCACTGGGGACCCTGATGTGGTCTTTAATGGGTTTCCAGCTGGACTATAAGGGCCCTGCAGGTGCTGACTGTGGTTGGTGTCCGCAGAGACAGTGCACGTGCCATCTTGCAAGGGCCAGAGTCTCTCCATCTTCTATGCAAGACACATGGTGACTAAATACTCTTGGGAAGTACCCAGAGTCACTTGCAAGCCCACCTGGGTCCTCATCAACTACACAGTGCTAAATGCACACATGGGCACTAATTGAATAAAGCTTTCTCAGAATCAATATGGCTTGACTCCAAATAAGCTGACTATTTAAATAAGCAAAAGGAAATGCTATGAACTGGTCTCTGCTGTTTGTCTCCTAATTAATAGCATATTTGGCTGACTCAGAACCAATTTATAGGCAGAAATAAAATAATTAAAAAAGGTCTCATTACTGAAACCTGGGCGTGCTTTTCTGCAAATGAAACACTGTGATATACAGGGAATGACTTCAAGCAAACAAAACTGAACTTGGCTGTAAATGTACTTGCAGTTGCAAAATGGTCCCAGTTGGGATGGGCCTTGGACTTCCTTGGTTAAGTGCTTTTTGTGGGAAGGGGAAGCCAAGAGCACCACCTCCAGCCTAAAGCCATGGCACCCATATCAGTTATGAGACAAAGCAAGGATATTGTTATCCATCTAAACAGCCATGTGAATTACTCTTCCTATATCCTGGTTTCCAGTCTTTTCCACTCCAAAATCCTGCACTTCTGGATATCTTCAGCCACTCAGTTACAGCCCATTCTGCGGTCATATCATGATCATCATGAAAGTAACAGTACAAATATCCACCTGCTTCTAGAGAGTGTACCATCTTTTAAACTGTGCTAAGTGCTTCATGAGCACTATCGCATTTAATTTTCACTATAAGCTTTTGACATCAGAATTATTATTATCTCTACTTTAAAGATTAAATAATTGAGTTCCAAGTTTGCATAACTATTAATTAAAAGAAACAAGACTCATACACAGGTGTGTCTAACATCAAGCTATGCATTTTTATTGGTTTCACATTACTGCCTCTTTTCTATAATCTCTAATTTAACCTTTCAATGCCTGACTAAAGTTTCCCTCTTAACCTATCTCAATAAAACTACCCTAACTTAAGCCTCATAGTTCTATTTCATTTTCTGAGTGCATCAGCAGCTCAGCCCAGCTTCATTTTCTTTCCTGTCAACTTGGTTGCTGTCATCAATCATTTTAACTACATGTTTACCAATTTCTTTCCCTGTCCTGATTCTTAATATTTCTCTGCATAGACTCTGATGATGTCCAGGCCTAAAATGACACAACTCCCTATTTTTACCTTTGCTTCCCTGAGGATGCAGAGCACTAATGGGTAAATTCCATTACACAAGTGTGGCTTTCAGCCTCACTCAAAAATTCTTTCTCCTGCTCTAGTTGATTCCCACAGCGATGGCTCTCAGTCTTATCTTCATCTTCAGCTCCCCTACCCTGCAAAAGGTCCTGCCCTTATTCTCTCAACTGATGAACAAGTAGTCTATGTCACTGAGAAAATTCAGGTCATTAATTATGACCTCCCTCAACTTATCTCTGAATTCCCTTTACCTTCCCTATTTCTATCCTCCCAGGTTTCAAATATCCTGTTCTTGCAGGACCTCACTTTGTCACAAAGCTTCCTGGATCCCATCTTGCCATCAAGTGTCTACTGTGTCCTTCTGTTTGTCATCAATCATTTTATTCATTCCTGAGTCTCCTGCCACTCCACAGGGCCTCTATGGAAAGACTAACTCCACAATTCCCAATTCATTCCTCATATTAATGAAAATTTTAGTTTCTAACATACCCTTCTTTTGAAACTTCTTCCAGTGACTTCTATGATGACACATTTTTAATCTTAGGGTACACTAATCAGGGTTTTATCTTTGACCCTCCTTTCTTCTCACTTTATTTGTTCCCCCTCCTCCACAGTATAGACCTATATTTAAGACTACAAATACCATTTATAAGCTGGTGATTACAAAATGAATTTACCAAGTCTGGACCTCAACTGAAGAATAGAGATCTGTACTTATATAGTAAACCCTATGTATATGTCAAAATATAAGACCAATCTCCTCCTACTAAATTATTTTTGTAATCTATTTAGTTAATTGCACTAGCATCAATAAAATTGCCCAAAATCAACACTTAAGAATATTTTACTTTTTCTTTTTTAAATATATCTTATTGATTATGCTATTACAGTTGTCCCATTTCCCACCCCGCTTTATTCCCCTCTGCCCTGCACACCCCCCTTCCACTGGCACCCCTGCCCCATTAGTTCATGTCCCTAGGTCATATATACAAGTTCTTTGGCTTCTACATTTCCTATACTATTCTAAACCTCCCCCTATCTATATTCTACCTACTATTTATGTACTTATTCCCTGTACCTTTTCCCACATTCTGTCCCTCTCCTTCCCCACTGATAACCCTCCATGTGATCTCCATTTCTGTGATTTTGTTCCTGTTCCAGTTGTTTCCTAGTTTGGTTTTGATTTTTGTTTTTGTAGGTTAGGTTGTTGATAGTTGCAAGTTTTTTGTCATTTTACTGTTCATATTTTTTATCTTCTTTTTCTTAGATAAGTCCCTGTAACATTTCATATAATAAGGACTTGGCGATGATGAACTTCTTTAAGTTGACCTTATCTGGGAAGTACTTTATCTGCCCTTCCATTCTAAATGAAAGCTTTGCTGGATAGAGTAATCTTGCATGTAGGTCCTTGCTTTACATGGCTGTGAATACTTCTTTCCAGCTCCTTCTTGCCTGTAAGGTTTCTTTTGAGAAATCAGCTGACTGTCTTATGGGAACTCCTTTGTAGGTAACTGTCTCCTTTTCTCTTGCTGCTTTTAAGATTCTCTCTTTATCTTTAATCTTGGGTAATGTAATTATAATGTGCCTTGGTGTGTGCTTCCTTGGGTCCAACTCCTTTGCGACTTTTTGAGTTTCCTGGACTTCCCAGAAGTCTATTTCCTTTGCCAGATGAGGGAATTTCTCCTTCATTCTTTTTTCAAATAAGTTTTTTCTTTCTTGCTCTTTCTCTTCTCCTTCTGGCACCCCTATGATTTAGGTGTTGGAATGTTTAAAGTTATCCTGGAGGTTCCTAAACCTTTCCTCATTTTTTAAAAATTCTTGTTTCTTCATTCTATTCTGGTTGAATGTTTATTTCTTCCTTCTGGTCCAAACCATTGATCTGAGTCCCAGTTTCCTTCCCTTCACTGTTGGTTCCCTTTATTCCACTCTTCATACCCTTCACTTCTTCCTCTATTTTTTGACCTTACTCAACCAATTCTGTGAGCATCATGATTACCAGTGTTTTGACCCATGCATGTGATAAGTTGGCTATCTCTTCATCACTTAGTTGTATTTTTTCTGGAGCTTTGATCTGTGCTTTCATTTGGGCCATGGTTTTTGTCTTGGAGCACCTGTTACATAGTAAGGGATGGGGCCTTAGGTATTCGCCAGGGTGGGGCAACCCTTATCGCTGCACTGTAAGTGGTAGAGGGGTCCAAGAGTTAACTATGAGGTCCGCTCAGCTCTCTGCTGGCTTCCAGTCCCCTCTGCCACTACCCACAAGCAAATTGGGCACTTCTGGTTCTGATTCCCAGGTGGGTGGGTTTGTGTACATTCTAGAACCCCATGGATCTCTCCAATGAACTCTCTCATGAAGCTCAGAGTTTCTCCTGTAACCTCAACCCCCACAGATTTTTTCAGTCAGAGGCTTTGAGGCTCTATTTACCCATGCTGGAACCTGAGTTGTGCGGTCTGTCTCACTCCCCAGTTGTTCCTCCTGGGTTATCCACACGCAAATGTGGGATGCCAGCCGCCGTCTCTCCCACCCCAGTCCTCCAGCTGCCAACTTGCCACAAGTCCTCTCCACCCGGCTGCTAGTCTCTGCCCCTCCTACTGGTGTGAATGAGTGTTTCTTCTTTAACTCCTTGGTTGCCATACTTCTGTGTAGTTCAATTTTTCTGTCTGTTCTGGTTGTTTTTGTTTTTAAATTTGTTGTTGTCCTTCTTTCAGTTTTGTGAGGAGGCACAGTGTATCTACCTGTGCCTCAATCTTGGCCAGTCTTTTTTTTTCTCTAATGAAAAATAGAGACATTTATTGAAGAAGATACAAGAAACATTGTATATAGGGCAATGACACCTCAGTCTCCTTCAAATTAGGCAATTTGGGGCCTCACACAGTTCTCCCTGTCACCATCAGCTTCAGTGTCGTATTTCCCTGAAGCTCATCGATGGTCTAAAAATCACACTTTCAAAGGTGATTTTAGTTTTGGGAAAAGCCAGAAGTCACCAGGAACCAAATCTGGACTGTAGGGGCACTGAGTCACCTAGATGATTTGATGTTTCCACCAAAAATTCTGCAGGAAACATGATGCTTGAGTGGGCACATTGTCGTGATGAAGCTGCCAATCACCAGGTGCCCATAGCTGATGACTTCTGAATTGTCTGAATAGTTCACGTGGAGGAATGTTTAAGCATAACACAAAATTTGATGTAGATTTGTTGCTCTACTCGATCAGTCATTTTGAAGGTGACGGCCACACAGTACACGTGCTCACTCAATGATATCTACTGCCCCCTCTGACTAGTACAATGAAGTTATCATTGTTCACACATGTGCATTCCAGTCCACTCTCTTTGGCTGCCAGGTAACATAGATGTTGCATGAAGTGTTCTCAGTAAATTAACAATGGCTGGACTTTTTTCAGCTAGGCCTTGGTATACATAAAATACAAATGCTTTCTGATTACAAAGCAACTTATAACCATTTGTTGAGGCAATTTCATTCAGCAAAGCTTGTTAAAATCTTTAGGTGTTGGCTTTCACTTTGCTGAGATAAATGATCTAGAACTTGCCATAACATGTTTTCTCAGACATCTTCATTCTGTGTCAAGCCTAGGGTGATACTGAATTAATACTTCATAGGTATCTCCACATCTGCCCTGTATACATATATCCAAAGGGGTTATTCCATTTTTATCTGGCAGATATTTGGCTCCTCATAAGAGAAAAATCTGTGCTGTGTCACTCTGACCATGACTGCAAGCAAAGTACAATTGAGTGGCTCCTGATACATTTGGCCTGTTAATATGAGCACCACTGTCTAGAAAGCACTGCAATGTTGTCTTGTGATCATTCTGGCAGGCCGCATGCAGCACTATCTGCTCATTGCATCAACATCAACGTCACTGACGTGTTGTACAAGGTCATGGAGTAGTTCTGTCCACCTATTCACAGCCAGCCAGTGTGTTGCTATAAGGTCTTCATTATTACAAATGTTGACATCAGCACTGTATTCTAATAATTTACTCATACATTTCTTATGAATATATCTAGTTGCCAAATGAAGTAGAGTACAGCCTGAAATATCTTGACAGTAAGGATTTGCTCTTTTCTTTAATAGAATCAAGCATTCCACAGATTCACAATTTGCTGCAAAGTGAAGCAAGCTTCTTTGATGTCCAAATGCATAATTAACGTCAAACTTGAATTTGATAGTAGTTCAGAAACAGACCTGTGTTCATCAGCTATAATCATTGATATTAACATATAAACAGCAGATTAATTATCACCCTGTAGCTCTGTAATGCTAGGCTGCGCAGCCAATTAGTCAAGAGGCTGAGTTGCTCCATCACTCTCTCCTTCCTGATGCATCCTCTGCACCTTTCCAGCCACGCTGGTGGCCTTCATGCTAAGCGCAGATACATTCCTCCCCCACCCATCCCACTGGCAGAAGCGCCAGTTTGCCCTGGGCAGTGCCCTGGGCTGTGAGGACTGCTCCCTGCTGCGTTCTCTGAGTCTCCAGCATTTTACATTTTCATATCAATTAGTCCCATACATATGCCTAGTTGATATTAAGTTCCATTGATTTTATCTCATTCATTTATTCTAAAATATGTATTTGAAATCCTTTGCAAATGAAGTGAATATCAACGATACCATTTTGTGCAACACACTCTGTGAGGTATTGTGCTACACATGGGAAATATAAGGAAAAGCAATAAACAACATTCTATGCCTCATGACTCTTAAAGTCAAATGCAAAGACAGAGGCATAAATAAGATAAGCATCAAACAAATGAAACACTGCTAAAGTACAACAGGAAATGATGACTGAGCCAGAAACTGAAAGATGAAGGCAAGATAAAAGAGTTTAAGTAGAGGAGGATAAATGGGCTCATGCAGGAAAATGACCTTCATTGAAAAGCCAGTGTGACTGAAACAGAATTGGGGGAAAATTGTGTAAAATGAGACTCTTCAGACTCTCCAGTCTCATTGATGGAATGGAAAAGCTGACCACATGGAGCTTTAGACTACATAAACGAGTTATGTCTCTGTTCTAAGAATATTAGCAAGACAATTGAAGACATCTACAAATTTTAAGCATGTGAGTATGTGTATGTGAGAGAGACAGAGAAAGAGGTAATGAGACAGAGAAATAGAGACAGAATCAAATTTGAACTTTGAAAAAATTACTCTGGCTGGAGTGTAGTAACCAGATTGGTAAGGGACAAGAATAGATGTTGGGAAGTATTTAGGCTGTGTGGCAGTAGCTGTGGCAGGAGAGAGATGATAGCATTGCTAACAACAGCAACAAAAAGTGTAATCTGTAATAGAAAATACAAAGCATTTATTTGAGTAAGAAAAGGGGGGAAGGCCATGATTGGTATGTCTCAGTGAGCTGGGCGTGGTCCCATAAACCTAAAGGCCACCTGTTTGATTCCCATGCCTGGATTTTAGGCCCTGGTACGGGGCATGCAAGAGGCAACTGATTGATGTTTCTCTCACACAACCATGTTTCTCTTCCTCTCTTTGTCTTTCCCTTCCCCTCTCTCTAAAAATAAATAAATAAAATATGTTTTAAAGAAAAAGTGGAAGGAGGATTGTGTTACAGAAGGCACAAATTCAGCAACCTAAATTGTGATCCAAAGAAGACAAAGAGAGGCAAGATCTATAAGGTCAAAAACCACAACTACAATTGCATTCAAGTTGTCTTTGCAGATACAGAATTGGCTAGGTTAATTAGTTAGGTCCATATGTAAATGAAGGGTGTTGGCTGGTAAAATGGATTGGTTCCTATCAAAGTGAAGAATGCAGATTTTCTAGTAAGGAGGAAGTAAAGTTCAGGATGGGGTTTCATGGTTGCCTTAAAAATTCAAAAATTTGTGGGTAGTATATACATAAGGCAAACTTCTTCACAGGCTTTTGCTTCCATTGTGTTCCCCTGACTTACTTCAATGAGTGTAAGGGCAGTGGGACTAGAGACAAGTGGATAGGTTAGAATGTGGAAGATGAAGAGAACAGCATATCTGATTACTACATAGGTTACTGACTTCTATAATTGGATGGATAATGGTGTCATATACAAACACAGAGAATGGGGAAGAGCATTATGTGATGGGGAAATGTACTAAGGGATTGTTGGGGAGATCTTGATTTCAATTCAGAACATTTTGGTTTGTAGGGACTTTCAACCTTCCAAGAAGAATTATAGATTACAAGTATGAACTTGGAGGAAAGATGAGTCTGGATATAAATATGTAAATATCTGCATGTAGTTGTTTAATGAAGTCATGGAATTGATGAAAATATGCAGGGAGAAAAACTTGAGTGACCTGAGATGATAGCCTTTGACCAAACTCTGAGAACTTCAACATTTATTGGTAGGATAGAAGAGAATGGGTTCAGAAAAAAGACAGACCAATGGCCATGGAAGTGGAGGAAAACAAAGATAATGCTGTCTTATGGGAACTAAGGGCAGAGAGTATTTTAAGAAGTGGGACAAGATCATCAGAGCCAAAAGGTTCTAAGAGTTCAAGAAAGATGGCACACAAAAAAATGCCTCTATTTAGTAGAGCTACTTGGAGGTGGAATTATGGGAACCAAAAGCACATTTGAATGGTTGAGGAGTAGATGGGAGATAAATAAGGGCATTTTCTCTTGAGAAATTCAATGAAAGAAGAGGCAAGCCAGAGCAATAGCTGTAGGGAATGTGAGGCCAACATTCGACTTGTATTTAATGGAAAGGGGCTGAGCACAATTAAAGGCTAACAGAAAAATCTAGTTAACAGAAGGAAGCTATGTATAAGGGAAGAGAAAGATAATTAATCTATTTTTAATGTTCCAGTGGGAGCAGGGATAAATGGGACCTAGTGTTCAATAGGAGGTTTGGTCTTAGCTCACAGGTGGGAAGGCTTCTTTATTATAACAAGAAAAAAGGGGAGTAATTGGAGACAGAACCAGATCATTTCATAGGTCTATAATTGGGAAAACAAAGAAATTCTTGTCTCATAAATTCTGTTTTGTTATTCCTATGAAGTAGATATGGAGTAAAATAAGCTGAACAAGGCCTTCTTGCTTCAAGGAAGTTGGAGAAAAAGTGTTTCCCAATTCTAAATACATATATACATCTAAATACATATATATATTATGTATATATATTTGTATATATGTCTATTTTATATATGTCAACTTCTGGTCTGTAGTGTCAATTCAGTGCCAATAGAAATCACCAATTAGGATGTGGTGAAGAAGGTAACTTTATTCAGTGCACACAGCTCAACTGTGATACAGCACAGCTGTGAAAATAGCATGGCTATGAGGCATCTAGCCCTCTCTAGCTAGAGAACTCTCTGCCCTGTGCCAATCTGTGTTGCTCTGCACTAGTCTGTTCCCATCTGCTTCATTCTGTGCCAGTATGCTCTGGCCTGTGCTGGTCTGCTCTGGTCTGGCAACTCTTTGGTGTTTCAGCTTAGCCAGGGAAACACAGTCTTCTGTCTCTAGTGCAAAGGAAAAGCACACTCCCAACACTAGAAGGGAACTGACTTATATAAACAGAAGTCCTCACCCCTGGTCCTTGATTGCTCTGTCTTCATACAAATGAGGACTCCAAATTCTCTCAGTTTGATTGATCCAAAGGGCATTGTCCTGATTGGTCAAAATGGAGCTATCTTACTACTGTATGTAATTAGCTAGTTATTAATGAGAGAGCGAGCAAGGGGATTAGACACTAAGCTTAATAAACTGGGGAGCATGAGTCTGTTTGCTTTACTGGGAATCTACAGTTTCACACTATAGGGATTACAGCATTTCTCCACCAAGGGGATTAATACTCCTACCTTCCCCATTTTGGTACCAGATTTCTGGGGAGCACAAGGGGAAGTACTTGACCTTAAAAGCCTATCAGTCTAACTAGGGGGTGTACCTGTCAAAAGCCCACAAAAGATTGTAATTTGCTTGGTTATTTTAAAGAAGGTCCTGGGTATAATCTTAGGGCAACAGAACAGCTCTCTTTCTCTCCCTTGCTGACCCACACTTGCCCCATTTCACTCACACCTCCTCTACATAGCCATGTGGCCTTAGCAGGCATATGGCCACTGGCCACATGAACTCCAAATGCATGCTCCAGGCGGGAGCCAGGCTACAGCAGCAAAGCAACAGATCACAGCCAAGAATGCAAGGTAAGCTAGCCAGATGGGGACTGAGACCACTTAGTAGCCACTTGTGGGCTATACTGGATTAAACTTCAATATAGTACAGAAACTCTGGGCACTGACCTTTGTTTTGGCCGATTTTCCATGGCAGGTTGGAGGGAGATGAGAAATTGGAAACCCAGTAGCAGATTTCCACCTGAATGAACCATCTTGCCACACTACAATCTCCTGTACATGGATGCTTGGAATTATTTCCTCACAATCCCATGGAAGAGCCTGATTTCCACTGGCAATACTTTGATTTGATTGGTTAGTGAAGGCATTGCTGGGAATATAGCTGCATAATTCTGATTGAATGGGGGAAAGCTTCAGCTCTAGTGGTTGAGATAGAATTCCAGGGATTTCTTTATAAGGGCTGATTGAGAGGATAGAAACACAGTACAGGCAAGCAGTGCAGTGAAGAGGTAGGTAGTTCAGTGCAGGCTTATCTCTGAAGAGTGGTTTGCATGAAATGCCTGCACTGTGTTTCTGCCATCTGTGTAGAAATGACTGCTAGACTCTGTTTTACCAGGAGCCCTTCTTAATAGGGCTCCTTAGTTATCTTCTTTCTCAGGGTCCACAAATGTAAAACACATAGAAGAAGACTCTGAAAGGTAACAAAGTGTCAGACTAGCTGGATTTGGGAATGAGAAGGAACAACATAATAGTGAGTTTCTTTTGTTTTTGTCTCATATATCCCAGACATAGAGCTGAAGAAGTGGGCAACCTGAGAACACTCATAGGCATAGCTTTTTTTAAAAAAAAAAACTTTGACAAAAGTCTGTTCTCTTTAGCCAAAGGATCAGGAAATGGGTAGTCTAACAGGACAGAACAATATAAACAATAATTAAATGGGGGATATATTATAACTATAATTATATTATATAATTATAATAAAATGTAACTAAAAAAAACATGGCTCACCTCTACACAAGCCAACAAAAGCCAAGTGGAGAGTCTAGACTTTTACCCTTGTCAGGTTGCAACAAAACACCTCTCCCCAAACTGAGGTACTAACAAATAAGGCCAATTAGAGAACAAAAAAAAAGTTACCCATTTTCCCTAGTAACTGGGGAAGTAGCCAGGGAGACCTGGGAGTCAGGACTTTCATGAGTGTCCAACAGTAAAAAGGCAACCCCCATCACAGTGTCAGTGGAGGACTAGTGGGAAAACTTCTACCTCCACCCAGAAATAACAGAGCCCCCAATCTTTGGTGTCAATGGTGGCTAAGTGCTAAACCTGAATTTCAACTCTTACAAGAAAGTGACCAGAGGGGAGAGGGGAGGGAATTTCAGGGGAGAAGGGAAGGGTTTACAGGAACAAATATAGAGGACACATGGACAAAACTACGGGGCTTGGAAATGGAAGGGAGGTGGGGAGGGATGGGTGGGTGGGCTGGAATGGGAATAAAAGATAGAAACTGTACTGAATAATCTAAAATTAAAAAATTAAAAAAAAAGAAAGTAACCAGGAAATGCTTATACTGTCTCCTACCAGAGCAATATCAGTAAGACAAAGCCAGCTAAAGTAGAAGTTTTAAAGACAACTCAGAGCTTCAAAGCATAACACCTCAAATATCCAGATTCACATAGAAAATCACTGATTATACCGAGAACCCAGAAGATCTCAAAGTATATAAAATAAGATGATCAATGGATGTCAATGCTGAGATAACAGAGATGTTAGAATTATCTGACAAAGGTTTTAATACAGCTTTAACTAAAAAATGCTTTAATGGCAATTAGGAATGCTCTTGAAATAAATAAAAAAGAAAAATAAAGTCTCAGCAAAGAAATAGAAAGTTTCAACAAATAAATAGAAGACATAGGTAAAAAAAATTACTTAATTTTGTTCTTACCTATGTCTTCTATTTCCTCATACCTCTTAAGGAAAAAATAATTTGGATAATAGTGAAATTCTCATCAGAGACCATGTAGACCAAAAGGTAGTATAAAACATTTTTCAAGTGCTGAGAAGAAAAGAATTGTCAACACAGAATCCTATACCTGGCAAATATATCCTCAGGAAAGGTGAGGAAATTGAAACAGAACCAAATAAAGGAAAAATTAAGAGAATTTGTTATCAACAGCTTACCCTAAAAATGATTAAAGCAAGTTCTTTAAAAAGAAAGAGAATGATAAAAGAATGAATCTCAGAACATGAGGAGGAAGAAAGCACAAGTTTTGGTACATGCAATAAACTATTCTTCTCTTGAATTTACATAATTATATTTGATGGTTGAAGCAAAAATTACAACACAGTCTTATGTGGTTCTAAATCCATGTAATGGAAATATTTCAGGTGATTATGTTATAAAATAGAGAAAGTAAAAAAATGATGGAATAAGGCCCTGGCCAGTGGTTCAGTCAGTTGGAGGCAACTGATCAATGTTTCTCTTTCACATCAATGCCTGTTTCTCTTTCTCTCCCTCTCCCTTCTCCTCTCCTTTTTCTTCCATCCTCTCTCTCTGAAGTTAATAAGTATATCCTCAGGTAAAGATCTGAAAAGAAAAAAAATAGGTAAAGATACAAGAGACATACATTTCACCCAAAAGGATATTCAGATGGCAAAATAAGGTGTTCGATATCATTGAGCCATTAGGGAAATACAATTAAAATCACAATGAAATATCACTGCAAACCTATAAGAATGACTAAAATAAAAAATATTGACAACACCAGTGCTGGAGAGGATACAGAAAACTTTGGCCACTGTTATATTGATGGTGGAAAGGCATTCACCCATTTTTTAAAATAAAACTAACATGTAACTTGTATAACAACTGCAACCTGGTAATTGTAGTTCTGGATATTTATCCCATAAAAAATGAATACTTATATTCCCACTAAAACCTGAATATGTATATCTATAGCAGGTTTATTTGTAACAGGCAAAAACAGGAAATATCCTGATGGCCTTCAATGGTGAACAGTTAAAATAACAGTGCTATATCCATACCATGAAATATTACTCAGCAATACAAAGGATCAAACTATTAATACACACAACACAACAACTTGGAAAAGTCTCCAGAGAACTATGCTGAGTGATAAAAGCAAATCCCAAAAAGGTACATACTGTATTAATTCCACTGGGTTGCTGTCATGAAAGTTACATGTTGATTTTATAAGAAACTGCTGAATTTTATCATTCTTAAAATGACAAAATTATGAAAATAGAAAACAGATTAGTGGTAGCTAGGAGTTAAGGAAGGGCAGGGGGAAGTGGGCATGACTATAAGTGTTCAGCAGTAGATGAATGGATAAAAAGTCTGTGGTACATTGACACAATGGAATACTACATGGCCATAAAAAGAAATAAACCTTACCTTTTGTAACAGCATGAATGGACCTGGAGATTATTATTCTAAGTGAAATAAATCAGTCAGAGAAAGCAAGTACCATATGAGCTCACTTATGTGTGAAATCTAAGGAACAAAATAAACTCACAAACAAAATAGTACCAGAAGCATGGATACATGGAATAGACTGACAGCTGTCAGAGGAAGGGAAAAGGGGGGACTAGATAAAAGACAGTGAAGTGATTAGCCAAAGAACATATTTGCATAACCACTGCACAAAGACAACATTGACGTGATGACCAGAGGGAAGGGAGGGGCAAGAGCTGGGTGCAGGTGGGCAAAGGCAGGCGAGGGGAAATGGGGACATCTGTCTAATGTCAACAGTAAAAATACAGTTAAAAAAAGAAAAACAGATTAGTAGTACTAGGAGCAAAGGAGAGGCAGAGAGAAGTCAATAAGAGGATAACATGAAGAGTCCTATGATGATGAAAATACATCTATCTTCGCTATATCACTGTCAATATCCTGGTTTATAGTATACTGCTATTTTGTAAGATGTTACCATTGGAGGAGACTGACTAAAAGGTATATTGGATCTCTCTGTACTATTTCTTAAAACTACATGTGAATCTATAATTATCTCAATTTGTTTTAAGTTTAATTAAAAATGCCCTGGCTGCTGTGGCTCAGCGGATTGAGCATGGACTGCGAATCAAAGGGTTGCCGGTTCCATTCCCAGTCAAGACACATGCCTGAGTTGCAGGCCAGGTCCCCAATGGAGGCCATGTGAGGCAACCACGCATTGATGTTTCTCTCCCTCTCTTTCTCCCTCCCCTCCCCTCTCTCTAAAAATAAATAAATATAAAAATTAAAAAGTTTAATTAAAAATCTTGAGTGAGGGAAAAGGAGGCATGTTCATGGCATTAAAAAAGTGTGAACAGTTTCTGGGAAAAGTGAGGACTGAATTGGCTAGAAAGTCCTAGCAGAATTTTCAGGTCTCTTTGAGACTGGTGATCATGAATTTATAACAGCAATCTGCTCTACTGTGTAGCTTTTATCACCTGTGCTCTGCTGTCTAGGCATAAAAATAGAGAAAACAGTTGGTTGGGTTTATTTAGGATACAGGTGTCACCAAACCTGTGCAACAACAAGAAATGAAGGACGATTTTTCTCAAATCCATCTCTGTCCTTTCAATCCTCCCTGCAGCTGCCTTGACTTAGAATGGTGTTCTGACTCTCTGAGCTATGGAAAACATGTCCTCACTCTTATCCCTATTGTCACCCTTTCCTCCATCCTACCACTTCATCCACAGCAAAAGAGAGCCCTAGGAAAAAGTAAGTTAACCTAGGTTTTCCCTTAGTGGCTCCTCATTAACTAGGGAACATTTTATCAGGAGTGCAAACTGCTTTGGTGCTTCAGAGTTCACCCACCACTTCCTCTTCCAGACCCTGCCCACCAGTTCTCAGCCATACAGTACTCCCCAATATCCCCAAGCTCTTCCCTCATCTATAGAGCCACCCCATCATCAGCCTTGTTATTGAGACAGCTTGCTCTTCAAATTCCTGGGCTCAGGAGAAACAAAGCCTCTTACAGCTATAAATGTATAAATGGACCTTTATACATTAGGTCCATTGTATTAGTCAAGGTTCTCCAGAGAAACAGAACCAACACTGTGTGTGCATGTGGCGGGGGGGGGGGGGGAGAGAGAGAGAGAGAGAGAGAGAGAGAGAGAGAGAGAGAGAGAGAGAGAGAACCCTAGCAAGTCTGAAATCTGTAGGGCAAACTAGCAGGCTGGAAATCCAGGGAAGTTTGTGTCTGAAGGCAAAATGGAGGCAGCATTCTCTCTTCCCGTGGAACCTTGATCAGCCTACTCATAATATGAAGGGCCATCTGCTTTTTTTTAAAAGTCTATTGAACTGAATTTTAATCTCTTATAAACTATACCTTCATGAGTTAGCTAGTCTGATGTTTAACTAAATATCTGTTTGCCATGCCCTAGCCAAACTGACACTTAAAATTAACCATCATATCCATGATAGCTAGAGTGAGCACATAAATTATCCTTCTAATTGAAGCTACTAATAATTCTGCTTAAACAGCAGACATAAACTGGAACTGTCTCTAGCAGACCAGCATGTAAGGACACCCTCATGATACTCTGATATCCCCATGGGGTGTCATGTTGCTTTTATATCTGTATGGGAGTTTCTATGCATCTCTGCATCACCAGAAGAAGCTGGTGCCCAGCATGCTATTGATAAATGTTAACTACCTCTCTTAGCCCATCCTGTATCTCACCATGTAGTCCATTCAGTTTCTCCCCATCCATCTGATATCTCCCAGATTCATCTAACAAAGTATAGCTTTTGTTATGCCCTGGTAAGATGCCTGCATTTCTCATGCCTCCAAAGAAACAATATTTACTAGCAATGAGAAAAGAAGTTATTATCCCAACCTAAGCACACAGAGGTCATGACCCTAGCTCCAAGGATAGATGCCATTGGGTTGATGGCTACTACATGCAGGCCCTTGTTCTGCCTGGTCTGATTATTGCACTGAGTCCCTCAGACCCTTAACCTGGGGTCCGTATGTCCTTCCTCAGTCTTGCTGCTAGGTCTGCTCAGTCCTTAGAATGTTTTCATGTCTTCTTACCTCAGTGTTCCAGACTTTACAAGGGATTTCTTCATAGGTAAGAATATCTGACTCCCTACCCTGCAGAGTCCTTGTATAATACTGAAGCAA
>CM052542.1:99264239-99296265 GCA_028533065.1 Trachops cirrhosus | reverse complement strand
TGGATGGTAGGTAGAAAACAGACGGGGGGAGGGCAAGAATAGTAGGGAAAATGTAGAAGCTAAAGAACTTATGGCACATGGACATGAACTAAAGGGGGGGAATGTGCGTGGGAGAGGGTGTGCAGGGTGGAGGGGAATGAAGGGGGGATAATAGGAAAAACTGTAATAGCATAATCAATAAAATATATTTTAAAAAAATTTAAAAAAGACAACAGTCTAGTTGGACCACCTTGAGCAAACAGCTTAATTTTTTTGTCTCATTTCCCTCATTTGTCAACATTTTTTCTTAATTTTCCAAGATAACTAAAGATAATTCTCATAGGACATCTTGAGCATATAATCCATGTAAGTCCCTTTATTTCTCCCCTGGACCCACCATATTAAATATATTTTGCTTTCCTTCCTCCTCATACCCTCATAAGCATTCATTTTTCTCCACCCTGCTTTCTGTTCCAGGAAGCTGGTCAGTGTGAACATTCTCATTGGGCTCCCTGCCCCGGGGTCGGGATGGGCTGCAAGTAAGAGGTAGAGTGGGCAATGAAGTCAGAGTTGGTGTTCCCACAGCTCTCTGCTCCTGGAGTCACCATCAGTTGGCTCATTCATGGAGGTGGACTGAGGCAGTCCCTTTCAGTTGCTTCTCTCCCAGTTAGAAGGCACACCCCTCCTACTACAGTGAGTGTGTGCTGCTGTTGACTCCACAGGCTTCTTCACTGTCCTTGTGGTTCTTCAAGACAACTTTCTGAGTGGTTCCTCCTCAAATTCTTATTTCAATGTGTCTTCTCTTTCTTACTGGTCTAGATTCTTACTAATCTCGCAGTCAGCTATGTCACTTTCTACTGAATGCAAGAAGCACTTTCTTTCCACCTGAGAAAACTTAACTTGTCCAGACAATGGGTTGCTGACTGAGGATGATTCAGCTACTGTGAATTTCAGACCTAATGTAGTGGCAGGAGTTAAAAACAGGCACAGAATAAGCATACAATTATATCAGCACACACACTCTTTGTCACTCAAAATTATATTTATTTTTCCTATCAAACTTGAGTCTTACTGCAAGAAGCAAAGGCCTCAAACCCCAGGAAGCCACTGAAAGTCCAGAGACTTGGCATATATAACCATGAACTTCAAGCTATATTCCTGCAGACTCATCAGTGCCTTGGCAGCTTTGGAGGTGCTCCCTCCCCAGACCCTGATTCTTTTTGTCTGCATTTCAGTATTAGCACACCTGGAAATCAGGCTCTGAGAGCACTGATTGAACAGCTCACAATCAAATCATACCTCTCCAGGTAAGCCAGGCTGCTTTTCATATGCTTTTTGGGAACAATCAGAATCATTAGCTGAGTGGATCTCAGGAACAGAAGCAAGGGCTGCCAGCACTGTCATCTCCCAGAGGCACAGGGATGGGGCACATAGCAAATAAGCCAGTGCAGGGTGAAAATGGAAATGCTGCTTTCTCTACCCTGGCTGGCACTCTGCTTGCTGCCCAAGCTGGCAGCAAATGTTACATATGTGAATGTTATGGATGAGATGGTTGGCTGAGCTCAGAGGCTTAGCGGTTGGTGTGCAGATCACCCCAAGCCCTGTCATTAATGAGGATGTATTTGTGCAGGCACCTTACCTGCATTATCATTGATCCTCACAGCAGTTCAGGACTCAGAACCCATTCTACAGGTGAGGGGATAGAGAGGAAGTTCTGAGATGATAGTGAGGCAATTAAGGATACCAACTGGTAAGCAAAAATGAACAGATTTTAAGCCAGATCTGTCTGGTACCCAGTGTGTACCTATTCCATGAGCAGTAGGATATGCATGTGGCTCTACCTTAATGGAGAGAAAAAGTAATTTGGCCTCCAAGAAGCAAAGGCAAGCATGGTCTTGCTTTGTCAGGACCAACTCTGGTCTTTTGGATCTGTGTAGTGTCCACAAGAGACTCAGATATCAAAATAGGAGAGCTTATGAGCTGGAAAAACTTCATCCTAGCAATCATGGATCACAGATAGCTCTACAGATTCATTCTCTGCACCTCATATCCAAGATCACACAGCTGGAAAGTCCAGAACCAAAATGAAAAACCAGGTCTCACTTATTTTATTAACACAGAACATTTGTCTAGTTTGAGGTCGAAGAGATACCAATCCCTTCTTCTTGCACCTGCCACAGCATGAGCCAGGACTTGGAGAACAAGGCAAGTGCAGATTATCTCAGTCCTTCACTGACACTTGCAATGTAGAGTACTAATACTGGGTCATGGGTAGAAGCACAGTGCTCTGCACTCCAACTTCCTGAACATCTCATCCCTTCTCCACAATATTAGCATGACATTCAACTTCTCTGAGCTTCTCGTTAGCTACCATGCATGGTAACAATACGAACAAAGGAGATGATATAGGGAAAGCTTTGACACATAGTAAATACTTAATATCTTCCAACTATGATTATGATTTTAACTATGGAATTCTCACAAAAGTCAATGAGATAGGTATTATCATTAATATACGAAGGGGCAAGTGGGACTCAAAGAAATAAAAACAATGTCTTAAGATGTCATGGTCAGAAGGAGGATTTCAGCCCAGATTCAGCCAGTTTCAATATCTGTTCCCTCACTTTGTCTGTACCACCTTCTCATCCGTGCACCAAGTTTAAGGCACCTATCAGCATCACCCTCTGCCCCTGTGTCTAGCAGTTCCCTGTGTGTCCTGCCAGTGGCACTTCTCTGTCTCTGTATTAAAGTCCCAGAGGTCCTACTTGCAATGCATTTTCCACATTCTCTCCTCTCATCACTGTTCTGTAATTATTCTCCCCTCAGATGAGTACTGAAATGGAATTACACCTAAACACAGGCCCTGGGAGAGTGGAATATGGGGGCTTGCCTGACTCCCAGCTTTTACAGGCAATGACTTAGAGTTTTTATAAGAGAATTTAAAAAACATATTGGAAAATATGGACACTGTTTTAGAGGGAAAATGCACACACCCACAGTACTCAGCAACATGGCAAACAATTTTAGAAGTTTCTCAGGCACCTCTGAGATGTATCCAGGGATTTCAGGGATGGAACTCCTGCTCTGAGGGAGAATCCTAAAGCTCTTTAGAGTTCTAATTGGCCCTGGAGGGTCCCTTGGCCTGGTGCACAGCTTGCTCTATGCAGAAGCAGGGCCTACTGGAGGAAGATATTCCCTTAGAGAAGTAGCCTGTTTTCTGACTCTGACTTCCTGCATGGCTAAGGGCAGCTTCAGGGAAGCAGACACCTGGCCAGACTCTGGTTAGGCATGATTCTCTTAACCCGGGTAGCCATACTTCTTCAGGGATGCACAAGCATATACTAACCAATGCTCCCCGAAGCCACAAGAGGAGGCAGCAGATGTGGAGGCTAAGGGATCTGTGGGGTGGGGGGGGGCACGCAGGGGCTGGTGCCACTGCATCTTGGGACAGAGCAGGCCAACATGGGCCCAGGGCTGAGGGACAGCAGATGCATTCCTACCAAGGGAGATCCAGCTGTGCAGACAGGAACATGTGCCAAGTAGTCAGACAGACAAGGAACTGTGAGTGCCAGCACGGCCACTTACAAGCTTTGGGGCCATGCCTTTTTGTCTCATTTTCCCTTTCTATGAATTTCAGATAGTGATTTCTACCTTGCAGGGCTGGCCTCAGAATGAGAGAGCATTTGTATATAAAGGGAACAGGATAGCCCCTAGAATAATATACCTAATCAATAAATGGTTGCTGATGTCGATATGATGATAATGTGTATTCTTATTCAGAAATAATTAGCATGCCTTTGGGAATGCCTGAGACTTCTATGCATATTTCAAGGATTCTAATTGAAAATCAGGAGGATTTCAGAGCAAGGGTTATTGGACAGTTTGCTGTGCACACCTGGGTGCTTGGCCAGAAAAAGGCCACTTAGCAAGAGATGTGTCCCTCTGTAGTAACTGATTACAGAAAAGTGCTTGGTTGATTGTTGCATTAAGACTGCAGTGAACAGGAAAGCCCTGAAATGGCCTCCTTCCTTCCCTGGGCTGTTTTCCAGATCTGATGAGTGGAAATTTATCTGCTTGCATCACTCAAGCATTGCCATGTGTATTAAATTCTGCATGTGTGTGCTTGAAAGGGTGTCTGCAGGGACTTTAGTGTCTGTATATGTGTATATATGCATGCATATACCTATGTATGACTTATTTATTGTGTTGGCAAATATTTCATTTTCCTCTGATCTTGGATACCTGGTTGCCCCTGGCAACTGTATGCTTGAATCTGCCAGTGACCTAGCACTTCCTGAGGCACATATAGTCACATATCCCCTCTTTCAGATCCTGGCCATTGGCCATTGCAAATTTTTCTAGCAGGAGTTTGTCTTGCTGTGGAAAGAACCTCTCCTCTCTCTAGAGCTCAGCACCCAATATCAAGTTCAGAGGTGAGAGAATGAAAGCTAGCAGGAGGATCTGATATCATTGATAATTGTCCCTCCTTTGTCAACTATTAGCTCACCCAGTTTATCTGAAATGTGTGCACTTCTTTCAGAATTAACCTAACTACATACCAGGGATGTGGGAAAAAAGAAAAAATTAAAAGTATTGGAATAGGGAATTGTTACCTAACTGAAGTTGTCTGGTATGAAGGGTGAGTATAATGAGAATCAAGTACAATTCCATTTATTAAAAGCAACTGCAGGCATGAAATAAAATAATGGTTTAGTTGTAGCAAATGTTACAATGGGAACACAAATGCTCTCTCTTTTATTATGTCCAAAGCAAGGAAAGGTCAGTTCAGATTTTCTGGAGCTTTATCACATCTTGTGTTGTCAAAGCTAGGAGCACAAAACAAGGCTTTTGTTAAGATATAGAAGTTAATCTGGGAGTATGTACCTTTGGGAGAGAAAGATGAGTTTCTCAAGGATCTTTACTCAGAATGATGGCAGAGGCCCATGAGTAAGGAACCCCTTACTTAGACTTGGGGGCATAAGGTCACGCATGGATCCAAACTCTCCATGGGAACTTGCCCATATCTGTACCTATTAAATGAGAGGGCATAGGCCAGAGAGTGTTTTTTTCCCCTTTGTTTATGTGTCCTTGGTCTTCTTTCAGTGCTTCGAAAGATACACGTGGGTATGGAATTTGTGTCACTTTGGTAAGATTTGGAAGGATTTAGAATTGAGGAACAGGGCTGCTTTTCTTTTAGAAAACACAGCCCTGCCCTGACTGGTGTGCCTTAGTTGGTTGGGCATCATTCCACAATGTGAAAGATCACTGGTTCGATTCTCTCTCAGGGCACATGCCTGGGTTATAGGTTCGGTCCCCAGTCGGGACACATGTGGGAGACAACCAATCAATATTTAACTCTCACATTGATGTTTCTCCCTCTCTCTTTATCCCTTTCTTCCCCTCTCTCTAAAAAGAAATAAATAAAAATCTTTAATAATAATAAAAGAAAACATAGCCCTTTGGGAGTCCCATTCAGATTCATTTGTCTGTTCAGATAATATGGGAATGTCTGCCAAGTTTCCACACCCCCAGCCTTTGGAGTTTGTCCCCAGCATTGGAGAAGTCTCTCATTGGTGCAGGGATGGAAGGATAAGGGCTGGACACTCTACTTTCACTTCCTGGAAGTTGAGATCTTGATCATGAAAACCGCACTCCTCAAGTTAGTCCTACTTGACCCAAGGATGACAGTGGAGTTATTTCTCCTGTGAAGGCTGAGAAGTCAGAGGGGATCCTTGTGTTGCAAAAGGTAGAGCTGGGAGCATATGAATATGGGAGTCCAGGGACCAGGCTGGTAATCAGGGGCTATAGAGATGACTGGGAATATGGGAGTTCATTGTACAATGGTACCCAAGACCCTCTGAAAGCCAAATGCTAAGAAGCAAGGTGTGCATCCTTAAATAAAAGCAGCCACTCCCTTAAGGCTGAGGCCTAAGCACAGAGAGACAACTTATTTTAGGTCTAAGTCAGTATAGAGATGAGAGAAGAAATGAAATCAGCTAACACTTAAAAGGAGTTCATTCCACAAGGCCATGTGAACACTTCTCTGTGTAGTGCAGCCAAATTCTATCCTAGGAGATTTCCAAGAACTCACATGTTCAAGGAAACTTTTAGGTTAACCAAAAATTAGAATTGCTTCTCAGCATGTCCTCACATAGCCCCAGGTCAATATAGAGGACTCTGGATATAAAGGATGAGGAGGGCATGTCTCCACTTCAAAGCATATCTGAGACCCAATTGATCAGCAAAGTTTCACTCATGACTGCCCACACCAAGGGGATAGAATCCAGCTCCTGGCCAGAGCATGCAGGAACAAGCAGCTAGCATTTCTTCACCCCAGAGAAGAGGGTAGGGAGCAAAGTCAAGTTTTATTATTAAACAACTTTAATCCAAGTGCTGATTATTATTTGCAATGTCTGAAGGCACAAAATATACCTATAGTGTATGGAATAGTCTAAACAGAGTTATAAATCCGAAGAGCAAAGCATGAAAAAATGATACATTCTGAGCTGAGACAGAATCTGAGTTGGGAAGATTTTTTTCCTAGAGAACTTGCTTAAATATTAATCATTTTCCCTCATGCCAAGGTTAGGAAATTTTTTAAAATAACATAAACATGATGAAGGGTCACACCACAAGAGATGCTCACTTGCTCGCTCACTCTCTCTCTCTCTCTCTCTCACACACACACATACACACATGAAGTGCGTCATCTCCCTCCTCTCCCTGACACCCATTCTAAGCAAAGCTGTTCAAGAAAACATCCACGATACTCCCCAAAGACAGGTCATCTTGAGAGAAAAACAGACTTGGGTGTGAGATAAGGCAGTGAGACCACAATTTGATTAAGAAAATAGATATATATGAAAAATGACCATCCAGGGCAGAGCCCCCAAAGTGCTGATGGAAAGAAAATGGAGGGAATTTCAGGGGAGAAGGGAAGGGTTTACAGGAACAAATATAGAGGACACATGGACAAAACTACGGGGCTTGGAAATGGAAGGGAGGTTGGGAGGGATGGGTGGGTGGGCTGGAATGGGAGTAAAAGATTGAAACTATACTGAATAATCTAAAATAAAAAAAAAGAAAAGAAAATGGAGCCTTATCTTCCTCAGTGTAACAGCCACTCACCTGGACATCACTGTGAGCATGCACCCAGCTTCTGGCTCTACTCACTCTGGAGAAATGTTGGTCAGTGCATCTCCTGGTAGCACTGATATCAGGCCATTCTTAGCATCCAGAGATAAATAGCATAATCGTAAACACTCTCCTCCCCAAGGTGCTTTCAGCTGACTTTGTGATGCAGCCATTCCTTACTGCTCAATCATGTCATTCAGGACTTCAGGGAAGAAATCAATCCTGGACTAGTTATCACCCTCATAAATACATCTCTGGAGTAACTCTACAAGGCTACTGGAAAGGCAATCAATAGGATTTTATATTTCTCCATGACCACAGACGCAGGCTCTCATCCCCCTGATTCCTGCTGGAGAGGGATCCCCACCCCTTGGTGCCAGCTATAGGCTGCATGCACCATTCTGGCAGGGGAGGAGAGCAGAATCACCTTAGTTTGCAGGAGGAGAAGAAATGAAGTGATACAGCTAAGATCACTCGACTTACTCTGCTCCTAGTGGTGTGTTCTCTGATTCTACAGTTTAATTGTCCCAGAAAGGGCAATAGAGGAAGGCAAACTGTCGGATTACTCTAACTTTAAGAAGTAGAGTTTCCCAGCAGTTTCACCAGCTTAGCGATAAGCCTGGGAATCTCAGAAACTATAAGATGCTTTCAGCCAAGAAGGCCCCTGCTAAGAGCTATATCATGGCTTGTAGGCTTCTGGAGTTCAAGAGAGATGGGAAAACAGGGAATGAGGATGCATGCTGGTCTCTGGCTCTGCTTGGCAGACTATCTTCAGGGTTCAATATTCAGAGACATCCTTTTATTTTGGGGTCTACTCCCTGGCAGATGAGAGTTACTTGTCCTCACATTGCATAAAGTTATGCTGCTCCTTCTTTAAGAGCCAAGGCTCCTTCCCACCTGAATGCACGTGGTCCATTTCATCATTCCCAGCCCTTGCAATCACCTAGAGTATTAGTCTGCTTACCTAGGACCCTCCCTCCACTCCAACAGCATCCTTTTACCTGAAACAACAAAGCTTATACTCCTTGCATCTATGACCACAGTTTCCTCTCTCACCTGGAACCATGGGTACCAAACCCAACAGAATGTTCTCCCTCTACCTGGTCTCTCCTCCCACTACCTCACTTGGTCTACCCACCATACCTTGAATTTCCTTATACTATAAACCTTTCACCAGGCCAAACCCACCTCTGTCCTGCCCTTTTCAAGGCAATGTTGGGGCCTGACCCCCTTCTCTCATATTCTATCACTTGATTCTTCTAATTAGGAAAACGAAGTAAAAAACAAGGCCAATAGTAGAGCATGTCAGCATCAAAGCCCTCAGAGACCATCACATCAGTATGGGCACTTCTCTTAGGCCCACAGCACACTGTGACACACAGTGGGGTGACCAATGGGACTGCCCCATGTCCTAGGAGCCTCCAAAAGTAGTGACCCAGTGGGCCAGGCCAATGCTGGTCAAGGCTCACTGTTTACCTACCCACGAGGACTAAAAGCAGAACAAGGTGTCAGGAGTGGAGTTAAGTGGAAGGAAACCGTGGACACAATGGCAAGCAGCATTTGGGGCTCCTCTAAAGGGACCTGCTCCTCACTTTCCCTTCTCCCAGCAGGAAGGGGCTCTTTATCAGATCACCCCTCCTGCTCTCAGAAAGGCTCAGGAACAGGGGGCTTCTTTGGCACTTCAGAATGATCACAAGTAATTTGCCTTTTTATTCATATAGAACAAAATTTACAAAGCCATTCATACAGTTTTTATGTTTTTTTTTACTGACTTCGAAAATTGGGAATATTCAAAATACACTTTTACCCACTCCATTCTGTCATTATTTACAGGTATGTACAAGAAAAATGAAAGTCTCTGTGTGTGTGGTTTGTGATGTTTCCTTGTATTAAAAAGCTCTGCTGGTCGGGTGGGTAGATGGGCGGGCGGGAGGGTGGGTGGCATGGTCAGATGGAGGTGCCATGGGAGGTGTCCAAGGCCTCTGGAAGGACGCCTCCAGGCACAGGTTGGAAGGACATGGGGATGGGGGTCTTCACCGGGCTCTGGCGGAACAGCCCCCCGTTGGGCGACCTGTGTTTGCACTGCATGGGGGGCATGGTGGCCGAACTGCTCAATGGCAGTGGCAGGTTGCTGCTGGGCCCTGATGAGAGTGTCCGGCTGGTGCCGTGGCTACTTTGCTCAGGCAGGAAGGTGCTGACTGAGAGCTGGGTGTTCTGGTACTCCCGTGTTGGCTCCAAGGCCTGGCTGGGAGCCAGACCCCCCATCTCCAAGGCCGAGAGTTCAATAGATGCTGGGGAAATCTGCTTGTGAGCAATGTCTTCATCCATTAGACTGTTCATACGCCGATGAACCTGCTCCAGATTCACTTCTTTGTCCTGGAGGGAAAGCACAGGAAGGTCAGGCTGAACCCTATCATGAGCCCAGGCTGGCTATCTACAACTCTCGAGGTCTGGAGACCCCAGGTCTCTTTGGCTGATTGGACAGTGGGTGAGCATGCTCCCATTCCTCCCATCTCTCCCATCTCACCTCAGCTGTGTCCAGCCCTCAGCTACCTGGGACCAGCAGCCTAGGACACTGCCCCTAGGGAGCAAGGATCCCACCAGCCAGCTTTGGCAGCATGTGCTTCCCCTTCACACTCTGCTTCAAATCATTGGCTTCCCACCCAACAATCTTGGGAGAAGATGCTTTGAAGAACTGGCAGACACAGGAGGAAGTTTACCTTGGGAGCAAAAAGGAATGATCCTTAAGCTCCTAATGTGCTCCATATGTTTGCCATTTAGAGTTTATAATGCCCAACAGACTTGGTGTACTCATGCGTACCCTACACAAAGGAAGCTTGGATTCAGAAAGATAAATGAGACCTCAGAGACATACCCCAGTGAGAGGCAGAGGTAGTGCCTGGAGCCACAGGGGAGGTCTTGCTTCACTCAGAGGCTTGTTTTCTCTATGAGTAAAATCTCCAAGAATGTCAGGGAGGGCCATGCCCCTGTTTAAAAGCTCAAGGGGGCCTGGTTCCAGGATGAGGATGGGGATGGGGATGGGGGTGAGGAGTGGGGATGGTGAAGAAAGGGACTTCCCAGGGGTGAGCTGACTTTTCTGGTAACATAAGGCCTTGGCTGTCAAGATGGCTATGACCCTAACTCCTGAGTCTTTCTATATGATGAATGACATCAAGAAAATTGTCTTGTTTATTTATTTGCTTAAGAAAGAAAATAGAACAAGTGTCATTCCTTTCAAATAACTTGATGATTTGTTGACAATGTCAGAATAAACCAAAGACATCACACTGCTTTAAAGCTCCTTAAAAACAAATACAATAGAATCTGCTTCCTCAGTTTCCCATGGTGAAGTGAGGCACAAGACCAGCTGCCCAGTGGAGGAGCTACAACAGCCCCTCAATGAGGTGTTAGAAGTTGCAGATTTACTTTCAGGCATCCTGAGTGCTGATGTGCCAGGCAAGGTCAAAGTCATACCTCCTGCCTAAACTTCCCTGATGTCAAACTCCAACAGAAATACCATGTCAAAGCCCAACTCTGAGATGAAACACTACAGGCTGTCTAATGTTGACATCCATACAGTGGAAAGAAGAACCTGTCCACTGCCTATCTTTTAGAGTTGTTAGAAAAACCAAGAAATGTGAAAGTCCTTAATGTGCTTTCAAAAGAAAACAAAAGAAACCACACAAATCTAAGGACCATTCCAGTGGCTGTTTGAGATCCTATAATGCTGGAAGGAGAGTATTTACCCCAGGAAGTGGAAACCCTAAATAATTGACTTGAACTCCCTCTCACTTGAGTGTACAGTCATGTGACTGACCCCCGTGAAGACTCAACCCAGCCTTTCTCAGGCAAAAAAGGTGCTTCTGCAGTTCACTCCTTGCTCCCAACACCCAATGGGGTGGATGAAACAGAGCCACTGCTCTCTCCACACCTTTGTTGAGTTCATGACTAGCACAGACAGTGTGGCATCCAGTGTGACACTTGCTGTTTTTTCTGAGAACCTCCCCCAGGACAAAAAAAATGATAACACTCCAGGCCAGGAGTAAACCTGAGAATAAGAAAGCCAACTAGTTTGAGGGTAGAGGAGACTATGGGTATGGCTTGCTGTCATAGATGAAAATGCCATCAGATATCATGGGCACATCTTTGTGTGCCCAGAGCCAAGATTCCAGTGATTTGAAGTCCCACAGAGAAGAACTCTGCTAGTTGATGTTGAAAGACCATCTCTGAGTTGGGATCACCTTTGGGTGGCAAGTGTCATGGGTAAAATTGGGGGAAGTGGCTAGGGACCACAAAACTCTTACATTGCCCAACAAAATACAACACATGCAATGTCTTTCACTGACTCCTTCAACAGTTGGTAAAATATATAACAAAGCAAATTGAGTTTCTCTTCTTAATTACGTTATAGCATGGTTGATCCTTTTCTCTATGTAATATTTCTTCCATTTCCTTTATGTTTGTTTTCATTCTTGCATGTGAAGCTATTTCTAATAGTATTTTTAACTGTTATATTGAGCACTGGCTGTTTTAGGGCCACTCACCATCAAATCACCTAATCTAAGAAAACTGTGGTTTACTTGCCTTGGGGAAATGACTTCTTCCCTTCTGGATAAGAGTTTAAGTTGTCTGACCACCTGTAACCAAAATGCAGGGCCATGACCCAAGCAAAGACTGAATCTGAATCCTGAACATAGGGATAAAGAGACAGAAAGTAGTTGATGTTCCATCCATTACAGCAGTAGTGCTTCAGCAAACTTTCTCTTCCATGACCATCATCCTGGATCTTGCCCCCCAGCTGTCTGGACAAGTCTTGGCTCCTGCTTATTACCCAGCCTACTTCTCCTGCCTTCTCATGGCTGCTGTAAGATCTGATAAGCTTATGATTTGGCTCCTTTTCTGCATTAGCCAAAGTCAGTACCACAGCCATGTCGGGGAATATTTGTATCTACAGACTGTTTTCATTTCAAAATGTGTGAAAGGCACAAGACTGAAACCAGAGATCCTTGAAGCTAGAAAAACTGAGAGATAATTTAAGATATTCTTGGGGTTTAATAATATAACCTTCCCTCTTTTTTTGCAGCCAGTGAAGCTTGGAGAAGGCTGGACAAACAGAGTGCCTCTCTGGCACAGCCTTTAGTTTCTGTTAAAGGAAAACTGATGACCAAGTAAGTGGTCCTGGGATCATTGGGAAAACTAGTTAGTTGCATAGTCTTGCCTTTACTCCTTTCTATTTTCCTTTCAGGACTTTAAGGATCTCATTGGATATGGAGAGAAGTCAAGTTTTACAGCAGACTAACAAAGTGGGAGGCAAGTATCTTACTCCCAGATGTGTTCGCTCTAGATTCTGGTATTTAGAAGAAAGGACTTAGCCCTTTTTATCATTCAAATGAGCACTGGGTCAAGACAGGTGTTCATGAGATGCTCCCTGTTTTGCTGGAGTCTAGAGACAGAGAAAGGAGAACTTCCTATCAAAGAAAACCACAGGGAGGCAGAGAGCTGAGAGTAGAGGAAAAGTGAAAGAAGCCTCTGTACCGAATGCCAGGGGAACAAACATAAGGGAGCTTTGGGGGAAGACCCACTAACAAAAATCCTCTGAAAAATGTGAGCAAAGTAGGTCTTCAAAATGAAATCTTTCATTAGTGAAGGACAAGGAAGAGGAGGTTCAGTGGGGAGGAGAGAAGGAGTGTGATAAAGTGATAGGGAACCAGCACCAATCTAGCATAACAATCACAGCAGTGAGGAGTGAATCAGGTAACATCAAAGCTTCTAGAATAAAGACCAACCCAGAGCGTTGTTGTGAAGATGATCCAATTACCCTAGAATTAGTATTTTTGGAAGAAAGAGCTTGAATACATAGTTTCATCAATCCATATATATTTTTCTTGCTTAAATTAAGGGCAAATGAAGCAGTTCCAAGGACTGCAAAGTGTGCAGTGGGTATCAGCCCCAACTTGAGGTTATTTATTGGCCTGTAACCTGTCCATGTTAAGACAAAGAGAAAAAATATCCATATCACTTGAACAAACTTTCAAGGGTTACCTTCCTACCCTGAATGGCTGTCAAGAATTCATCCTCTCTGTACCAACTGGATCTCATTCTATCCAAATTCTACTCCTGGTAGTAGCCCCAACACAAAGCAAACCCTAGAGGAAGAGTATGCCACTACAAGCTCCCTGCATTTATTGTTTAACTGAACAAGAAAATAAGTGGAACTGTAGCAAACACCTCTGCAGTCTCTCTGGAAAACACATGCAGCCTCTTTCTGAGTCTCCCAACATACCCTCCATGCTGCCTGCTTCTGCCAGAGCCAGAGCTGCAATACAGAGAACTGGAGAAAACTACGTTGTTTGGAAACCCTGGGAGCACTGTCTTCTTGGATCACCTGGGGTTCACAGACTTAGCACACACTGTTATTTTTGGTGGCCCCCAGGCCAAGGAAAGAGGCTGAAATAATCTACCTACTCAAGGAAAGAGTGATCCAAATAATCATCTATATTTTAGACAAAATGGGGCATTCTATTATGTTATGCAAATTCAAATAATGAGCTTTTACATGTGAGCTACATCAGTTTACACCCTCATTATCCCAAAGTTTCAGTGTTCAACCAAGTAATGACAGCTATAGAGAGATACTTGGAAACTTGCTCCTCCTTTTGTTAATTTACCGTAGGTAATTAACCTAGTGAAATATCCCTGACTACGACATAAATTTTACTAATGGCATTAATCCATGAATCCAGCTGAATTCCAGCTCTGCGTTTCTCATCTTATATTAAACATGATGACAGATGTACCAGCAGAGGTTACTGGGGACCCTTTCCCAGACGTTGTCTTGCAGAGAGATAAAGTTCTGTAATTAAGCCACTGTTCACCAATGTGGAAATAACACAGTGTATTGGAAAACAGTAATTAACTAAACTATCATCTATGTAATAGCCAGGTACACATGGGACTTGTTAAAACTGACTTTATTTGGCATCCAATGGCTTCTACTCTAAGTTGGGCAGGAACAAAATGTATTGAGGGACTTCCCATCTGGGACGCTTGTAGGAGGTGTCCTTGAGACCAACCAAGTGGTAAATGAGACCCAACAGCTGGGAGAAATACCATCAACATAATCTTCTTAAGTGTTGCTCCAAAGACATTCCTGACCCCAAAGAGCTGGGCTCGGAGTCTGAGATCAATGGCTGTGTAAGTGCAAAGAAGCTGAGTGTTAGTTAAGTCAATGAAGTGGTCTCAGGGGATGCTGGGCAGTTTTTCAGAGCATGATGAGAAAAAGTTCTGATGCGCTCAACTGCAGATTTTGTAGGGGAAGGTAATGAGACGAGGGAGCCAGTGATTGCAACAGGTGTACATGGGGTGAACCAAGGCTAGGGGTGAACCAAGGTTAAGTGTGAACAGTCTTGCTCAAGGTTACACAATTCCACAGTAAGTGGAGTGTCAGGATCAGAGCCAACATCTGCCCAGCTTCCAAATCTGGGCTGCATGTTCCCAATCTCTCCTTGGCAGGATAGTGTACACCAGTGTTTTCAACCTTGCCAGGACATCAAAGCACATGTGAAGCTTCTAGAAATTACAGTTGTCCAGACCTGCCTAATACAACCCTTTGGAGAATGGATCCCAAGCATCTATACTTTGAAAAAGCCCCAGGATTGATGACCCCTGATGTGCAGCAAGAATTGAAAGCCATTGATTCAGCTGCAATGATTTACACAACAATTTAACATTAATAACATTTTCTTTATAGGCACCCAAACTGGTTCATTTCTTCGATAAATACTTTTGAGCTCCTACTACCAGATGAGCTAATGTTCTTGGTAAAGCATCCACCTTGGTCCCTGGCACATGGAAGGTGCTCAATACTTCAGTTATATACATCATCCTTCAACAAGAGATCCCCCTATTCCAGAGACTGGGCAAAGTGATGGGAATGCAGAGGTGGGAAGCGCCAGCAAACCTAAAGCAGAGGCAGGCAGGTACAGCATCAGTGGCAATTTGACATTACCCCTGGCATGAAGACGGGCCATGGACGTAGGCAGAGGAGGTTTTATAGAGGGGAGTCATATCTGAGCTGCTTCTGAGATAGATATGGTATATGACAAGTGCTAATGCCTTCTTCCTAGAAGGCCCTGGGCTAACTGAATGAGTTTCCTCTCACACTAAGTGGTCTGATATCAACAATGTAGCCATTGAGCCAGGCTTAGTTTTCAGAAGAGAGAAACTGGGGTTCAGTTTCTCTCTGGGGTAGGGAAGAATCCTCAGTTACTCTTCATTCTCGAAAACCTCTGAAAAAGGCTAAGAGGAAACTCCTGCTCTTGTAACCACCTGATGGAAGGTCCAGTGACAGACACTTCCCTCGTATTCCAGTTCTGCCCAGACCACTTCTGACTCCCATTTTCCCAAGGGTAAGGAGGTCTCCCTCAAATGTTGAAGGGACTCAAAGAGAATTAAGAAAATAACATGACATTTTCTTGGCACAGGGAAGGTGCACTAAAGATGTGACTGGTCATCCCTACATCCCTTCCTGTACAACACAAAGTCCTTTAAGGGAGTAGTCCCTCAACCACAATTCACCAAGCACATCCCATGGGACACATGCTGCATATGGTACTTCACACACCTTCCCTCTTTGAACCCCAGGGCTACACTGTGAGTTTAGCATAAATGAAGAGAGAAAAGGAACCAGAGAGAAAAATCTCTATGTGGAGTTTGAAAAGCATCAAAGGCATGGAGGCAAGGAAGGGTGTAGAGTCAAAGAATGGGTCCCAGGATCAAATCTCCCACAAAGAGCAAGCAGGCACGCAGACAAAGGCCAGCCCACTGGTCATATGGAGGGGCCCGGCTGCTCCTCTGCCACTGCTGCCTGGCCACCATGGCCTCTGTCAGTTCCTGTTTGCAATGGATACAGGGGCCAGGGAGGGCAGGCAAGGCAGGAGGCAACAAGAACTCCAAGCTTCTAGCCAGTGATGGATGATTCATCCCTCAGTCTTCGTGTCATCTCCCATTTGTGCAGTGCTCATCTTTATTTCATGAATATTTTATTCTGAGAGCAATGATTCCACTTCCCCCATAAATCTAGCAGGTGGCTTTTAACTGCATCTGCAGAGCTTGGTGTGCTCACCTGCATTGGGTAACTATGTAATGATTCCTTAGAAAAAATATGAGCTCAAATCCATGTATTAAGGGGCTGAATGCATATTACTACTCTTCCTCAAGCAGGTGTCTAAACTCTGAAAACATCTGTGTAGGCCATTAAATATGACTAGGACTCCACCCAAAGACAGGTTTCTGTCTCTTAATAAATATGGCCAATGTCCCCAAAATAAAGCATTCTAAGATAAACCAGACACTCTCACCCAATTGCAAATTCTGCTCCATAAAACACAGCCAACCAGTAATACAAAGGTCTGGATTAAATACTCTCATTATTTGTTGAAGGTTTTAAAGGTATGCTTCTAAAATTTTGTTGTTTCTACTGCTTTCCTGGTTCGTACTCCCTTTATAAGATTCAAACCCCCTGTCATCTAAGTCCTTCAGAGGAAGTCCCTGCTTCCACTCCAGCACCTTCCATACCTACCTCCTTGCTGGTGCTGACACTGCAGCCCCCAGAGCTCTGGGAGGTATAATGACTTTGTTTATCCCCACGCTGTTCACCCTGCCTGAAAGGCAACTTAGTCTCATCCCAGGTTCTAGGATCTATACAAATCCTTCAGCACTCAGCTCTAACTCCAACCCCCCATAACTCATTACTAACCTGCACCCTACCCTTGATGGTCCCACCATGCCCAGGCTGGCTGCATGCCCCTCAACACTTGACAGAACCTGCTACTCACTTCAGGGTGGCCCTGATCAGCAGGATGGAGGGTGGCCCTCTGTCCCACCTGCCCATGTGGAGGGGAGTCCCTGAAGACAGGACCTGTGTTCCTAAGGGCACATGTATTAAAGGAGGCAGAAAGGGAGGGAGAAACTTCATTTGACAATCAGAAACCCTTAAAAACAGGAAAAGGATGGTATATTTTCCCTTTTTTTCCCATGTAACACCCAAAGGGGCTGAAGGAAAGGCAGCTACTTTGCATTTCCAACCTGCCTCTTCATTGCTTCTCTGTCCTATCTGGAAGTGGGTCAACAGTGGCCTGGACAGGAAGTTACATATTTTGTAAGCAGGAATGATATATTTTGTCCTCACTCTCGTGCCTGAGATCTCAGGCACATGTAGAAGCCAGAATGGAAGACCATGTGCTTTCTGGTCAAGAGGGAGCTGCTACTCATTCTAGGTCATCCCTTGTCTCCTGGTCTTTCTCTGTCTCCCTCTTTTTTCACCTCTGCCTTCGATGTCTCTCTAGTCTCTCTCTCCCCCCCACACACACACACTCAGACACAAACTCACAGACACACACATTCACTCACAGATACACACATTCACACACTCATATCCTGACAGTCCATTCTGGGCTGTCCAGGCCATGCTTATCACTAAACACTAAGCTGGGTGACCCGGCTGAAAGCAGATAAGTACTTCCAGTAGAGGAAGGATAGCATATCTCCTGAACCTGGCTCACAAAGAACATTCTGGAGGGTTGAGCCTGAGTCTCTTTCCCTTGCATCCCTACTCTACCACACCACCCCAGGACAGTGCCTCCATGACAGTGTGATGTTCACCCACCTAGAAGTCTCTCCAGCTCCCCTGACCCAAGGGAAATTTGCACAAATGGGCTGGTGGCTTAGGTTTAAAAAAAAGAACACGGAGAATGGGTACAATGTGATCTGGTCCTCCCTGGTCCAAATGGGAGTGGTTCCAAGAGCACACAACCCACCTTCCCCCTTCTGTGCTTATAGACCTGGGTGGGGAGAAGCAGGTGGTGAGAGTCTGTCCTCACCCCCAGCCTGACCAGGGCTACATAACAGACTGATATATGGCGTGTGGCCAGCCAGTCTCTCCAGGAGGCAGAAATAGCGGCCATGCCTCTGCTGCCTCTTTGGATTTGGTGCTGGTTACTTTACTGCCTCTTGTTTGAAATTTATACCTGTTTGTCTTCATGTAAACTATAAATGGAGCTGTGATTCTAGAAGTAGCCAAGGTACATATACCTGCAGTGACAGCCCCGTGATGGAGTGGCCGGGCTTGTGCTACGATGCCTGTGTATAGTTTCCTCATGGCAGAGTATCATTACAAACCACACTCCTCGCCACCCTTCCTTAGAGGAGTTTTCTCCAAGGGACCTTAATGAAGGCCTCATATTTTTTAAAAATGAGCCTGGAGAAGAGTAAAATCCCAATGAGAAAGAAGTGTGAAGGGCAGAATCAGCTTGTGGTTGATATACATAGGAAGGAAAGTGTGCCTAAAACCTGAAGTCTGAACAGACTCACAATGTTCCCTGTGCAGGGTGTGCCTAGTAGAAAGAGGGAAAGGCTAGGTCCTCCAAGGAGGAGCCAGAGAGGAAGGAAGGGACAATGGGAGGGGCAGGAGCTAGTCTTCACATGCTGGGGGCACAGGCCCTGTGGGCCTTGGTGAAAAGTCAAAGAGAACCAAGAGGGAATGCAGTCTCCTTTCTTACCCTAAAGTGGGTCCCTCCACTTGAGGAGGAGGAGGCACATGGGTAGGGTAGGGTGGGGAAGGGCTCTCTGGTGCTGCTCATGCTATACCCACTCTACAGATAAAACCAGGACTTGGGTGGCCATGGCTGATGCCTTGATACTTTGTTCAAGCATGAAAACACCCCCTACATTTTTCTTCTGGCTTTAAAATCAAAATAAAATGATGACACCACCCCCCAATATAAAAGACTGCTGCTTCCAGACAAGTGACTCAGGAAAATACTAACGGGAAGAAAACCACCCATCAAGTAGCCCAACAGCACTGCCCAGCCTCTAGACTAGGAAGGAGAAGCAGGACCCAGGGCACGGACCTCTTTGGGGGTTTCCTGGTGGCACTGGTTGCTGTTCCACCACAACTCTAGGGCAGCCACCAGGCAGGCGAGGAGAAGGCCAACAGCCAGGATGCAGAAGACACCAGCAAAGCTGTGCAGCTTGAGGGACTTGCCATCAGCCTGGGCACTGGCATGGCTGATAAGGTCGCAACGGCCTGTGTGCGGCCACCACTTCTGCTTAAGCACATCCAGGTCTCCGGTGTCTTGCAGCTCCAGGATTCTGAAAGATATAATCCACATGAGCCATGGGGTTCTCAGCCCTCCCACCACAGGGGCCCCACCAAATACAATGCTAAACCATCATAGCAGCTCTCTGCCTCAGCTTTCCTCTCTGCCCAATCCATTCTCCATTCTGCAGGCAGAATCCTTTTTCCAAAATCACATCAGGTTTTGTCACTCTCCTCCTCAAAAGCCTCTATGCCCTCTCCCACCCTGTCCTCCTGGGGATAAAGTGCAATAGCACAACATGTAAGGACCCTTCACATGGGATCCTGGGGCACTCTCAGAGGATGAAATCAGGAAATACAGAAATGGATGAGACACACACTTAGGCTATGGACTTAGGATGTTCTTGCTTACAAAATGCTTTCTCTCAAATTTCAATATCTGTATTCTGAGTCTCTCCCACTAGGATTCACCAAATCATTCATTCATTTATTTAATTTAAGGAACATCTTCATTGTACCAAGCATGATGTTCAACACTACTGTGCTTATGGTCTAGAGACACATACACAAACATGAAAACAATCAGACCATCAATGTGGAGGCAGAGCTATGACCATACAATGAAATGAAGGTAAAGGGCTAGGAAATAGCATTGGAATGATGGCCTAAACTGGAGGCTTAGGGAAAACCTCATCAAGGAGGTGAGAGGAAAGTGTTAAGAAGTATTCTAAGTACTTAACAAATCATATTCAATCCTCATGTCAACGCTTTGAGATGGTTACTTCCATTTTCCCATTTCTACAGAGAAGGAGATTGAGAGAGGTGAAATGCCTTGCCAAAGTCCCTTTATGGTTGGTAGCAGGGTTAGCATAAAGTGAGGAGAAGGAAGAACCTTCTGGAGATTAGAGCCACATTTGAAATGAGATAAATGTTCAGCATGTCTGAGAAGCTAAAATGCGGCCAGTGAGACTGATGAGGGGTATGGTGCATGAGGAGGAGGACATTGGAGATAAAGACAAGGAAGCAGGTGGAACCAAGACAGATCACGGGCTCTGAAGGGGTGGGAGGAAGTTTGGATTGTATCCTGAGTGCAAATGTGCGGCAACACCCACTGTTTCCATATTCCCCAAGTACATGGCTCGGTGGCAGTTTTCCTTTGTTGTACTATTTTAAGGGCTCCCTCTATAATCCAGGGGTCTGAACAGCAAGCTAGTGGTAGCTGGTAGCCCCCAGGCTCCTCACACCCAAGCTTTTCCATTTGTGGAGGGGGATCTTTAAGCCCAATCTATGGTAATATATTCAGCTGACAACACTCTCTGGACCTCTCTGACACCTTTGGGTTTATACAGTTTGAAAGTAGTGGTTCTTTATAACCAAGAGAAACTCATTGTCAACTGCCCAGTTGAGCAGTCTTTGCCCTGGATCTGCATTGCAGGCCAGCTGTGATACAGACTGAGGCTGAGTTCAGTGCCCATGCACAAACTGTTATGAGTGGACAGGGAAGGTAACAGCCCGAGAGGGTTCCCTGGCCTGTCTGCATCATGGGTACAGCATCGCATGGCCTCTCACTGGCTTGGATTAGCCCAACTCAGTGCACAGAGTAGGTAGGCTTTGGAAGTACCATATCTCAGTTTGCTACCCTCAGATAAGTGACTTGTCCTGTTAATCTCAGTTTCCTCGTCTTTGCAACAAAGACCCTGGATTCCTAATAAGTGAGTAGATCCTTCGGGACAGGGGCTATGTGTTACTCTCCATGATTTCCCCTAACCAAGCACAGTGGCCAGCATAACTTGGGCCATCCATTGGATGTTTGTTGTATCAATAATTATGTGAATTTATTAACTGAATATTAAAAATAAACCTAAACTAAAATGGCCATGGTGAGATAATGAGATAATGTCCATTAAGTCCCCAGGGTATAGATTGGTACAAAAGATTTAGAGTGTGGCTACGCATATAGAAGCTTGGCCCTTGAGATAAACACATAATTTACATGCTGTATTTGTGTGGTATGGGATCATGCTCAGTATGCAGCTGAGGCCAGAGATCTCTCACATAGCACTTCCCTTGATTAACTGAGCAGCTGCAGTATCCCGCTACCTCTGTGCTGAGGATGTGTTAGGGCAACTACCTGTCTATATGTCCACTGGTCCATGCTGGCCAGCCATTCATGAAGTCTCTGTTGGTAGATATGAGTAGGCTGGGCCTCTGAGCTGTTATAGAAACCCCAGGCTGGATATGCAGGACCTCAGGGCCTCTGAGAAGACTTTGGGCTGAAGTACTGGCTCACCATGGAGAATCAGCCGAGCTTCATGTTCATTGGACAGATTGTGCTCTGATGGATATCAGCTCATACCCGGATTCTGACATTGTACTAGCCATATTACCAAACCTCACCACTTGTACTCTCTCATCACTAACATCTGAGATCACAATCAATGCACCTACCTCGCAGAATTACTGGGACAAAATGAAAAGAGGGAACACATGTCTATTGCTCAGCTAAAGATCATAAAAGCTGGTTAATAGTTACAGTCTAGTAGCCATATTGACCAGCAGTCCTATTGGCCCACTATTGATATGAACTACCTTTTACTGGGAACATAGTGGGAACTCATGAATTCACATTGTTTTAATCCTCATAATAGCCTGCAAAGTAATTCTTACTGTGTCTGTTTTACCTATTGAAGACCTGAAGCTCAGAATATAGATGACTTGTCCACAGCTGCAGTTAGAAAGTAGCAAAGCTCCTCTTCAGAGCTGGGTCATGCTGACCTAAGAGGCCGTGATCTTTCCAGAACATCAGGTGATAGTACAGCCAGCCTGCTCTCTGAGAGTCAGATTCTGGCAGAGGGGATGATGAGACTGGCCAGAGCACACTGTGGGGCCAGATACCACTGTCCCGTTCATTGACTGCAGTGTCAGACAGGCTGCTTCATTTTGCTGATGTGTCTCTTCTTTTGGCTCCTTATAATTGTAGGTATTTTTTATGCCCAATATTATTCCAGGACAAATGTAAGGCATTTATATGAAAACATCAAGTAAAATAAAAACCAAACAAACCAAAAAGAAAATTTAAATATCTAAGCAACAGAGGAAAGATAAAACAAGTCACAGGCACAGAATGATTCCTAGAATGAGGCTAAACTAATGGACACCATAATAATCTATACTACTTATGAGGGAGCCAAAGTGATAACAGCTACTTTCTGAAGTCAGTTTTTCTACTTTCCAGACAGATATAATTGCAGGTGCTTTCCTTCAATTAGTAGGTGTGGAGCCTGCTACACAATAGATGCTCTATAAATGGGTATTAAGTTGCTAAACATTTATTGAATGCCCACTCTGCATGCCATGGTCCATAAATGGGCTCTAGCTCTTAACCCCCACCATACACATAAGTTGTACCCTATAGAACCTGTCCTTTGTGAAAGCAAGAGGCCATAGGCAAATTTAGAGAAATAGCTTAGTTGCCAGGACTAAGGGAAAGAAGATAACAATAGTTCCAGACAAGACTGGTATCTGTTATTTACACAAGACCCTTTTTTCTGTTCATGGCATGGAGCATTGATTTCTGGACCTGCAGCCTTGTTCCTCTCAGGCATGCCCCAGCTGGAGACAGCTCACAGTTCTGCATGCACCAAACAACAGAGCCTCTTAAAGAGCCATTGGCAGCAGTCAATTGACAACCTGAGATCAGAGCATCCCCCCAAGTAGACACCCATGTGCCCAGGCTAGAGAGGGTGGTGCTTCCAGCCCAGAAGGGGCTGCAATATAGAGACAGATAACATAATTGAGGAGGCCAGCATAATCCACTGGTGACATTTACCTATAATCATAGAACACATGGCCTTCTGATTCAAGCAAAGAGTAATAAATCTCTTCTTGCCAGAATAACAAGGAAACTGAGGTAGCCACTTTTGTTTATGATGACCCCTGGGGCTGGGGGAGCAGACTATATTGGGAGAAGTTTTTAAAAAAGCCTTGCTGTCAGCAAGTGGCAAGAAATGCACAGGCCTATTCCAGGGCAAATCTGCTTCTCTGGGACCCCACACTCTCACACTGGTCCTGGTCCATTGCCTTCTAGAGGCACACAAAGGACATCAAATTCCATCTGCATCCAGCAAGTCTTAGATATTGGGGGTGAGCAACCACCCTCTCCCCACTCATCTCCAGGTGGAGTATTCCCAGATCCCCCTCTAACATTGTTTGAAACCCCCACTGCCCTGACTCCTTTGAACAATCCAGCTAAGAATCAAGCTCTCTCCTTTCTCTGCATATCAGCATTCACTTCAGCAGACTTGCAGGAGATCTCTCAGCAGGGTGAGTGCACAGGGACTCACCACTTCCCTCTCTGGGGACCCTTGTGCTTCTGTGAGCTCTCTCCTAGGGCACATTAGCTACCTGATGCTGCTGCTGCTGCACTGCTTCCCAAGCTCCCTGACCATCTGCTCCAGAGAAGTGCCCACAGGTTGATGGTCTATGGAATGCCCTGAGCCTCCTGTCTCAGAATGCAGGCTGAGGTAAACCTCAAGAACAGTAGTGTGTTATAAATCTGGAGAGAAGCCATTCTCTCATCAATTGCCTTTAATCTGAGCAATCAATAATCACTACTCCTTCTTCTCTCTTGTCATCTCTCTCTGCTCCAGGGAGCAAAGGGAGGCACAGAATTGTACACTTGATTAAAATCCAGAGAAAACACAAAAGCCTCATTTAACTTAATTAGTTCTATCCCTTTTCCCAGTCTTGCTAACAGGCCTCTGAATGAATGAGTCAGAGGCCCTCCTCCTTGGCCTTCCCCTGATGGGGCTTAGGCTCAAGTGCTGATGATGACAAGATCCCAGTCAAAATCTAGGAGGTAGGAGATGGAAGGTGGTAGACCTGACAGCAACATGGGCGGAGCACTGGGGCTCAACAGACCTTTATTCTCCTTCCAAATCTGACAGCAGTTGGCTGAGTGACCCCAGGTTAAACTGATGATCTCTAATGATGCCTGCCCCTCCAAATAGGTGACCCTCAGGGCTGGACTGTGTGCATTAATCAGGCAACTGGGGTTTACCTCTGAGCCTGACCACCCTCTGGGCCTTTTCACTTGGACACCTCTGCCGCATTTTGGGTTTTGGTGTACCAAGGCAGAGCCTGTCCGTATGGACACTTCTCTAGACTCTATAGTTCTGTCCCCTTTACCCATCAGGATGTCACCTCACAGACATGTATGAGAGGTGGGCTTAAGGCTTAGATATTCCTAGGAATTAGAGCTCCTGTTATCAGGCTGCTTCCTGGCAAAAGGCCACTGAGCTTACCCATACTCTTCGCTTTCACCCTCTCTGCTAAGGCCAGGTTACCAGGTCAAGGACCAAGGTAAACAACTGTGGCAGGAAACAGGGGTGGTTGATAACAGAATATTTTACTCAAGGGGCTAGGGATGAATTCACATCAGCAAAAAACATGGGAAGCTAAGTATAAGGCAATGCAAGCTAGATGCACTGTATTCATTTCTGGTGGAGGGAATCCATGTACATTGTCTTAGGCTGAATACTCCTACCTATACAAGCCCTCCTTCCCACTTCCACCAACATGCCTACCATTTGCTAATAATAATTACCAGGAAACTGATCTGGGGAGGACCAGGATGAGGCATGTAATGAGGGCCGGGCCCCTCTCTGCCCCAGCAGAGAGCATCTATCCCCTAGTCTATGTACAGATAACTATGGAATCCATCTGCTTCTCTGACCTCACTTTTTTTCAAGCCTCTACATTGACTCTTCCTACTTTGCATTTATCTTAACAAGTAGATAATGGTGCAAAGAAGGGACTAGTTAAAGAACATGTATGAATGACCCATGGACATGGACAACAGTGTGGGAACTGACTGTGGAAGTGGGGGTAGGATAGGCAGAGGAGAACAAAGGGAGAAAATTGGGACAACTGTAATAGAATAACAATAAAAAATCTTAAAATAAAAATAAGTAATTACTGGGCCCTTGCCAGATCCAATTAATTATTCATTAATTTTAAATTACTAGGACTATCTAGCTAACTCCTTCTCATCCTCAGGCTACAGGTGTCATTTCCTCTGGAAAGCCCTCCCTGATCTTCTGGGTCTGATCAGATACCCTCCTTCATCCCCAGAATATCCTCTCTGTCACACTTACTGCCCTATGCTGACATTGCCTTCTCACATCACATTTTGCAGTGAGACCATGTACCCTCATGGGAAGGGATTGTATACTTCCTGCTGTGTAGCTCAGGACCTGACACAGAACTAGTGTGGGAAAGAGGAGGATCCAGTACTGGCACATAGTCGGTGCTGAGGAAAAGGTGATAAATGAACAAGTTTGTGTTGGCTCTCATCTCCTAAGAGGAGGTTATCCTCCCACCTCAGCAGAGGGGGCTACCAGAGCAGAATTGATGACTGTGCCTACCTCTGGGAGAAGAGGTCCCTGTAAGGGCTGCCATGCTGCAGGGCAATCCCATAGCCCTTGCTGCTGACACTGTTGCTGATGACGGTCACAGAGCAGTCGTCGTCAGTCAGGGCCGCATACTCCACCACAGCCACATCCCAGAGAAAGGCATAGCTCCCCTTCTTTGCCTGAAAGATGAAAGTTATCATGCAATCAGACATGCCTGGCCTGCTGTGTTAGTTTCAAGCAGTGAGGCATCTCAATGGTGAGATTTTAAGGGACCCTCCTAAATAGCTCCTCCTGCCTACCAGCCAGCTCCACAAACTCTCCTCCAATTTTCTGGTCTATAGATTCCACCACTGGTTGATACCACTAACTAAGGTTAGACAGAAAAGCATGGGATTCTGCCTCTAGCAAACTCAGTGCAGCACATCTCACAGTGGCATGGACCTGTTTGTCAGAGTAGCAGGCTCACCTTGGAGACAACAAAAAGTCTGACCCCAGGGAACTGAGATTTTTCCAACCAGAGATTCAGGGGGAGCATAATAGTATCCATTTAATATTGCTACAAAAACCTGGTCTGGACCCTGCTTGTGAACATGGGTGAACATGGGAGATAGCCCTAGGTTCAGTGGCCCAAAGTGGCTGTGACTAAATATCTAAATCAGGGCCTTATTATGCAAGGGGAAGACCCATTAAAGACACGGTCCTGATATTATGGTGCCAGGTTGAGTTTCTGCCAGTTGTCTTTCACTGCCCACATAAGAGTATGCACATACGAAGGGACATAAAGGAAAGAATATATAAATGGGACCTCATCAAACTAAAAAGCTTCTGCATGGCTAAAGAAAACAGCCTTAAAATGAAAAGAAAACCAACTGTATGGGAAAACGTATTTGCCAATGATACCTCAGACAAGGGTTTGATCTCCAAAATATATAAAGAACTCACACGACTCTACTCCAGGAAGACAAAAAAAAAAAACATTAAAAAATAGGTGAAAGACTTGAACAGACACTGCTCCAAAGAGGACATACAGAGGGTCCAGAGACACATGAAAAGATGCTCAGTATCACTAGCCATAAGAGAGATACAAATTAAAACCACAATGAGATACCACTTCACACCAGTCAGAATGGCCATCATAAATAAAACAACAGACAACAAGTGTTGGAGAGGATGTGGAGAAAAGGGTATCCTAATGCACTGTTGGTGGGAAGGCAGACTGGTACAGCTGCTGTGGGAAACAGTATAGAACTCCCTCAAAAAACTAAAAATGGAACTGCCTTTTGACCCAGCAATTCCACTGCTGGGATTATATCCTAAGAACCCTGAAACACCAATTCAAAAGAACCTATGCACCCCAATATTCATAGCAGCACCACTTATAGTAGTCAAGTGCTAGAAGTAACCTAAGTGCCCATCAGTAAATGAGTGGATCAAAAAACTGTGGTACATTTACACAGTGGAATACTATGCAGCAGAAAGAAAGAGGGAGCTCCTACCCTTTGCAACAGCATGGATGGAACTGGAGAGCATTATGCTAAGTGAAATCAGCCAGGTGGTGAGGGACAAATACCATATGATCTCACCTTTAAGTGGAACCTAATCAACAAAACAAACAACCAAGCAAAATATAACCAGAGACACTGAAATTAGGAACAATCTGAGAGTAACCAGAGGGGAGGTGGGAGGGAATAAAGGGGTGAAGAGTTTTCAGGAACTACCATAAAGAACACAAGGACAAAACCAAGGAGGAGGTGGAAGCAAGGGAGGGAGGTGGGTGTGGCTGGGGTTGGGGGGGGAGTGGTGGGGGAAAAATGCAGACAACTGTAATTGAACAATAAAATAATTTTTAAAAAAGGTATGCACATGCATACACACATGCACAAACACATATGTACACACACCTGCATGCACACATTTATGTATACACATGCACACATACACAGGACCAAGTTTTTAGTGTCACTGTTTCTGTGTCAATGTAATAGTTGCAGATTATCCCTTTAGGAATTTGCCTGCAGCCACAGCTGAAGTCCCACTCCAGCACAACCATCCACAGCAGACTCTCAATTCTATCCAGAGCCATTTTGTCTGGAGTTTGGGCACTCAGAAAAAAATGTAAGCTGCTTTGCATTTTGGAAGGAGATGCAAACCAGAAATTGTCACCAGCTTAAAATAAAGCATAATATTCTTAATGCAGCAAAGTTTTTGGTTTTATTTCTATAGTGAGCATAAACCTCTTTGCCTTTTCCTTCTCTCCCACCATAGCTCCCACAGATCCTAGAGGACTGCAGTCTGGGGTTGGTGGCTGGGCTGAAACATCTCAGGCAACAAAAAGCCATGCTGACAAGTCACCAGATTCACGGTGTTGTCAAGGGTGTGCTTCTGTCTCCTTTCTTTATTCAGTTGAGTCTTTATGTCCACTGAGACTTTCCAAAGAGTACCATAGCTGCTTACATGAAGCTAGTCAAGAGTTGAGTTCCTTTGGGACCCAAAGTGCTGATTGGCCAAAATAGCTCATTTTCTCATCACAAATTTTCCATCAGAAGGATTTGTGAGCAGAATGTGGCATCCCTGGAACAGGCTGCTCCTGGCCATTCATGCAATTTTGTTCAGTGACACACCTGTGCTACCTATTCACTTTCACCTTAGGAAGCAATTCAAGGATTACATAAAATTCTCATTCCTGGCCATCCAAATTTCAGAAGTCCCTAAAGGACTTTGATCCAGGTTGCAAAATTACACTCATCTCTCTCCCTCCACATGGGAAGATAACAGCCTTCAGAACATTTTCCTGCTGACAAACAGGTTTTCTCATGAAAAGATATACATTTTCCATCTCTTAGTAACCAAGCTTCTCAGCAAAATGTTGACTTATGACCTAGTATTTGGCTTTAGTCTGACTTTGGAGCATTTCACATCCATGCTCACAATTCAACATGACAATGAGACAACGTTATTTGTACGATTTCAAAAGGGCATGCCATGCTGAAGGAAGGATTAAGATCAGGTCTGCTTCTACCTTTCAAGTGATGTTCCACAAAAGAAAAAGAAATAAGCTGGACTAGATCAAGTGGAAACTGACTCTGATAAAAGCCTAGCATGGCCATTCTGATAGGGCTCTTGGATTTCTTCAAGCCTTAAGCATTTGTGGCTGCAGTTTGGGCTTACAGGTAAGTACAGTTGCATGAAGGAAGTTGCATTTATAGTCCTGTCAGTCTAAGCTGAAAAGGCAGAAAACATATGGCATGGATACTGGCAATGTCTCAGTGGCAAATCCCTGCTAACTAGGAATGCAGTTGAGAAGAGAAGGGAAAGTATTGTAGAAGTCCTCTTGTTGAAATGCTGATTGACCCCAGATCCTCAATCTCCTCATTTGTAAACAGGGACTAGATTTACTATTATATTTCTTATGTCTGCTTTAAGAAGCATGTGGCTGATACCTAATCTACCTGACAATGCCAGAACAGGGAGGACCCCGAGGGGCTGATGTGCCACATCCTATATGTGGACCAAATCAGAAGCTCCAGCTCCAGCAGGGCTCTACTCTTATGAAACACTCTCCATCCCAACCTCCCTTCCTTACTTCCTCAGCATCCTAGAGCTTCCTAGGTCCTCCTCACTCAGCTCCAGGCTAAGTAAAATGCATCACCAACACCCTCCCTGGGGTTCTCAGATTCATCAGTTTCAAGTGAAACTTTCTGGACCATGCACAGTCTCCCTGATCTTCTTGGTGTGTCACAGACCCTATGTGAGACAGAAGACTTCTTAGATCTGACCATGTTCTCAGGAACATTTCAGACTCCATCTCTAAGAAGTCCAAATACCCTGCCTATCATGACTATATTGCATAGACCTTCTTCTTTCATCACTAAGAATAAGCTCTACTATCTCCTCAATTCTAAAATGCACCTCTTCCTTGTAGGATTAGAACTGGCTTTCTGTGTGGCCCCTTATAGTTAGGATAATTAGGTATCCAGCTTCTTACTCTGTGATGATTATCCCCAAGCTTCTCTATATGTAGGGGACAGCAAATATATTAAACACCTGCCTCCAGGAAAGCCAATTGCTCTTGCTCCTCTCTTCTCACAAGCTCATCCTCTTCCTTTTCTGAGTCTATTTCCCCCATTTTGTTCTGAGGTCCAACTCCCTCTTTTGTGAGCTCAGCCTCTGATCTATTTTCTACTTCCACTGCAAAAGCATTTCATTTCTACCCCTCTTCCTCCAATCTCCATCCCTTCAACTCCATGCCAGAGACCACTCCCACTTTGAGACATTTTCCTTTCCTATTTATATTAACTACTCCTTTTTGTTGAGGATTTTTCCTAGTCTCTTGGGAGGACAGAGTATTGGCAGGAATCTAGTCTTTTCTCTACCGAGTTCCATTTGGTATTCCTCACAGAGGGAGAAGCATGAACCCAAACACCTTCCTGCAGGAGCTGGGAGTCCCTTGGCCAAGTGGCACAACAGATAATTAGAGTTGGCTGTTTTGCCACTTCCTGTTCATACCAACTTGCTCTTCTTTGTGTCTCCCAGTCCTGTCTTTCCTCACTTCCCAGGGGGCTATAGAGAGTGAATTGAAGAAGAATGTTATCTGACAAGAGGTATGATAGATGGTGAGCTGTTTACAAATAGTTTGTTGATATTTATTTCATAATGCCTTAAAGGTAAAAGTGATATCATGGATTTGTGTTCTGCATTAAAACAAAAAAAAAAATACTGTATTCACTTCTTTAATGGGTTAAATTTCCTTTATCTGGCTTGCTCGTTTACAATATTAAATGTATTCTGAAATTCTAATCACTGACTTAGCATGCATCAATGCCATGGAATGTGCCTGTCAGAAAGTAAGGCTGAAGACAAGACCAGTGGATTCAGCTTAGCCTTACCTGAACCTTTGACTCTATACAAAGCCCAGGTGGGCAAAGCAACCCAGAGAGCCCTTTAGGGCTAGAGCCCAAGATTCCTCCAGGAACTGTGGGAAGCATTTGCAGATCATCTAATAAAGTAGAGGGATGAAAGATAATATCACCTAGAAATGTAAGTTACCATTTCCACATTTTAAATTAACAATATCCAGTGTTAGTGAGAGTTTGATAAACTTGGCATAATTCTTCATGGCTATAGGCATCACAGAAAGCCATAATCCTAAGGAAAGTAATGCAGCAATACATAACATAAACATTTAAGTCAATCCTTTACCCTATCAAATTGGGGATTTAATCGAGAAAGTAAGTCAAATGCATCTATGTATCTTAAAGACATGGGTTTTTTGGTCCAAGATGGCGGCGTGGTAGGACACAGCAGATTCTACTCTCCTAACAACCAGGAAAAAAATCCTAGTCATTCTAGGTAGGAACAGAGCAAAGAGCCAACATTATCACATCATAAAGGAAAATAGGAGATCACAAACTGTAGCAGACATTGAAAAACCCAAAGAGAGAGCGTGGTTTGGTGAAAGTCTCGGAAACCACAGTATGGAAAAAGGAAAAGGCGCAGGCGCTCCGTGGGACCTGTGAGGCCCAGGCCCTGGAGGTAGGAGAAGTGGGCGCCCCTCGGGACCCAGAGAGTGTGCACCCGTGAACCCGGAAAAGGAGTGGGCGCTCCGCGGGACATCGGAACCTACGGCAGTGAATTCCCAAGGACGCATATAGCTACACCCAGACCCCCCACACACAGATCCCTTCTGGGAAGTAAGAGACGGGCTGGGGGGAGAACGCGCGCCTACACTATGAACAGTACGCCAGAGGCTGACTGAGTCCTGAATGGGAACAGAGAAAAACTGTCTCCAGTCACCCCTCAGTGTGCTGAAGCCAGCTAGAAAACCGGTTTGGCCAGTCTGAAACCAACAATAGGTGTTTTTTGTTTTGTTTTGTTTTGTTTGTTTTTTGTGTGTTTGTTTTGTTTTTGTTTTCTTTTAATTATTTTAAAGTAACCTTTCATCTTTTAATTCCTATTATTTTTTGATCTATCAATTCTTTATGCTTCTCCTTCTGTCACCCTGGTCTTGACCCTGCTCCCTTGCTTTCCAAATTTATCTCTTCTTCCTTCCATCGTCTGCTTGGTTCCTTCCTTTTTCTTTTGGACCTGCAAGTAATTGCATACTTGTGTTATCATTATTTCAATATTCATACACCTCTTATTTTGGAGTATTTTGGTTTTCCTCTTCTTTTTGTATAGACTTCTTTGCTTGGCTGATTATATTGTATCATTCGATAGGTTTCCCCCATTATCTCGTTCATAGTGTATTGCTAAGATACTGTCCTTCATTAGTGTTCCATTAGTACAATACTCTCTCTTCTTGAGTACAAGGCTCAATACTCTCTATTCTAGTTAACTAGATTTCATATATTCTGTCATATGATGGTTGCTTTAATATTACTGTAAATAATAGCTACTCCATACA
>CM052542.1:99246165-99263739 GCA_028533065.1 Trachops cirrhosus | reverse complement strand
GGGCTGGAATGGGAATAAAGGATGGAAACTGTACTGAATAAACTAAAATAAAAAATAAAAAAATAAAAAAAAGACATGAAAGATATTTTAAATCCAATATTGCCTATAAAATAAGAATGGGACCAGTTTAAACATTTAATTTAGGGAAATAATCTAATAAATTATGGTTCACAAATTTAATGAGTTTTTAGGCAACAGATAATAATTATAAAGACTAAGTAGAAACATATATCTATGGTATATAGCCATTAATATGAAAAGGAGACATTTACTAAAGAAGATACAAGAAATATTGTACACAGGACAATAATGCCTCAGTCCCCTTCAAAGTAGACACCTTGGGACTTCACACAGCTCTTCCAATCACCGTCAGCTGCCTCCTCATATTTTCCTGAATCTTATCAATGGTCTGAAATCTCTTCTCTTTCAAAGGTAATTTTAGTTTTGGGAAAAGCAAGAAGTCACAGGGTACCAAATCTGAGCTGTACGGGGTCTCAGTCACCTGAGTGATTTGACAATTTGCCAAAGAACTACACGAGATGTGATGCATGAGTGGGCGTGTTATCATCATGAAGCTGCCAGTCACCAGTTGCCCATAGCTGTGGTCTTCTGAATCATCAGAATAGTTTCCATGGAAGAATGTTCAAGCTTAATGCAAAATTTGATGCAGATTGGTTGCTCTACTCGCTCAGTCATTTTTAATGTGACAGCCACACAGTACACAAGCTCATGCAATGGCATCTACCACCCCTACTGTCTAGTACTATGTATGTACTAGCACTGACTAGTACAGCCATCATTATTCACACATGTACATTCCAGTCCACTCTCCTTGGCTGCCAGGTTACATCAATGTCAGGCAAACCATTCTCATTATATTAATTGTGGCTGGACTTTTTCCAGACAGACCTCCTATATATATATAAAAAGTAGTGGAAAACAGTAGGATATGTTCACTATCATTAATGTTCTGTATATATGTGATATATAATATGCCCAAAGATAGACAAGATTGTTACAGAACTGAATGGGATTAGTGATAAGTCTTAAGACAAATTGATTAAAATGTCTTGTTTAACTTTGTTATACCATCTATGCTATCACCCAGTACGTAGGCACCAAAGATGATCTTCATCTGCTGGTGTGCTCTTGGTGCCTGGAGGTGCCCTTGCCTGTCTACAGATCACAAAAACCTGGCAGAGCACTCCCATTTCCCAGGACACTGGCTCCCTGACACCACCTGAACACTTGGGAAAGTATCCTTTACATGCCTGACCTGCATCTAAACATTTTGCTTCATTTCACTCTCCCTTTTCCCTTAAAAAAAAATAAAGAAGAATACAAGAAAACAAGTCACTTGGTTCACAAACACAAAAAAAGAACAGATATGAGGACTTTAGAGAAAGGAGAAAAGAACAGTTTTGACATTAGAGAAAGTCAAGGGCATCTGGGTATCCATCCTGACTTCCTGGCCAGAAGTCAGGCCAGAAGCAGGTAGACAGGTTGTCCCTGGCTAATCTCCCAGCAAGTGTTTTAGCAAACAGGACCTAAGCCCTTCCCTGAAGTCCATGCCATCCCCAGTCTACCCACACACTAGAGTGCTATAAATGGGAAGGGAATGAGACCCTGAGACGGTGTGGCCCCAGTGCTTGGAGCATCCTCCCTAACATTAGGGGAACACACTCAGCCTGTATTACTGGCTGGAGGAAGTCTGAGCACCATAAACCTAGCCACGAGTGAGCTGGATATTCTATGACTCACTCTGCTGCTCCACACTGGTAATAAAATGAGACTGCATGGCCTTTCATTGCACAACTGATTCTGTCCTACTCAGGACTTACTTGGAGCACAAACTTTCGGAGACAACAGCCTTCAAGGTAAGAACTTCATTATATTCATGTACTCCATCCTAACTGCTTTTGGAAGGAGTAAGCAACCATATTGTTCCCAAAACAAGAATGCTGGTACTGCCGACATCAAGCACAAATGCTGTCAGAAAAGAAGTACAGAAGGAAATCAGGTGTCTACAGTGCCAGGTACAGGGTAGGTACGGGGCACCTGCTGGGTGCTGGGGCCTCAAGAAACCTGATTCCTTTTCCAACCACCATATACTTACAAAGGGCAGAGTGCGAATCCTATTTTACAGATGAAGTAACTGAAACTCAGAAAAATGAAGTAATTTGTCGTAAATAAACCCAGATAGTGAGTGGCTGAGTCAGGTCAACCTGAGGTCCATCTGCTTACAGAAAAGCCTGTGCTCTCCCCTCTGCCCTACTGGCACTCATGGGGGAAAGACAGGGAAATTGTTCCCAGTGTCCCCATCCTCTGAGCACATCCCAGGGGAATGCTGCTGGTGACAGGACATACTAGAATGGTAATAACTGTCTTTCTCCAGCTTTACAAACAAAGGTGGTTCATGGAGCTGCTGAAACACCAGACGAGGGAGGACGGTGGGGCCTGTGCCATCTCTGGATGGGGTTGTCAGGATACTAGGGACTCTTGGAAACTTGATGAATTCTCCTGTGTTTTCACCATCCAGCAGCATACCCACTACCTCTCCTTACCCAACCCTCATGCCAACAAAGCTGGGCTTGACCCTCTTGAGCATGCCATAATTCTGCTCCTCTGGTCATATTCATGAAATGGTAACACAGTGCCACATACAGCCTGCACCTTGGCTACAGTTATACCTGTACATGCACTGCGCCAAATCACAAAATAAAACAAACCCAGGTCTTCTGTGGAGAAAAGGATGATTTTACAGTCTGCTAGCAGGACTTTGGGCTTGCATGTATGTCTGGAATGGCAATTTGGAGGAGAGAATCAAATGCTTTTAAAATGTGCATATGTAACAATTCCACTCCTAGTGATTTATCCTAAGGAATTGTTCAGTTTCTGAAAAGATGCTGGTGCAAAAATTTTCAGGGCAACACTGTTTAAACTAGCAAGAATTAGAAACAATCTGAATGCTCAACAACTGAGAATTACCCAGGTAAATGACAGCATTAGATGATGGAGTATTATGTTACTGTTACTGTTGATGATGTGCTAAGGCTATGGCAGCAGACAGTAGCTCCTGATGGCCAGGTACTAGTTTTGCAAGATAATTTTTGCAAATAATTGCCTGTCTAATCCTGGTATTCCCATATTCCAGAGAAATACAGTCAATAGTGAGGAGCACAGCAAGGGCTAGAGAGGGTGACAAGTAATTTCTCAGGCCACCAATGTCCTTATTCTTACAGTACCTTCTCTTTGATTTCTTAACCTTCTCTATAAAGTCTTCAACTCCATTTGATAGACAGCACTGCATGATATGTTGGTGAGAGCAAGGGTCTGGAGATGGGTAGACTGGGCCTTCCCCCTAGTGTCCTTGGCTAGGCACCTGAACTCCCTGAGCCTAAGAGACCTCATCTGGAACTCAGGAAGAGCAAGTCCTCACTGGCTCATCACAGAAACAGATAGCATGGCAAATGTGTGATGAGTTGAAGGAACTCAAACAATAACACACTATCCTACATTCCACATTCAATGTAGGAGAGTGTGGGAGTGGGAGTGGGCATGGGCAGGGCAAGGGAGAGTAATGGGGGAGAAAGGGGGACAACTATAATTGAACAACAATTTAAAAAGAGTTTAAAAAGATACTATTCTCATGATCATGATAATCATTACCAGCAACATCCTTTCAGCTTAAGGGTTGGATCCTCATTAAAATGCAATTGCCTTGGGGGAAATAATATTTGAACTTGTCTTCACTCATGAGCCTGGTAAATTAGAAAAAGACTATTAGACTGGGTCATAGTCCTAGCCCAGTTACTGACTCACTACCAATTTATATAAATGGAAAACAGTCCAGAAAGTACTTAAGGTCTTCTCCAGCTTTGACATCCTCTATACCAGTGGTTATCAAATTGTTTTCCCTGGACCATCAGAAGAACTTTTCTCAGGCTCCATATCAGACCCACTGAATAAGACTCTGGAAGTGTGTGGCCCCAAAAATCTATGTTTTAATAATCTCTCCAGGTGATCCTGATGTGTGCTAAAGTTTGGAGACAAGGATATAGACCACAGTATCAATTAATTTCTGGTCTTCTTTTGAGAGTATGCTTAGTATTATGTCTCAGGGATCTTGGGTTAGAGCACTAAATACAGGAGGAGAAATCATAGGGTTGAGAGACCAAGGCTATTGACAACAAATATTAAAGGAAAGTCACAATAATGTCTTCTTCCCACAGAGTCCTTACATGATGCTTTCCCATGCACTCTCTTTTTAGTAAGTTCAGGACAAACTTCCATGGTATACATCATATCCGTTTTTCAAGGGAATCAAGGTTCTGAAAGGACGGACTATGCCCAAGATCAGAGAATCAGCTACTGGTAGAGCTTTAATATCTCCCCAGATCTACTCAACTACAAACCGTCTTCCTGTTTTACACATCAGAAGTTTAACAACAGTGTCCTGGAAGAGTCATACAGAGTCCCCAAGCAGTTGCCTCTGTTACACTGCTGCTTTTTTTCTCTTCTGCTGCTTAATCCTGGCCAAGCTTTTGCTAATGACATCTGCCTCCAGCACCTGATCCCATAGAAGCTTTGTGGCTGCATTCCCTTTCAGGGCATATGGCACTCTGGGAAGAAACAGTCTTATTTAGTAACCTGAGTATTGTCTTAGTGGGAGATGGTTTCTCATATTTCCAAAGCAGAAGGAATGAGTTTGGTATAAAGGAAAAGGGAAAGCCCTCATTGGGAAGAATCAATGTCTCTTCCCTTGAAGTCTGAAATTGCACACCATCAGCAGGGCAAAGGAAGACATTGATTTTCAATGATTTGTCAAAATTTAAAATTGTTCAAAGACCATGATAAACAGCATTCTAGTCTGAGGTATTCCATGAAAAAGATTAAAAATGATCTAAAAGAAAGAGTAAATTGGGTTGCCCAGATACAAAATAGATTACAAAGGGAAAATAGTACAGAATGAAAAATGTCATCCTAGAGAAGGAAAACAACCTAAGAATACATGAACAGAGGATAGGCACCCATGTGGTCAAACATCCCATAAACAAGCTCAGGAATAAGGCAATGCAGATACTCCCTGTGCATGTACACGTGCATGCACGCAGTAGCTTTTAAGTCTCTAGACCATTCGTGTCCTTTCACTGTCTAAGCATGACATCTGGCATATAGTCAGTGCTGAATAAATATGTATAAAGTGATTACTGAAGAACAGAAGGGATGAATACTAAAATCTGGAAAGCCTGGGCCTTGAATCAAAGTGAGCTGGGTAGGGTATGTACTATTTGCCCCTCTGAGTCTGCCACCTACCCTTGTCCTTTCTGCTTGCTCCTTCAGAGGTGACCCTCAGGAACAGCATCAATAGGCACCTTCAGGCTCTGGCTAGGAGTCACTTTCTATAATTCCAGAACAGGTCAAGTAATAATATAACAACAAACATAACAATAAGCACATTGGTTGAAGCCTATGTCTTCAAACTTAAGAGGGCATGAGAATCACCTGGGGGGCAAGTTCAAGTACAGATTACTAACTTCCCCCAACCCCCGCTCCCATACCCAGCTTTGCATTCATTAGGTCTAAAGTGGGGCCCAAGAATTTCATTTCTAACACATTCCTAGATAATGCTGAGGCTGCTGGTCCAAGGCCCATGCTTTTAGAAGTCCTGTTTTAAAATATACTCTTTAAGGTATTGCACTAATCCTTTTAACATCACCTATAATCTTTATCATGACTCTGGGACGACCCAGTACTGTTATCCCTATTTTCCATATGACTTTGTTCAGTAATTAACTTGCCCAACATCTCATCTCTGGCAAAAGATGAATTGCAAGAACCAAACCCAGTTCTTGTTAATTCAAATCCCACACTATTCACTACATTAAGTTGTCTTAACTGAGCATTTTACTTCATTGAGACAAAGCTCAAGCAAGACCCATTAAACTATAACCTGAAGCCAGGGTGGCTTTCCTCCCAGTGTTTATTTTTTAGCCATAAAGAGTTGTTGGAAACTTACAATTCAAACTATAACACTGGAAGGAGAGAGAAGTAGTAAAATTGCATGTGATCACAATTAATATTAAAGTTTACCCCTTAATGTGTTGAGAGACCATCCCTGTGGCTTTATGTTGAAGAGTCTCATTCTGTAACTCCACTTGTGGCTAAGTATTCCTTTATGGTCTTTGCTAAAATGTCAGCCTTGAGAGTGAGAACTCACACAATAGCCTTAAAGCACTTTCAGGAGCTACAAAAGAGGTCAGGTTCTGCCCAGAAAGATCCTAATGGACTCCCATTGCTCACGGAGCAAGCTCTGAGCTCTACTGTCAGGATGTACAGATTTTTAAAGTCAAAGAATCAGAAAGATTTGCCACCAGAGGGGCCTGCCAGGGGTACTGCCTTAATAGAAACCTGCCACATAGCTCAGGGATGACAAACATTTATTACGAAGTGTTGTGATCAACCCTCAACACCTTATGTATAACTAACTGAGGTCTGAGATCTGGGTCTCACAGAACAGGCCCAAGACCTTCTGCATGTGGAGAGTCTTAAAATAGTAGATATACCCAATTCATTCTGTCCTCACCATTTCTTCACCATTTCTGTTTTCTTTACCTGATCCTTGGGAGGGAGGCTTTTACTGTTCTCTCTATTCTTCCTGATTCAAGTTAATCTGCTTCACATCTCTTACTCTTCTCTCTCTCCCTCTTCATCTCTCCTCTCTCTCTCTGTCTCATGCATGCACGCACACACACACACATACACACACTCTAAAATGTTAAAACATAGGGTTCAAAGACAATCTTAATACATGTATGTTGGAGAGTAAAGAAACTCTTAGAGCTACCTATCCCAGTGGAGACCACAACTCCTACTCAAATAGGTTTCCTATTATTGATGATAACAATGGTGATGGTAATAATATTAGTAATAATAATAAACACATGCATGGTAGAAAGAGTCTGATAATCTTTGGGAAAGTTCTTTTAACCTTTTTGAGTTTTACATTTCTTATTTTCAAAAGAGAAATATCATAAAATACCCTGGTGAAGATGATATACATATGATAATGCTTTATAAATGTTATTTCCCTTTTTCTCCCTTTTTGCTCCTGGACAAATGAAAAATATATAACAACAAGAATAAAATATACTAACAATAAAAGCAAGCTAAAAAATTTCCAAGAAACTGGCTGATGCAATAAATCAAAATTGTTTTCATTAGCAATCACTCCTTATTTTAATTGAATCAAATAAACAATTCAGTTTGAAATGTAAAAACTTAAGTCACAAAGCCCAAAGGCAATAATACTCAGTGGAACAAATAAAGTAAAATCCGCTCACATTTATGGTCAGCACTAAGGTGAAGCATATCAGACTTGGGTACAGAGTAAATTACAGGGCAGAGGAAATCTAAAAAATAAAGTCATATTTAAGAAGAGTGAACATCCTCCCACTTCTTTAATGAGGAGTTTGAAAATAATCAAAGTTAACATGATGGCACAGATATTGGTTTGAGTCCAAAGCTTTCCCTACCAAACTATAAAAATTGCAAAAGAAAGTAATTGAAGAATTCATAACGAGATTTGCTTTGGCAATGCTTGAAACTCAAAGCAAAGCAATTTAATAAGGGAGTCACTGTGGGGGCTTTCCTTGTTCTTTGGACTATATTATTCCAAACCAATCAGCATCAAACAGAGTTATGCAGCAGAGTATTATAAGTCCATTGTATGGGATCCTGCTCCAGGAGAATGACTAGGCCCCCCTGCCCTCCCTATCCTTCTTCACTCCTTGCTCTCCCTGCAACTGGGTGCCAACATCCTACTCATTCACAATGAAGAAATATTGCACATGGATGCATTTCCGCACACTCTCATCTCTTACTCATTGAACATTTATTTTGTTTGATTTTTTTTAAAGGATAGAAGGCTTTGGATATCCAAGTGCTTTGCCCCTGTGGCTACCTCTGCTCTAGACCCTGGACACAGACAGACAAATTAATAAGGGACAGGTTGGGCCCCAGGGAGGCTTTGAGTCTAGTGAGGAATGTGAGAGAGCAAGACACTGAGGATAGAGTTACATCTGATCAAGTTGTACTCTAGGATACACAGTGTCTTAGGAAAGCCCCTGACCCTGTGCAAAGGATGGAGGAACTTCAGTGGGACACAGGAAGTGTGAATGCTTTGGCTAAAACTAGAAAGATAACCAGAAACCAGCTTGGCCAACAAAGGAAGGAAATGGTATGCCATGCAGCACACATCATGGTGTACAAATGTGCAGAGACAGAAAGGAACTGCTCAGCTTTACCTCCTGTGAACAGAACACACAGTGATTGGCAGGAGGGAACTAAAGCTCCTCTTCGATCATGTATCTCCTCCATTTTTGCTGAGTCTCACAAGCTAATGCCAGAGGTGCTGGTGTAACAAAACTACTGAGCTCAAACCTTGGGTCCAGTATTGACTAAAGCTTGATTTTCAGAAGTCTCTTGCTCTCCTCAAACTTTAGTTTCCTCATTAATAATTGGGCTGTGTTGAAGCACAACTGAGCTAATGCATGGGAGAAAATACCACACTCAATCCATTCTAGGCCCCTCAATTGGTAGCCATTATGATTAAATTATTGTCCAAACATTGACCCAGGGCCCCAAAGGAGGGAAGGCTTCTCAGTAAAGTAAGAAAAAAAGAAAACAACAATTTTTTTTTATTTCTGAAATAACATACTATCCAAGGTCAGTCTTTGTTTTCACTTTGACCTACACCAATTCTGACTCTATGTTAGGAGGAAAGGATCGAGTACACTCTTACATATTAACTGAGCTCAATACTAGTAAATGAATTGATGAAATAAATGACTGGATAAAAGATATAATATTTCATATAGTAAATCATTGTGGAAATACACATTTGCCAAAGGGGTCTATGTGCATCAATTCTGAGTATTACATAAAGATATCTAACTATGACCTTACTCAATTTCCTTATACCCACTAAAATTCATGGATCACTGATGGCAATGTTGAGTGTTGGCCAATAAAAACATGAGTTGAAATAAAAGTGATTTCTTCTGAACTCCAGTCTCCAGAATAATAAAGTAAAATATAGCAAAAAATACATGTATATATGCATCTGTATAAATAGGAAAAAAGGAAAAATCACAATAAAGGACATGGGAAAAGTAAAAAAAACAATTTATAAAAAATATTTCTACAAAAATCCATAGGATTTTATTTTTTTTAAAAAGAAGAAATGCTGAAACCTGAGTATTCTTTTGATCCCAAAGATAAGAATAAGCCCTACTTATGGCAATTCTCAGGAATATTTTGTCAAGAACTTTAAATGTTTAGATACTTTTTTTGATATCATAATTCTACTTTTAAGAACTTGACCTGAAGCTCTTACTGGTGTGGCTTGGTTGGGCATTGTCCCACAGAGTGAAAGGTTGCCAGTTCTATATCCAGGTCAGGGCACAGATGAAAGGCAACCATCAATGTTTCTCTCCCTCTCTTTCTCTCTCCCTTTCCCTCTCTCTAAAATGAAATAAAATTTTAAAAAGAGAATTTGACCTGAAGAAATACATGTAGCAAATCCATTGTCATGATGAGGTTCATTATAATGTTTATATTTGTGAAAAAGTGGAAATGGCCAAATGACAATTGAGAAGGATGTGCTTAAATAAATTATTTTACATCTATTTGATGAAATATTAATTAGCCACTAAAATCATTTTTATAAAGTTTTACAATGGTGTTAGAAAAAGGCAGGACAAGTTATATTTTTATAACATCATATTTTTTACAATTTTTGAAAACATTCAGAAAAGACTACACAAAAACAAGGGTTCCTAGTACTTTATTTAGGTGGTAGAAAAAAACATGTTTGGTTGGTTCTTTTCTACTTATTTTTAGGAATATTCTAAACTTCTTATATTGGTAGCATATTACATTTAAATTATAAACGTGTAACCTAAAATTTCCTCTCAAAATCTATTATTATTTTAAATGTTGACATAGAAGAGGGGCTATTCAACCTTAGTGCACTTGGAGTTTGGTTGGACCAGAGTTAAAGCATGTGAAAAAGACTCAGGCATGTTAGGGAGCCAAAACACCTGGCACTAAGCCTGAGACCCAAGAAGGGGTTCTGTAAACAGTGACTGTCAAGCAGGGAAAATACTACTCCCCACAATCTCCTAAAAGAAAACTACACATTTAGTAGAATTAAAAATGGGTTTTGCTCACATGCCAGGCAACTTTTTTTTCCTCTAGTTTCCCTTATTTTTCTGTGTGTTTTATTTCCTCTTTGCCAGCTTTCTCCCACATTCTCACAATGGTATCTTCAAAACTGAAAAGGAATTTGGCATTTGGATTGCAAAACGCTTATGCATGATAAGACTACCTTAGAAAGCTTTCCTCAACCTCACTAAGCAGAATAAATCCCAGTTCTCTGTCCCAGAAGCCTTCTCCACATGAAGTCACAATCATTTGCTGTCCTTCAGAACTCAGTAGGGATACCTTGAAGAAAATGACTAAGTATGATGCTTTACATTTAGAGCTGAATGATAATGAAAATGCAACATATAATGTTCCATTGGAGTCATGCATGGAGAGAAATTAATTTATAGCTTTAAATACTTATATTAGGGAAGAAAACAAGAATAAAAGCAATGATCTAAAGTTTCAACCTTAAGAAGCTAGAATAGGTAAGAACAAATTAAAATCAAAGTAAATAGAAGAAATAAAAAATCAACAAAAAAGCTCAAATCAATAAAATATAAAAACAGATAAAATCAATAATGTCAAAGTTGGTGTTTTGAAAGGAAAAACTATGTCTGTGGATTAGAAGACTCAGTGCTGTAAAAATATCAATTTTCCCCAAATGATCTATTGATTCAATATAATAGCTATCCAAATCTCAAGTTTTGTTAAAGAAACTGACAAAATGATTCTAAAATTTAAATGGAAATGCAAAAAATCTAAAATTGCCCAGATCCTATTAAAAAAAGGAGTTGGAGAACCTATAATACATGATTTAAAGGATTGAATTAAGGAATAATTATAAAGCAACAGTGATCAAGACATTTTTGTATTGACATAGGAATAGATATATAAATCAATGGAACATAATAGAGAATCCAGAAATAGACAAATACATATATTGCCAGTTGATTTTTTATCAAGGCAGCTAGTGTACTTGTTAAGTAAATATAAGTCTTTTTAATAACTGGTACAAGGTCAATGAATTGGATATATGTATGGAAAAGAAAGAGTGAACGTGAACCACTTCTTTACTCCATACACAAACCAAATTTTAGATGCAAAATATACATAATGTAAAAACCTCTAGAAGAAAACTTGCAACTTCTTAGACATGTCACAAAAAAGCATTAACCACAAATAAAAAAATTAATAATGAGTTTTTATCAAAATTAAAATTGTCTACTCCTCAAATGATAGCATTAAGAAAATAAATGGGCAAATTACAGACTGGGAATTATATTTGCATTATTTATATTTCATGAAATACCTATAACCATAAAATATATTTTAAAAAACTCATCTAAATCAACAGTGAAAACAGGAAGTTCCCAGTAAAAATTAACAAAAGACTTGAGCACATAATTCATGAAAGAAGCTATTTGGAAGGCCAATGAGCACATGAAAGAGAGCTGGACATCATTAGTCACCAAAGGAATACGAATCAAAACCATGAGACAGCCTTCACATCAGATATTCTTGAATTATATAGTCAAAACACTGACAACACTAAATGTTGGCTAGGATGTCCAGCAACTGAAACTTATAAGTGCCTAAGTAGGTTATTACTAGTGGGAGTATAAAATAGAGTAACCACATTGGAGGTGGTGAAGCAGTTCCTCATAGACATGGGAATTCTACGCTTTCATATTATACTTAGCAAAAAGAAATGAAAACATATCGCCACAAAAACAAGTAAAAATTATCAAGTTGCCTTATTCATAGTAGCTGTAAGTTATCAACAACTGAAATGTATGTTAACTGGAGAATAAAAAAACAAATGGAGGTTTGTTCATACAATAGAACACTAAACTACTCAAAGGGAAAAAAGAACTAAGTACTGACATCTACAAATATGTAGATAAATGTCATAGAGATTTTGTTGGGTGAAAGAAACTAAACACAAATATGCACATTTTATGTTATCCTATTTATCTGAATTACAAGAACAGGTAAATTTAATCTGTAGCACTAGAAATGTGTAAGTGGTTACTTCTGGGAGTAGGGAGAGATAGCTAGAAAGCGACTTGAGAAAACTTTTCAAGGTGATGGAAATGTTCTGTATCTTGTTTTGGTTGGTGATTACATTGTTATACACAACTGTCTTAACCCATGAGATAAACAATATATGTGCATTTTATTGTATTTAAGATACACCCCTTTAAAAAAGCAATATTTTCCTTTATACTTTAATTATCTTCTTTTCATAACACAGAGCTGGTACTAAAGCAGGTTGCTGACATCCACTGAATGTCAGCCTTGTGTTACAATCTACACTGCCCACTTTATGCATCACAAGTCTGGGCAGGTTTTCCTCAGTCTCACAGATAGCTCAAAGGGCTGAATTCACTTGAACAAAGCCATGGATTAAATTAGGTTGAAATTGGAACTTAAATACCAAACTCTTAAATAGAAGTTATTCAAACTACATTTCTTGAATGGATAAATTAGTGAATAAATGAATGAATAAAGAGAAGAGACTATCTGACTTACAAAATGGATATAAGTGCCTTTGGAGCAAGTACAGAAGACATTGAGATAAATTATTATTCCATGTGAGAAGGAAGGAGGCATATAGAATCCCTGATCTGCATTGATTTAGAAACAAAGAAAAGACAAAATATATGTCTTAGAGCATGACTGCAAGGCCCATAGCTCCTTACTGCTTTCCACTGCACAAGGCTGTATAGTTTGTGTCAGTCCATTTTCTAGGCTATCAGACCTGTATTATTTCATCAACTTGGCCAAACCCTACTGATAGTTCCCAAAATGCAAAGGGAGTCCCCAAAATGCATGGAAGGAGAAGCATCCATGAAAGTTTCTTCTCCCACCTCAGTAGAACTCCCAGCATGCTGTGGAACCAGGATGCTTTCCTACCTCATTCCCTCCAAATGGAGAGCACTGTAGGGCATGAAGTTCCTGATCCTTGTGTGAGAGGTAGAGTCTTCCTGGGATCACTCTCTCTTCTACAGGGCATGGTCCCTGACACTCCACAGGGAGTGTGTAGAGTGAGAACAGTCCTCGCCACAGAGCAGAGAGCAAAGGGAAGGAACAAATGCAGGTGCTAATGGGCAATACCCATCCAAAAGCTGCTGCCAGGGCAAGCACTGGATCAGCGTGGAAATAAATAAGATTTGTGAGCACATTTTCTCCCTGCATTTGTATTCATACTTTATGACCTCAGAGATATTTAGTGAGTGGAAAAAAACCACCTTCTGTTACAACTGCTGGACTCAAAAGCTACTTCCCTCTGAAAAATACTATCTACAGCTTTAGGGTCTGAAGTGAACTATTTGTCTATTTATTTAAAGAGCTCAACGAGCTGTGAAGACTGACATTTAAGCTATTAACACTATTCCATTTGGCAATGTCATTAAATATTAGATCTGATTTATGGGAAGGCTTAATAAATTGTCAGTCTAGGTCAGCCCTTGCACTGAACAAAGATCATGTTATGCTGGATGTTACTTGATAAAGTTGATAAGCTAGAGAAAACAAAAACCCACTGACAACATTAAAGTCTGATTTCATGTAACAAAGTTATTATCATATAAATTTGAATCACTTGCCAGTTGAATTCTGCATCTCAGATTTTTTCTAATTGATATTTTAATAGCTTGCAAATCAAAAGATAAAATCAAAGACTTAAAAAACCTTTGCTGTAATACATGGAAGGAGAGCTACGGCTTTTAAAAATGAGAGCCAGGTATATATCTTACTATTTTGATGTAAAAGAGGAAGGGAAATAATGGTGTAAGTAAAGATTATGCATGGGGGGGGCGGGCTGGAGACATGCTGAGGTATAGAAATGGGGATGTGACTCCCTGGGAAGGGGCAGGTTGGAGTGACACTCTGATGACTGTGCCATGGTTTACTCTTATTTATGTAACCTTCAGCAGCCACTTAATCTTTCTGAGGCTCAGGTCCCACTCCTACATGCTGGAGATAATACTAAACAAGTAGTTTTGTTCTGGATGAAAGGAAGAATCTATGTACATCATCTGGCACAGTGCCAGGGACATAGAACCTGCTCAATAGATTCCAGGGAGAGACTAGGCCAGGCAGGAATAAAGTCGTGCTGGTGCAGTGAGGGGGAAGCTTCTGGGCCAACAGAGTTAGACCTGAATAGGACAAGAAGGGACAGTCTGTAGGCAGAGTCTATATGCTACTCAATGGTGTAGAGCTAGATGATACACCAATAGGCATGCCTACACGCTATTAGGTGGTATCGAGCTATATGATGTGCTGCTGCATGTGCCCATGTGCTATTTAGAGAATATAGACCCAGGGCCAGTATTCCTGGACCACCCACTGCTCAAATTTTTTCTGTAAAGAGTCAGGAAATACACTATTTTAGGCTTCGGGGACCTTATGATCTCTGTCACAACTGCTCAGGTCTACCAAAGTAGCAAGAAAGCATCCATGGGCATTATGGGAATGGATGGGCATGGCTGTGTTCCAGTAAACTATTTACAACAACAGGTGGTGGACCAGACTTGGCTCTTGGATGGTAGTATGCCAGCCCTTGGTTTAGTCTTTCCTCAAGTCTGACAGGTACAGGTGACTAAGGGGAATGAAGGCAGCCTTTCCCTTCTCTCTGAGGACCAAATGGTCTTCCCTAAGAAATGGCTATCCAGAGATAAGCCTGAAAGGAACCTCAAAGCTATTTCTCTTGTCCCTTCCATCACAGAAGCCATGGGGGATAACCAGTTAATTGATGGCACTAATTACTTCCCCAATTTATGTGATTCTACTCAGTCAGACAGCAAATAGATGCCTCACTCAGGGATAATCCAGTATTCATTGAGATTTACCAGGTGCCAGGGAGGTTTGTTGAAAAACATATACGTTGTAGGCTCTTAATAAATAAATGAAACTTCCCTCTCCTTCCAAATTCCTTCCTGCTCTCTTCAGCAGAACCCAGAAAGAGCTGCCCTTCCTTGTCTGGGTGAATGCTGGAAGAGATAGTGGGTCACAGTGGTGGGGCAATCATGACACTCTTAACCCCTTCCTTCAGTTCTGATTTGGTGGAACAGTGATCACCTCTTGCTAAGCAGTTTCCCACCTAAATTGGTGTCAAGTCATTAAAAACAGCACTCCCAATGAAAAAGTAGTAACATCTCTCTAAGGTTACCTTACCCTCCATACCAAGCTTCTTAACTTTAGCAGCAATTAGACATCATTTCACTACCAAGCACTCTCCAGAAATGGAGCAGAGTCACCAAGAAAGAACTGAAAGTTAGAAGTGGGGTCGTCTTCCCCTGGCTGAAGAAGTTTCCTGCGACAACCCTCAGGAGCATCCCCTCCTCACCTTTGCAGATGGCCTTCTCTGCACACAAGCAGGCTCTGTTTGGTATTTAGAGAAGACACTTGTCCCTGAATATCAGAATTGGGCCCACATTTCCCAACATGCTGGATTTTTCTTTACAGTGCCTGGATTCAGAACATGACCCTCACTCAGGACGTGGCCATTGCCAGCCTGGTCTGCCAATGCCCAGGATTCACAAGGTTTCTGAAGCCATGGACTGGGGGTGAGGGGTAGCTCCGTAGGGACTGGGGATGGGAAGAGTTTCAGAAAAGCATTTAGGTGCAGTAGCCATCCAAACAGTCACAGGAAGGAGAATCCAAGAGTGAATCTGAGCTCTCCTTCCAGTAAAAAGTGCAGTGCACTCCATTTCAGACAGCACTATAAACTCACTTTTATGACACTAGTTATAAAACCCTTAACATTTGTCTGCTGCTGGAAATCCATTTTTTTCTTAAAGATCCAAATGCAAGAGAAAGATCTGTGAACCCAAAGCCAGGTTGGGAGTTATAAAATGAAGTTTTCATAAAAGTAACACATACCATGTATTGAAAAAAAAAGAGTAGGTTCGACACCATGAAGTCATAGGCATTTGTAAGGAGTCCTATACTTACATCTTCCATTATTTATTTTTCTTAAAATTGCTTTATTGATGAGTGGGACCCAAAATTATCACCAGAAGGTGAATGATTTCTAATTGTCAGCAACAGACAAGGGGTAAGTAGGGTGACAAAGAGACATTTCCCTGATGACCCATATCCAGATTTATCACCTCCCAGAGGGGTTTAATAGTGGTGTCTGCCCTTGTGACATACACCAGGAGGAGAAGTAGGCAGCACCGGGGAGCCTGCGAGGAGAGAAGGAGCTGGCATGTGAGAGCCAGACTTGGCCTGCCTTGGTCTGGACTTATTTATTTCAAAGAGCAGGTTGGTGCACAGAATGGGATTGATCACAATTCTTGGTTCCAGACACCAGTCCTTTTGTCCAAGAATGGCCGATTTTTTAAATTAACTCATTTATTATTTATTATAATGAGAAATACATTGTTTAAAAAAACCTTGAATCTAAAGCCTACACTGAACTTGACTTATATCCATGAATAGGCTTTTCTCCCCACCCTGTGGCTCTGCCCCTCCCCTCTGCAGTAACCACTTTCATGAATCTTGTGTTTTATCATTAGTATGGATGTATGTATGAGTCTCATATATTTTTAAAAGGGTATTGTGTTGTAAGTTATTATTATATGACCCATATGAAATTACATTTAATAACTTTCATTTACTCATTATTATTCTGCTAAGATCCATCCATACTATTACATGAAGCTAGAGTGGATTCATTTCATTGCAGGTTATATATTTTTTTACCTTGTTAATGCTCACTTGGATTGTTTCCAGGGATTTGGCTCCATAAGCAATGCTACTGTGGCCTTTCTTGTCTCTGGAATGCATATGGAAGTTTATTTGGGATGAATACATAGGAGTAGAACTGTTGGATTATAGAGTATGCAAATACTCCATTTTATAAGAGAGTGACAAACTAGTTTATAAAGTGGTTATATTGAATACACTCTCACCAGCAATTGACCACCTGTTATTCCCGTCCTCTCCACCACCTCTTATTTTGCACAAGTCTAATTGGTATAAAATGAAATATCTTTATGGTCTCAATTTGCATTTCCTGGATCACTAATGATTTTGGATATCTCTTCAGGTAATTATTGGCCTTATGCATTGTCTCTTCTGTGAAAGGCCTTATAAGTCTTTTGTCCATTTTTCTATTAAATTATTTGAACTTTTCTTATTGATTTGTGAAAGTTCTTCATATAATCTTGATATTAATCTTATATAAGTTTTATGTACTGTAAATATCTCCTGCCAATGTGTTACTTGCTTTTCTATTTTTAAAGTGTTTTGTAAAGAGGGGATGGAGAAGATGGCGGCGTGGTAGGATGCAGCGGATTCTGCTCTCCCACAACCAGGGAAAAAAAATCTGAGTCATTTTACGTAGGTACAGAGCAA
>CM052542.1:99205885-99245665 GCA_028533065.1 Trachops cirrhosus | reverse complement strand
CCAGAGGGGAGAGGGGAGGGAATTTCAGGGGAGAAGGGAAGGGTTTACAGGAACAAATATAGAGGACACATGGACAAAACTAGGGGTGTTGGAAAGGGGAGGGAGGAGGGGAGGAATGGGTGGGTGGGCTGGAAAGGGAATAAAGGATAGAAACTGTACTGAATAAACTAAAATAAAAATTTAAAAAAAAAAAAAAAAATAAAGTGTTTTGTAAAGAATATAAGTTTAATAAATCAAAAGTAGCTATCTTTTCTTCTGTAACAAGTGCTCTTTATAGCATTGTTGCAATGAATCTTCATAAGCATCCTATGTGGACAGGAGTATTGGCTCTCTATGAGAGACAAAGAAAGCAGACAAGAGGAACTCTAAGGCCATTTGGCCCAGGACTTACATTAATGAAAAGCCTTAAATCAACTTTGTATTCATTATCTCCAAATGAGGTCACCTACAGCCATGAAGATTCCCTGTCAGGGATGAAAGAAGACCAATGGCTCAAGGTCAGAGCGCCATCTTATGTAGTGCACTAAAAATGAAGAGGTTTTAATAAATCTTGTTTAATAAAGCATGGGAATAGAAACATGTATATTGCACTTTATCATATTTGCTAGGGTATTACTTGGTTAAATGTAAACATTCAAACTCTATCATAATGTGAACTTTTATATGTTTTAAGCATTGAAAGAAACCCCAGAGTTGCCCAGGCCTCTTTCAACTCTGAGGGCTTCCAGACAAGAAGAGTGGTGCTCCAGTTCACACAGCTGGTGAGCTATGGAACTGGGACTCACACTCAGATGTGTCAGGCTCCAGAACCCAGACACTTTCTGCTGTTCAAAGTGGCTCAGGGACAAGAAGCCATCCTGAGCTGACTGCAGTATGAGCACGCATGCCTGTGGGGCTCTCAATACACCCAGGTGCTGCAGCCGGCAATCATGTCCCTCCCCTGGACAGAGGCCACACTCAGATAGAATGCCTGCTGCTTCTGAAACAGGACTCTGTCTCTGACCCTCTCTCTGGGCCTCCTAGGGGTTCTCCTAGGAGGGCTGGAAGATTACTGAGGATCCTTGTCATCATGGAGGAGGGTGGTGGACCCTGGTGGCCCTAAAGCATTCCCCAGACTGTCCCTTTATATCCATTGCCTTCTCCATTCAGGTCAAGTGATCCCCAAGCAGCTGGGGATATGGAACCCACATGTGTGTGTGCATAGGTGTGTGAGTATGTGGGAGAGTGTGTGATAACCTATGAGATGGTTCCACAGACATGGATACCTGAGGCAGGCTGGACAGGGGTCCGTGTGTGTAAGATCATGTATGTGAATGTATGTGAGTCTGTCTGCGTGTGTGTATGTGAGAGAGAATGCACACAACTGTGTGTGGAAGGTCCCACAGAGAGGGAATGGAAGGGAGGGGAGCTGAAGCACCCTGGACAACCACCCTGTTCAGAGAGGCAGTGGTGCTGGGCATGAGGGCACATCTTTCTCACCTCATTCACTAATGGCCACAGGGACAGTAGCCACTGGATGTGAGGATCACTGGACAAAGGATGCTACCACCAGAGGCATGCTATGACACCTGCCTTCATCTCATTCTCTTCCTCCTCACTGATCTCCACAGCATATGGTGGAGAAATACCAAACACCTCAGCCTGAAACCCCTGGCATTGGGCCCTAACAGGAGGGTGACCCAGTGTCTCTGATTCTCATCTGTATAATGGGGTAATGACGATAATTCAGTTCATAATGGAAATTAACTGAAATAAATGAGCAAATTCTGAGTGCTGAAGAATGTAATGACTTCTCTCCACCATCCCTCTCTCCTGGCTTCTTCCAACCCTATCCTCCCTTGTTTTCTCCAAGTACAGCCTCCATCCTCAGCTTATTGCCCTTACCACCATCTCCCAAGCACACCCCTTCTCCACAGCAGAGACCCACAGTGTACCACCCTCTCCTGAACCTTGTTTCCTCACTTCCCCCACCTCTTGCCTGGCTCTCTGCTTTTTCTTTTCTGAGTGTTCTCATGTGGGGTAGGAAGGCACCCCTCGGCCACCATCCTATGAGCCCACAAGGAAGGAGATTCTTGTCTCAAGCTTAATCAGCCTGCTCTGCACTGACCCCTTGAAAACCAACCGCATGGTACCTAACAGGCAGCCTCTTCCTGCTCTGTTGCCAAGAATGAGCACCTACCTAATGAATATGTGTGCATCTCCACTTGAAACTCAAAGGCCAGGGAAAATTGTCTATCTGATCTGCTGAAGATGGATGACTCTACAGGTGACAGGGCTATTCAGAGAAGATGCCCACTTTGGGGATGACCATGCCCACAGCACCTATCACAGCACACATATGCCCAGGTGGCCAGCTCCCGCCTACCTTCCTGATGCCTTCTGAAGGACTGGACACACAGTTGTCAGCCCCTCCATTCTTGCTGATGGTCCTCCAGAGCTCAGCAAATGTACTGTCTTGCTCCAGGGGGTTGGTACCCTTGGCTCGGAAGTACTCATACACGGCAGAGTCCCGGACGGTGCCATAAGACATTTCCACTTGTTTGGACAGGTCCTGAAATGTCCTGAAATGCAAAAAAGTTGTGAGCCATGGGTCTAGGCTGCCACTGAAGGGACACAATGGGCTGCAAGGCTCTCCTGAGATCTGAGCCCAGCTGTGACCCATGGCCCACATTCCTCACCCTTCATCCCCAGCAGCACAGATCCCTCAGCCCAGAATGTGACTTGCCAAGGCTTCATTCTATCAAAGTTATGTTTCCTTAGCATACATTAACTCAGTAAAGCTATCCACACCTAAAACCAGGTCCTGTGCTAAGTTCAAGGGACAAAAGAATGAATACGACATGATTCCTGCTCTCAAGGAGCTTACAGTCTAGCTTCCGGAAACATATAGACAGACAATCAAAAAGTGAGAGTCAGGGCAACACTAGAGGCTGGATACTGATGGCCTCAACTCAAACACCTGCAGCACGGGAAAGAAAAATATGTTTGCAAGAGTGACGACAGTGACTGCTCTCTGACCCTGAGTGCTGGAGTGGGTCAGACACACACCCAGGGACTGTACCAATTAAGAGGAACATGCCCCCAAAGCTCACAGCTCTTCTGGAGTTCTAACCTGTTGTCAGTTTTTGGGCATCTCCCACCAATTTGTTTTTCAATAAAGAAATAAATTTGGGTTTTTATATGAGATCACTTGATTTTTTGTGTGTTGACCATTACTTAAAAGATGGCAAAGATAAAACCAGACATTTCTGAGGGCCTTGGGTTTGTTGTACATGGAGGAGAAGCAGGTAACTCAGGCCAGGTACACATTGAAGGAAGGGATGTATCAGAAAAGCCCAGAAACAGCCCAAGAGCCAGTGGCACAGGAGGAGGAGGAGGAAAGCCCTCTGGTGTAAGAGATGGAGTCACACCAGAAAGGACCAATAGGCACAAAGTTCTTACTTGCCCCAAGATGAGCCGCACCTGGCTCAGTGTGTTGAGAAAATGTCACACAAAGAACAGAATTTCAAAAAAACAAAAAGCTCGGTGGTGAGCTAGGCTCTTACTCCAGACTTCAATCTGATTGCTCTTTGCTTATTTCTCTTCTGGAAATTGGTATCCTCTTTTTTATCAATCAGAATATCATCCCCACTTCTCACTGAATCATTGTTGCAAGGAACTCTAATCTTCTCGACATGACCTTCAAAATCCTCCATCCCGGGTCTCATCTGCAGCTGTTGTTCACCCTACACACAGCTCCATAGCCAATGTTGAAATAAGAATTCCCACACAGTCCCCATCTACGGCACCAACCCATGGGTTCCCTCTGCCTGGAATCCCTTTATCTCATTCATCCATATGATACACTTCTACAAACCTCATGATGATCCAGCTGCTACCTCTCCCCATGGGAAGCCAAGGCTACCCCTCACCTCCTGGTGCCATTTCTACAATTTGCATGGCTCTAGGACAGCATGATCTCCCTGAATGCAGACTGTGGCACACCAGGTTGGGGTCAAGCAGGAACTCTGGAGTCCAACAACAGGCCTTGCTTCCCAACTACCATCACTAAATACTGAGGGCCTGGGCAAGTTAGCTAAACTCTGTGCCTTAGTTTTCAAATCTTTTAAAAATAAGGTTAGAGTAACAAACTATAGAAATGCTCCCTGAAAGTATAGGCACTGAAAGACAAATACCATATGATCTCACCTATAAGTGGAACCTAATCAACAAAACAAACAAGCAAGCAAAATATAACAAGAGACATTGAAATAATGAACAAACTGACAGCAACCAGAGTGGAGGGGGAGGGGATAACAAGGGAAAATGGGGAAGGGTCATCAAGGAACATATATAAAGGACCTCTGGACAAAGTCAAAGGGGGGTAGGATCGAGGATGGGAGGTGAGGATGGGTAGGGAGGGTGGGCAGTGGTGGGGGGGGAATGGAGACAACTAACTGCACTTGAACAACAATAAAAAATTTCTTAAGAAAGATATAGATAAATGAATGAATGAATGAATGAATGAACAGTTAGAAGCAAAGCCTACAGCAGAGGGCTGCAGCAGAGATTAAATGAGATTATGTGTATTCAGCTCTTAGAGCAGGGCCTGATGCAAACTCAGTGTCCAGTAACTAGCAGCAATTATTCTGCACCATTATTATCCGAATATGTCCTACATTAGAGTTTAAGAATTTGGAAGGCTGAAGCTGAAGCTGCCCATCTTTGCATCTGCAACACTGGACCCAGGCTGACACCAGCCTTCACAGCACGTGCACCAAGGAGCCAGCAATGAATACTTCCTCTTGCTTTGGAGTACTCCATAGCAATCTTTCAGGCCCTGCTACATGGCCCAGAATCAGAGCTCAGTATTCCTTTCAATACATTACAAATGAAAGGAAACATAAAATAACAAATTTGATGAAGAACTATTTCTAATTATTGTTCATTATTTACATCTAAATGAAGCAAGATGTTGCTTTGCTTGAAGGGCCCCAAGGGCTATAACTCTGCTGTAATTTGCCTGTAAAGGAGGGGGATCTTCCCCCCCACATTTCAAATTTTTCTCATATCAATACAAACAAACACAAGGCTTTGATGAATGGGAAACATCAGAATGAATTACACAGTTGAGTCTAAATACTGAACTGTCTACATGACTGCAGTTTCCATGAGTATGGATTAAATGTATTACTTCCAAGGGGTATGACTCTACTGTTTCATCCCCACATTTGAAATGGAGATGTCCTCTTTTCCCTTGGTATTTATTCACAACTGTGCCCTTGCACAGAGGTTCAGGGAGAATCTCTAGATGACAAACAGGCAGCCCAAATACTTATGGCTTCACCTCCATTTTTGTCTCAATAGAGCTCAGTGTTTCCACCCCAAAAATACTCCCCCATCTCTGCTATGCCAACTTCATGGCTCGGCCCAATCAACTCTTTCCATCACCTCCCATAACCTTTAGCCTATGTAGAGGGATCTCTCTCATCTCAAATACACACTTTTTCTTTCAAAGATTTCCAGGCTCACTAATGTGCCCAGAACACAGTGGGTTCTACTATATTTCAGGGTGACTATACCTATAAAAAGCTATTTAGAAGTTTGAACAGGAAAGCCCAACTATTCACACACCAAAAGCTGCTTTCCTGGAGCACTCATCATCTTGTCAGAGTGCACCATTTTGGAAGGGACACATGGGGAGTAATAAAGGAGAACAGGGGCATCCAACCACCCAGGCTCCAAGCCAACACTGGCAGGCAGCAGAAAACAGATGTTCCCATTAAATAGGATGACCCTTGAAACAAGCCAGGGTGCCTTGCCTGGAGAAAGCTGCACTAGCACACACCTAATTTAGCATCTTTGGCAAACTAGTCTCTTCAGCAACAACTGCTAGAAAGTGCCTCCCCCACACCAGAAATATGAAGAGCTGCTTATCATAGGTAGGGCTTCTATAAAACTTAGGTACATGATTAACTGGCTGAAATAATTCAACCAGTTGTTCTACCTACAGTCACTGAATACCTACTAGGTAAGGCTCAGCAGCACATAAAGCAAGAACTGTCCCTCTCATGGGGTCCACAGAGAGGGATAGGTGAATGGTCAGGGAAACAACTAAACAACATGAGAGAGACTAAAACAGAATTCTGCATGGGGGAGCCTGGAAACACAGAGGAGGAGTAGTTAGTGCCTTCAGAAAAAAAGAAATACTTCCTAGAAGTGGAAACATTAGGCTGAGTCATGAAGGATGGGTGGAAGGAGCCATATGGAGAACCAAGGGGTAGAGAAGTCACTGATATGTTTAAACACAAGGTTCATTTGGGACACACAGCATGGAGCAATTTATATCAGCTAAAACAACATAGGTTTTGTAATCAGACAGACATGGGTGTGAATTCTGTCTCTGAACGGCTGGGTTGTTTGAGGTAGACCAGTAGCTCTCAAGGTGTGGTGTCAGGGCTATGGCATCAGCACCATCTGGACCCTTTCAAGAAATGCAAATTCTTTGGCCCCACATCAGATCTACTGCCTCAGAAATTTTGGGGTGGCCCTGACCAATTTGTGTTTTCACCACCCTCCAGGTGATTCTGATGTATGTATAGGTTCTATAACCACTGACTGAGGTGAGCCCTTCAATGTCTGAGGACTTAATTTTCTTAATTCATACCTTTCTAACAGCATGGGTGAAGATTAAAGATCACAGACATATATCCAGCATATACTCAATGTTTAATAAATAGGCTCTTCTGTTAGGCTACTGATAAGTTATTCAAATCATTGAATGACATATCAATATGGTAAGTCACATAAGGCCACATGAAGGAGTGACAGATGATGGTACCCAGGCAGTCACACCTGGATGGAAGTAGTTGTGGGCAGGCAGCATGTTTCCAGAGCTTCCAGGCTCATGGCATCTGCCCATCTGTCTCCCCAGTAATATGCCTGGGGTAGATCTTATTTCCCCTTCGTTGTCAAGGTACATGCAAATGATTGACTATCTGTGTCCAATCTGCCATCTTCAGGCATCTGACTAAAGTGGCAATCTGATCTGAGACCATCTGAACCCCAGGATCTGCATGGAAACACCAAACTTCCCTGGTAGGCAACCTAGACCTTAGTTTTTATAGCCCATGAAGATATCTGCCTAGAAGAGGCCTCCCTGAGGAAATTGTGAATATCTGGGCAACAAAAGCTGCTAGAGGAGATGTCTTTAAAGGCATCATCCCCAGGCTGCCCACCTGCTCTGGATTCACTAATTAGGTGTCAAGGTGTAGGCATATGCATGCTGTACCTTACTATTTATCTCTGTGGTCTGCTGCCTCCCTCTGTACTCCACCTTTTAGAAACCTTCAGTGTTGGCATTCTCCCATGGCAAAGCTTAGCCTCCCCTCCAACTTCAGTTAATATTTGTCACTCAAATGTACACTAACTGAAACTGCATTTGGGACCAATGGGAGCTGCTCTTCTGTATCTCCTGGCCTACAGTGCTTTTTTGGGGGGTCTCTCTTAACCAAAAGCATAGCTGATTCCTATAAGAACATGAGAATGCTTTATAAAAGGACTTTGAAAGCATCCCTTGCCTCTGAGAGCAGTTTCTCCGATTAAATATGCACCTTCTGATAGACCCACATGTATCCTTCAGTCATGGCCAAGGACAGTTTATCCAGCTCAGCACCACCTCTCTCCCTCCCCATACCTTTCGCCATAAATCAATCTTACTATTTCCAGATACATTTTCATTAACAAAGAGATAAATTTGTTTTCCAACATGAGAAAAATCAACAATGCAGACTTTATAAATACATCTTTGCATGTTACAGAAATATTTACATTGGCAATGGAGATAAATACACTTGCAACAAGAGCAAAATCAATATACACCATATGTAAAACAGATTTCAACAACTGTGGGGTTGCCATAATATTGGCTCTGATTAATTTAAATCCCAAAGCCCTATTATTCTTCCTTATGGAGAAAAGAAGGTAGTGGAGTGACCCAAAGGCATAGGAGAATGGAATGCTCATTTTTGTTATTTTCTGGTTTTAACTACAGCCCCAGATGTCTTCACTACCATTCCAGCATCTCACTTTTCTATCTCTTATGTCTGACTCCACAAGAGATGATGCTCACAGATCAGTGGGGATTGCCTGGCTGTGTTTCCACAGCCTGCTTACAGGACCTTAGGATACCAGAGCTGCCATCTCCCCATCTCTCCTGGGTCTTTTTCCCCAAAGCTCCCCACTGAGCCTTGTGTTCTCTCTCATACTTCTCTTATGTACTGTTCTCCTAGCCCAAGCTTTGCCACATTTACCATTCTCTTCTCCCCCAAACCCAATCTTTTCAAGGTAAAGGCTGAGACACTCCAAGAAGCAAGTTCAACCTGGACTCTGAAAGGCTTTCTAGAGGTATTCATTCATTCATTCATTCAAAAAAACATTTCCTAAGCATTTGTTAGTGTCAAGCACTGTGCTAGATCTAAGAATATGGCATGAATAGGACAAAGCTCCTGCTCTTGTGGAGTTGACCTGGTGGAGGTGAGCACAAAAAAAATAAACATGTAAACATCAACAATAAAGATACAAATAATTATGCAATCCCAGGGTCAGCAAACTTTTTAGAAAGGCATAGATACTACATATGTGAGTAATGAGAACCATATATTACTCTGTTGCATATTTCTTGGTTTTGTGTTTTTTTTTTAATGGAAACACTTTAAAAATGTTTTAATAAAGAAAATATCTTAGCTTTCAGGCTGGAGAAAAACAAGTTGTAAGTCAGATGTGGCCTGTGGAGGCACAGTCAATGGACCCCAGATGTCACATAGTTAGTGATAAAAAGTGCAAAGAAGATAAATAAAGCAGAATGAGGACCATGGAAAACAATGCAGTGAGAGATAATATACAGTATGCAGGGGGTGCGTTACCCATTGGAGTGAACATCCAGGACATGTATTTATCTAACATCTTTCTTTCCTTGGGCTGGGCTGAGAGGAGATGAGAGGAGACATTGTGGACTAAGATGGCAGAAGCCTGGCCTTCTGTATACCAAGACCAGCAGGCTTGGGGCTTGCCAGCCTCTCCTCCTCAGGCACAGCTCCCTCAACACCTGCAGGGGACCTTCTAGAAACACTGGGGAATGTGATGCTGGGGTCTCATACCAGGCTCCTTGTATCCAAAATCCATCATCAGAGTGACTACAGAGTGAATCCCAGCTAGGGACACTGTGAGGTTCATGCTGTATGAGGACACAGGATGAGAGCTGTGTGGCCCATGGCAGGAAAACACATCCTTATAGGACATGGGAGGCTACAAAGCCTTTCTTCAAACATGTTCCCCACACACTGGCCACAGAGCGCCCTCTGTGTACCAAGTGCCCAGATGAGATGTGCTCAACCCCTGCCCCAACTTTCCCTCCACATTCTTTTCTCTCTAAATCCCATTTCTTTGATCACTGTTAACATTAAAAGATAGCCAAACTAAACTCTGTGAAAAAAAAACTCAATGTATTTATGTATTGTAAAATGAACAATTAATAAATGTAAATAAATATAGGACAAAAGTAGGAGAAATAAGCACCAAACAGTTGTGAGGCTTCTACTTTTTACAAATGTATTTCTGTAAAATTTGTATTTTTATTACACTGTAAACACAAGTGCTATCTGAATGATTTTAAAAATCCTTCTGCTGCCTGAAGAAAGTCAGTACCAGGCCTTGAGAACTTAGCTCTCTGCCATCCTATCTCCTCCATATCCCCTCCCTCGGTCCAGTACAGCCAAGGTCCACTAAGAGGAGAGACTCCTCTCTTGCCAGCCATCAAACATCTGCCCTGCTGGCTGTAGGGAGCAGGCTCCAGGGGGCTGTGATACTTGTATCTTCAGGCTCCAGGGGGCTGTGATACTTGTATCTTCAGTCCCCCCAACAAGACTAACCCAGAGGAATCCAAAACATCCCAGACATCCAGGGCCCATTAGGACACAGTCTCTGTCACCAGTGCAGGCTGGAAGTGCCCTCACCTGTGAACCTCCTGCCTGGATTCAGCCTGGGCCTGGTGTCCTGGCTGCTGAAGCAGAGCAGGGTAGCCCAATATGAGTTTCTGAAAAGAAGGCAAGTATGTCATGTGCTGCTGACTTGCCAAACTCCGCCTGGACCCTAGACATGAGCAGGGTGCAGTAATATGTGCTGAGGGCAGGGGCTGTGAGTATCAATCACCTCAGTCAAGTTGAATAACAGTGGTCAGGTATTAGGCCGAATCCATGGCATGCAGCTGAGGTTGAGTGTCCTCATCCTTCACTAAGTGAAATCTAGGAAACTCTAACATGCTTGGCAAAGGGTCTTTGGCCTCAGGTATCCTGATCTCAGGTGCCAGCCTGGCAGGTACTCCACTCTCTTAGACCTCTCAGCCTTAACTGAGGCTCATTGTCCATCTGCCATGCAAGTACCCTGCCTTCTTTTATTGGTTTATTTTTTATTGCATTTATTGGGATGACATTGATTCATAAAACCATACAGGTTTCAAGGGTACAACTCAAGAAAACATCATCTGTACATTGCATTATGCACCCGTCACCCAATGCAGTCTCATTCCATCCTCATTTTCCCCCTTTTGTCCACTTCCACCTACATTCACCTTGCTTTCCCTCTGGCTATCACTACACTGTTATCTGTGTCTATGTGTTATATATAAGTGGGTTTTTTTGCTTAATCCCTTCACTTTCTTTCATCCAGCCACCCAAAACCCCCTCTCTGACAGTGGTCAGTCTGTTCTATGTATCCATGCCTCTTTTTCTATTTTATTCATCAGTTTATTTTATTCATTAGATTCCACATATGAGATCACCAAGATAAACCCAAATAAGCCCACACCAAGACACATCATAATTAAAATGGCACAGATTAAAGACAAAGAAAGGATCTTAAAAGCAGCAAGAGAGATAGTTACCTGCCAGGGAGCTCCCATAAGACTGTCAGCTTGATTTCTCAACAGGACTTCAGGCCAGAAGGGATTGGCATGAAATACTCAAAGTGATGAAAAGCAAGGACCTATGACCAAGACTACTCTATCCAGCAAGGCAAAGCTAAAGGAGTTCATTACCACCAAACCAGTATTGCAAGAAATGTTAAGGGGCCTACCCTGCCTTATTTTTGAAGCTAAAACCCACCTTTCTTCCAAGAATCAGCTTAACTCTCATCTCCAAGAGTAAGACTAGATCCTTTCATACCCATGCCCCTCTCTGTGTTCTCGTCTTAGCCTATCTTTATGTGTATCCCTTGTGGTTGTTGATGTGCCTATCTCCCCACCTCAACAGTGGGCTCCTTCAGAGCTGAACTCTGTGTACATCTCCATCCCTGTCACTCCACATCCAGTCTGACTGACAACAGGTACAGATTTCATGTTTTCTGAAAGAGTGAAACCTGGTTTAAAACAACTCTGTGTTTATGGTGTCTATGACAGGGGAAAATCCAGGTTGAAGACAAGCAGGCTGATGGATCTAACTTTAGAATCATGACCACTAACCTCAATGTATCTTTATGCTGCCTGGAAATATTCTAAATTCTTCTGTTCAATTCATCTTCCCATCCTCTTAGGTGACTTTCAGAATATGACCCTGTTTTCTATTTCCTAAAAGAGTAGAAGCAATCAGTAGAGAACTTTGCCTCTATAAAGAATTCCCTTTTCTAAAACCATGAAAATACCTACCTGCCCCCTTTTTAAAGTGGTGGCTCCATCCTGTTCCTATGCAAGTCTAACTCTACTTGCCTCCTGGATCCCAGGTTTTCTTCCCTTCTCGAGTGCATTGCTCTTCCAGTTGTCAATTCGATTTCCTATATCATGAAATTGCTTCTATCTATGGATCATTTCCATTGGCATGTCCACACATATATCATCTATCACTTAAAAAAAGTCCTGCTTTGAGATTAGGGGTTCTTCTAACCACTCTGTAGTCTTCCAGGGAGTTATCTATGGTTACCATCTCCATCACACTCTTCCCATTTCTCATGAACCTACTTTGAGTTTTCATCCTACCACTAAACTGAAACTGCTTTTGTCAAGGTCATTAATGGTCTCCCAAATATGAGGGCCAATCCCCATTCTCACTTTAACCCCACCAGAGAATGACAAACTTGATTGCACTGTCCTTGATAACCCTCCCTCACTTGGCTTTTCAGACATCACCTTTTCTTAGTTCTCCAACCTTTAAGATGCTTCATTATCTGTCTGCATTTTAGTTCTTTTCTTCCCAGAATGAATTTTGGGGTGTCCCAGGCTCAGTTCAGAGATCCCTTCTCTTTTCTAGTGATACCCCTTCCACCATGCTAGTCAAGCTAACTGGAGATTATATATATAATAATATATAAAATAATTAATTATATATAAATAAATATATATATGATCTGTCCAGAAGGTATTCAGTTATGTAATATGGAAAGTAGAGACATTTATTAATGAAGATACAAGATACGAGAAACATTGCACATAGGAAAAAAATGCCCCAGTTCCTTTCAAAGTGGGCACCTTAGGACCTCACACAGTTCTCCCAATTTCCATCAGCTGCCCTGTCATATTTTCCTGAATCTCATCGATGGTCTGAAATCTCTTTCCTTTCAAAAGTGATTTTAGTTTTCAGAAAAGTCAGAAGTTGCAGGGCACCAAATCTGAGCTGTAGTGGGGCTGAGTCACCTGGGTGATTTGATGTGTTGCAAAAATACTGCATAAGACGTGATGCATGAGCAGGTGCATTGTTGTGATGAAGCTGCCAATCACCAGTTGCCCACTGCTGCAGACTTCTGAATCATCTGAATAGTTTCTGTGGAAGAATGTTCAAACTTAATGCAAATTTGATGCAGATAGTTGCTCTACTTGCTCAGTCATTTCGAATGTGAAGGTCACACAGTGCACAAGACTCAACAGTGTCTACCATCCCCACCGCCTAGTACAGTGAGGTCATCATTGTTCACATATGCACATTCTAGTCCACTTCCTTTGGCTGCCATTTACATTGATGTCACACAAACCATTCCTGTTATAATTAACAATGGTTGGAATTTTTCCATACACACACACACACACACACACACACACACACACACACACTGTATATATACACTCTGTACATTTATGGCACCAATGGATGACTCCGCCCCTGCCTGAAACCACTGACCCTATCATCTCCAGGCAACTGCCCACCTGATATCTTTTTATGGATAGCTAATAGGTCCCTAAACTGAACATATTTATACCCAAGCTCTTGAATTATAAACCCCAAAACCCACCACAAAATCTGCTCTTTCTCTAGTTCATCCACCTCAGTCAAATGTTGCTCTATTCTTTGACATGCTGTGCCCAAAATCTTTAGGATCTCTGCTGATCAATTCATTTATTGCATACGTCACATACAATCTCAGCATATTGGATATCTGCTATCATCAAGATAGATCCAGAATCTGATCACTTTTCATTACCTTCACCATGAACCCCACTGCACCCTACCTGGATATTGAAATCATCTCTCTAATTGTCTCCTACTTCCACCTTTAATTCTATAGTCTGTTCCTCAAGGGGAAGAGTGATCATTTGTCATATCATGTAATTTCATTGCTCAAGACCCTCTAATTGCTTTTCATCTCACAGAGGAACATCCAAAATCATCATGTGGCCTAAAAGTTCCCATACAATCTGGACCCCAGTACCTCTGCTCTCACCACCCTGGCTTCCCTGGCATCTTGTCTCAGGATTTCTGTAACTGTTTTCCCCTTAGCCAGACACACTCTTCCCTCACATCTCCAACTGGCTCAGTTCTTCCATGTCCTGAGTCTCTGATTAAATGTCACCTTTTCTATGAGTTTTTTCTGACAACCCTACATAAAATACCACCTTCCTGGAATTATGTGATAAAAACAAAGAAATATATCCCTGGATGTTTAATATCAGTTCTTATCCTAGAATGGGGCTGAGTTGTTTGGTTTATTTTTGTATCACCAGTGCCTATAGCCGCATGACCAATCATCCTGGTTTGCACAGGTCAGAGAGGTTTCCTGGTTACAGGACTTTCAGTGCTAAAACCAGGCAAGTTCCAGCCAAACTGGGATAATTTGTCCCCCTACCTACAATAGAGACTGGTACACAGGGTTGTATAAACAAGGGTTATATGCATGAGTAATACATGAATGGATTAGCCATTTTTTTCACTTTTCAAGTACACAGATTGTATATTCTGTTGGAAGTCTTCATCTAGGGTGGATGAGCCTCCTTTCAGGACAAGTGTGGCTCAGTTATCTGCAGCCATAGTGATGGCTTGAGGAGCTTTAGTGGAAATGCTTTAGGCCTGGACCAGAAGGCAGAGCACAAAGCTCTGTGACCAGAGCCAGCCAAGGAACTATTAACTATGGAGCCCAGATATGAGACCAAGCTCTCTCCAGGCTCTTGAAGCTTTAAAATTCAGGTTTCTTGTGGATCTAACAAAAGTTAATATTAACTAAGAGAATACTATTGGGCTTGAACCCCAGCAACCTCTGTCTGCTTCCTCAGTTTCCTGACCAGCTGCCCTCATCCCACACTTCAGGGGAGCCCTGCACAAGTAGCCTTGCCAGCCAGCAATACCTCCATGCCAAGAACATGGCTAGCTCCTAGTTCTCAATACCCACAAATATTTGCTGCCACAAATCAATACGAAAGCAATATGCACCATTAACCTTTAATATATCAGTTCTAGGGCACTTAATCCATTTTGAGGTTGTCATAAATGTGACTGAAATGCAAATCAGAGCAGCAGCCCTTCCAGAGGCTGTGAAGGTGCCTTCACAGCCTCCTGGCACAGCCTGCATCCTTCTCTGCCCCAGAAGAACAGCACAAACCCCTTCTTTCCCTGCTAGCTTTTGTTTTCACCATCCTTATCTCACATTTCTCTTTTTTCTCACATGTCTGACTGAGCCCCTCTGTTGTGTCAACTTCCTTAGCAGGCGGTCACTTGCTGTGCTAGAAGAAAGCTATAATGATGCTAACTTGCAGGCACTGTGCTAATTCTTCATTTGTATTGTTTAATTAACCTTGGCAATACTTTTTCATAAGACTAGTATTATTCCCCCATTTTACAAATGGAGAAATAAAATATAAAGTAAATGAAGTAAGTGATGGTAGGTCACAGAAGCAGCAAGTAGGAGAGCTGTCTTCCCACTCAGGACTACTTGATCCCAAAACCCATACACTTAGTTGCTAGTAATGGTAAGTAGTTCATAGGTAAGTAAGGAAGGTTAACAAGTAAGCTGATAATCAAAACCATTGTGTAAAATACATTGTAAGAAGTAAGCTCAGAGTCATTGGAACATGATGTGAAATCACTTCCAGTTTGGCAGATGAGAGATTGGGTGAGAACAAAGAGAGTTAGCAGGAAAGGAGAAAGTAAAATTGACACATAGAGGAGAAGAATTAAAGATGGGAATGTGTAACAATTTATTGTGAAAAAGCAGAAATAATGAAAACTAAGAAGCAGTAAGAATAGGATTGAGGGGATAATTACTCACAAAATAATTAGAGATGTATATTGTAATGATGGGAAAATGGTCTTACAGTCTTGATTGCCAACAGCAATCAAGGCTCAACTACAACAGGAGAGTACACAGAGTATACTCAGTCCACATGGATGTGGAGAGGTGTACCTGGAGTGCCCAGCTCAGGTGTCTGGGCAGTCTGTGCCACTGAGTCCTATAGGACACATACTATATAAGGCCATTCTACCAAGACCAGGAGACATAGAGGCTCTACTTGACACACAGAAACAAACACAGGGAAGCAGCCAAAATGAGGAGGCAAAGAAACATGTCCCACATGAAAGAACAGAACAAAATTCCAGAAAAATAAAACTAAACTAGACAAAATGGAGCCAAGCAATCTGCCAGATGCAGAGTTCAAAACACTGCTTATAAGGATGTTCAATAAACTTAGGGGAAGTTTAGATGCACTTAGTGAGAGCTTCAACATGGAGATAGGAAACTAAAAAAAACCACAGCAGAAATGAAGAATACACTAACTGAAAAGAAGAATTCATTACAAGGAATCAATAGTGGAGTAGATGAAGCAGAGGATCAAATAAGAGATTTGGAAGGTAAGGAAGCAGAAAACACCCAATCAAAACAGCAAAAAAAAAAAAATCTAAAAAACAATAAGGATTGTGTAAGTAGCCTCTGGGACAACTCCAAATGTACTAACATTTGCATCTTGGGAGTGCCAAAAGAAGAGAGAGAACAAGGAATTGAAAACCTATTTGAAAAAAATAATGACAGAAAACTTCCTTGACCTAGTGAAGGAAATAGACATACAAGTCCAGGAAGCATAGAGAGTCACAAATAAGATGAGCCCAAAGAAGCTCACAACAAGACACATAATAATTTAAAGGTTGAAAATTAAAGACAGAGAAAATCTTAAAAGAAGCAAGAGTAAAGTAGTTTACCTTCTTACAAGGCAGCTCCCATAAGACTGTCAGCTAATTTCTCAACAGAAACTTTGCAGGCTAGAAGGGATTGACAAGAAATATTCAAAGTGATGAAAAGCAAAGACCTACAACCAAGATTACTATACCCAGCAAAACTATGATTTAGGCTTGAAGGACAGATGCAGAGCTTCCAAGAAAAAGCTAAGAGTTCATCACTACCAAATCAGTATTATAAGAAATGTTAAAAGGTCTTCTTTAGGAAGAACAAGAAAAAAGATCAACATATGAATAATGAAATGGTAATAGATATACATCTCTCAACAATTACTTTAAATGCAAATGTATTAAATGCTCTGATCAAAGACACAGTGTCTGAATGGATAAAAAATACAAGACCCTTACATATATTGTCTATAAGAGACACACTTCAGACCAAAATACACACACAGACTGAAAATAAAGTGATGGAAAAAGATATTTCCTGACAATGGAAACAAAACAAAACAGAACAGAACAAAACAAAGGGCTGGGTTAGCAATACTTATACCAGATAAAACAGACTTTAAAATAAAGGCTATTGAGACAAAGAAAAACCCAGCAATTCCACTTCCAGATATTCATCCAAAGAAACCCAAAACACTAAATCAAAAGGTATATGCATCCACATGTTTACTGCAGCACTGTTTACAATAGCCAAATATGGAAACAAATAAGGGCCCATAAATAGATGAATAGATAAAGAAGCGGTCATAAATACAATGGAATATAACTCAGCCATAAAAGGGAATGAAATCTCGCCATCTGTAACAACACGGATGGACCTAGACGGTATTGTGCTGAATAAGTAAGTCAAACAGAGTAAGATAAATGCCAGATAATTTTACTTATATGTGGAAAATAAAAAAAAATGAACAAACAGGCAGAACAAACAGATTCATAGATACAGAGGGCATTTTTACGGTTGCTAGATGGGAGACGGGTTGGGGGAATGGGTGAATAAAGTAGAGATTAAGAAGTACAAAGTGGTAGTTACAGAATAGTCATCGAGATGCATAGGGAATATAGTCAATAATATTGTAATAACTATGTATAGTGCCAGGTGAATACTAGATTTATTGGAGTGTTCACTTAGTAAATTATATGAATGTCTAATCACAGAGTTGTACACCTGAAACTAATATAACATTTTATGTCAACTGTAATTTAAAAATAAGAGGTTTTTTTTAAGTTATGGGAAAATGAACTACTGAAGTTCCCTAGACAATTATAGGGTCTGTATATGTGTGACATGAGCAAGTCATTGTGTCCTGTACACTGGGCAGTGGAAGGGTACTGCAGAAAGCTGTCATATGTATTTTAAGGCAGAGCTAAGGAGCAGCATGAGTCCATGTGCTTGTACATATGGGTGCATGCATGAGTGCACACCAGTTTAGGGCCTGAGTGTGCTCATTTATGAGTGTGCATGGAAGAACCCCAGGACAGGAAGAACAAAGGAAAGAAGGAGAGGGTATTGTTGGAGGGCTGGAACACTCAGATTACAGTTTGCTATGACAAGCTTTGAAATAAAGGAGAAGCTATGGTGAAATGGTGATGATTCCACAGGAGGCAGAATTGTGTGACAGAAAAAAACAAACAAAGCAGCAGTTAGTGCGGGTATCACAACTCATGAAACATCAACCCCTCAAGCCTGTTTATGGGCCTGGGCAGCCAGTACTCACAGTGCAAGAAAAGAGAGACTCTAGCCCCTCCCTCATGGGGAAGCTAACAAGAAAGTAGTACACATGAGACTATTACTGAACACCACAAAACCAGCTGTAATTAAATATGGCTACAACATGCTAGCCACTTTGAATCAGTTTACAGATAAAAAATATTTTAACAAGGATATAGACTCTGATGGAAAAGTTAGGCAAGAGAGTAAGAACAATAAAGGTATATATTCTATTACTGATAAGTCTTATTCAGGTTCAGGGGAAGGAGGGACCCTACTTTGCACCAAGTGCCAAATGAGGGTTGGCCTGTTTAATCTTCAGAAATACCCTCTGTGGTAACCTATTCACCTGCCTTACAGGTAAGGAAATGGTGAGATTTTTTGAGCTATTCCAGGCCACAGCAAGTTGAGCTTGCTGGCCTGCTATGTTGAGCTTTTCCAGGCCTGCATCTCTGCAGTGCCTGAGAGATCTTCCCAAACCAACTCCAACTAAGGATGATTGGACCATTCAGTTACAGCTGGTGTTCTGTTGGACAAAAGCTCTTCTAGCATCATCAGCGATGACAAGTGCCAGCCACCACCCCAGGAGCCCTATAAGCCAAAAAGTCTCCACTTGGCACTCTCTCTGGCTGGTGACAGAGACTGTCTGCTGCACTCCCCAGGCGGGCACCATTATGCTGCTCAGAGGAACACTGCCTACAGCTGCAGCACCAGGATGCTGGCAGAACTCATCATGGTCCTGGTTTTTGTCTTCTAAGATAATTATTCATCACATTAACTTAGGGGTTGAACAAGCTACTCAGGACAACTCTGCCCATCTCTACCAGTAGACTGCCTGATGGGAACAGAATGCCTAGCAGCTGTGGAACACTACATAAGCCAGCATGGAAGATGATGCAAAAATAAACCATGGCTTCTGTAGCCCCATGGGGAAAAAAAGGACACTGGCATTTAGGGGGCATCCACACAGATTCAGGCGTTGTGCTAGTCACTCCCGTATTGGATCTTCCCATTAGCCCTGGAAGGAAGTAGTTTCTGTCCTTATCTTGAGAGGGGAACTAACTTCTCCAAGAACAAGATATGTACCAATTTACTCAGGACCCTCCTGAGCATGTATACCAGTCTGCTCTGGCTCCAAAGACTTGGCTCTACACTTTGACCTTTTACCTCTTGAAAAGCAGAAGTAAATGAGGGAAACCACACAGTCCAGTTTGGTGCTACCATACTGGGAGTCCAGGACCTGGGTTCTGGATCTTGCCCAGGCAACAGGATGCCCCTTTGCTCTGAGGGGCACCTGCACTGATGTGGCACTGCAGAGAGGGATCCAGAATTTCTGTAATAGAGTCAGACTGTGGTTGTAAATATCACTCTACCACTTGTTAACTCTGGGTTGGACTAGGTACCCAACCTCTCTGTGCATCAGTTTCCTCCTCTACACAACAGGGATAATCACAGATTGAGCGAATTCAGGCATAGCACTGAGATTAGTACTGATCCATGGGAGACACTCAGTAAATGGGTGCCTCAGTTATCCCAATTATTCTATGGGAGAATTATGGTGCATCATGGCTATAAAATGCCAGTCTTCATGACATGTCCAAAAGTGGCTTTGGGGGCTAGTGTACTGTTTGTTTTGAATTTGAATGCTTTTAACTTGTGCATATGATTTCCAGGTCACTGCAAGCCCCAGCACTCCACTTGGTCTTAGACCCACATTAACATTCTCTGTCTGTCCTGTAAACATTTGGGATTAAAACTCCTAAGTAAGATAATCTCTTAGGTCTTCCTTTGCTGTGATATTTCATGATTCAATGGCATAGGGTAGAAATAAAAACCTTACCTTATTTAGGACTCTCTTTCAACAAAGCAGCACTGTGGATTGTTTTCTCTGAAACATAGTAGTTTACTTCAAAAACTGAATCCCATTTTGAGATCTGTTAGGATCTGACAGCAACTGTGGAGAGGACCTCACAAAGAACAGGCAACTAGCAATTAAAATCCAGTTTGTCTGGATGCCAGGGGCTTTGCACCTACAGGGTCCTTGCAACCACCTCTACAGAAATAAGGGCTGTAGAAACTTGCCTCCAGGTCACACCGAGACTGCAGCCATACCATACCTGACATGGAAAAGCAAATTAACCATCCTCAAAGCCATCCACAATTAGCAACATAATATTGTCTCCATGGTGGGTTAGGATGAAAGAAAATGTGCAAAAACCAGCTACAAATCCAAAGCAAAGCCAACTCCTTCCTCCATGGGGTAAGAGCATCTTCTGGCAGGGAGAGTAGATGATGAATTTTAGGAGGAAGCTGCCTGCCACCTCCTAGAAAAACAAGAGTTCCATGGGACTCCTGAAAGGACTGTGTTATTCAATTATAGTGTGCCCTGTGTCTGTTGACTCTCTAGATCACTGTGTCTGCCAGAAACAAGGTTCACCCTTTAATGTACCCCTCCTGCTCCATTCTCTGGGCATCTGGCCAGGCAGGATGGAAGCCATGACTCCTGTCTCCCGGGATTTTGAGCCTAGAGCACCAGACCAGGCTGTGCCTGGATTTGATGCCCAGATCACAAGAATTACTCTATAAACAGTGCATTTCTATTTGTCTGAGTAGATGAGTGATGTATAAGCCACACATTTCTTCAGCCTCATCCTTTTCTCCTATTCTGGAGGTTCCAGTCAGGTAAACAACTCAGGGAATGCTCATAACTCTCTGTAAAGGCATTTCTGAAAATAGCCTTCATGGGTCTGACCAGTCAAACTACAAAAAGCAGAGGCCAATGAATTAGAGGGAGGTGGCATGAGGAGACCACTCGGTAGAAGAGGGCTCAACAGGGATATGAGAGGCTCCATGAGCCATGGAAGAACCCAGTGAGGAAGCAGTGAGAAGACCAGGACCATCCCTAGGGAAACACATCTCCCTCCATCCCTGCACACTGTTTTCCCATAACCCAAATGCTTATTGCCAACTAGAGACAGTCTCCCTTCTCCTTTCAAACCACAGGACTTGTCTCCCAGAGAAGAGGCTGTGTCCCCACCATGCTTGAACTGAGTCATGTACAGTATTTTTCTCATGTCAGGCCTAATGGGAAAACTCAGTTGACCAGATCAGAGCTGCACCCTGCATTCTGGGAGGCACAGTTCCCTGCTGTGACAAGGTTCTCAGTGGAGGCTGTGGTGAGTTCTGACCATGATGCTTGCCTGAAGAACCTTTCATGACTCTCCATTCCCCTTCAAACAGATTTCCCTCTCCTAACACAATTCTCTGAGCCTTGCAGGAATATCTGTGCTCACCTGATCCTTTTGCCACCACACCTACACTTTATGTTCTGGCCAGACTCCTTCCCAAGTTCACTGTGCTTTCTCTCACTTCTGGTCCTTCCCTTCTGCCACAAGGACACTTCTTCCTAAATGCACAGCCACTTCCTCATATTCTGTGTTGTAATTTACATATCACTATTTCAAGAATTCAGTCTAAGATATTTCCCCTTTCATGGGTTGAATTGTGCCCCTCCCCCCAAAATAGATATGTTGGAATCCTACCCCACAGTGCCTAAGAATGTGACCTTATTGGAAGATAGCATCTTCACAGAGGTCATCATGTGTAATGGGCCATTAGCATGGGCCCTAATCCAATATGACTGATATCCTTATAACAAGGGTAAACTTGGGCACAAACAGTCATGCACAGGGGGAGAACAGCATGTGAAAATGAAGGCAGATATCTACAATGTAATGTATCTACATGCCAAGAAATGCCAAAGATTGTCAGCAAACAACCAGCTTCTGCTGGAGAGACACTGGAACAGATTCTACCTCACAGTCCTAAAAAGGAACCAAACCTACCAACACCTTGATGGTGAATTTCTAGCCTCCAGAACTGTGGGACAATTTCTATTGTTTAAGCTACCCAATTTGTAGTGCATTATTATAGCAGCCCCAGAAACTAATATACTCCTATGCGTTGACAGTCCCCAACACTTCCCCATACAGCACTTGTCTCACTGAACTGTATTGAGTCACCAGTCTGCTGGCTCCCCTGATTTGCCAAATGCCACTCCATAAAGGTGCAGACCATGTTTTTCTCATTCACATTTTTTTAAACTGTAGAGCCTAACACAGAGCCAGGCACATGATAGGAACAAATGATCTTTGCTGTAGGAATATATGAAAGAAAAGAAAAGAAAAGAAAAGAAAAGAAAAGAAAAGAAAAGAAAAGAAAAGAAAAGAAAAGGAAAGAAAGAAAGAAAAGAGAGAGAGGGAAGGAAGGAAGGAAGAAAGGAAGGAAGGAAGGAAGGAAGGGAGGGAAGGAAGGAAGGAGAGAAGGAAGGAAGGAAGGAAGAAACAACCCTTGCTTACGGGAAACTCTTGATGTATGGTCATATGTCAATTACATGGTGATTTTACTGGAGTGCTGTTACCCCACCAATTCCCACCAAAAGCTCTGTCACACGCCAAAAGCTCTGGGGCTCAAAATAAAGGAGACTAATATATAGATCCAACAGCCTCTAAAGAACACCTTCATCCACACTCCCACTTTCCCTTCTCTTCCCATGATTGTAAAGGGTTAACATGGTAATTAAAGAATAAGATCCTCATTCTTATGATATTAATTAAAGGGAAAACTGCAGATGGTGTTTCATAACAACTTAGTCCCAGAAGGTTCCAGGCACTCTACCTAAATCAAACATATCATAAAGCTGGCATGAGAATCACAGAGCCTGGCACTGCCACATCTGGCTGGGGACACATATTCTCACCTAGAGTGAAACTACCAAACCATCTCTATTACTTATGCAGATGTATCCTTAAATTGCTTGACAATCTGATTCCACTCCACTACCTCCTAGAGCCAAAAATAAAGTAGTATTGATTGCAAAGATTAATAATGGAACTCAAGAAGAAAAATGGTACAAAACACCTTTTTTTCTCCCATCGTGATATAAATGCCTACCACCCCTGCAACCTAATTTTGTCACCTAGCACACAGAAGCATATTAATTAAAGTGACACGAAGGACAGCAAAATTTGAGCTCTTGGGTGATGACTAGAAATACATAAATATGCATCTCCAGGCTGTCTCAGGAAGGGAGGCGAATTGCCAGGCATAATCAGCATAATTCCATCACAGGGAGGGTGGAAAGAAGTGTATCCAGCTCACCCATGGAGGTAATGGCTCTGGTTCTGGCAAATGCCTCCTAAAACCTGACAAAGAAACTAGACCAAGAGTGACCATCTGATATCCCACCCCTTTTGTATAGAACTAGACATTAATTTTATAAATGTCTCCTCACATGGCCTAGGGAGTAGCTAATATTTAATGGGTAGTTATTATGCACTCAATTTTCATAGTATACTGACAGACAGAGTGGTGCCATTTATAGATGAGGAAACTGAGGTCTAGCTAGTCAATGGCTCAGCCAGAATTCAAAACCATATTTAATGAAAACCACTTGCCCACAATGCAATGATGAAACAGGGGGCATGGAAGCCAGGGTAGAACAAACAGGCTTTGTCCAGAGTACCAGTCCTGGGACGGTTCTCCTGGTGGGACAGCCCTCCCAAACTCAGAGCTTCCTTCCGCAAGATCATCACCTCTTGCAGCCCCTCCCACAAGCAGAGGCTACACTGGGATTCTGACTTCCCAACCAGCAAGACTCTTCTCCCCAGGGAGGACAGGTACTATCAACTTTGGATGGACAAGTACAACATTTAATTGGGGTTAGCTTGTAAGGCATGAGGAGATAAAGGGGGATGATTTCAGAAACTGTCATGTTTATATTTTTAAATTTAGGTCAATTCCACTGTAGTCAGTAAATTAGTCTTAACAGTCAACTGTATTATATGCCCCAATTTCTTATACTATAGGGGTATGACCTCAGGCCATCCTGAGCTTCCTTACAGTCATTACCTGTTTGGCATCTCCACAAGCATTTAAAATTTATCTGTCCCAACTGGACCTCCTGGTGGCACCTGAGTCTGCTCCTTCCCTGTATACATCATGTGAAGTGAGCCATCACCAGCTACCTAGGCCTTTGATCAGGACTGGGGTTGCCCTGCCTCTCACTGTAGTTTTTCTCCCATATGTCATATCCTAATAGGTGTGATTAAGCTGATATCCTCAATTTTTCTCAGATCTATCTTGTCCTCCAATACTGCCAATGCCCTAGTTCAAAAGAGCATGTTTATTGGGCTATAAGCAGGTGAGAAATAAGCAGAAGCAGAGAAGAGCAGACAGACAGAGAAGAGTTGAGTCTCATTAGCATCAGAAAAATAGAATAGCCCTAGCTGGTGTGGCTCAGTGGATTGAGTGCTGGCCTGTGAACCAAAGGGTCACTGGTTCAATTCCCAGTCAGGGCACATGCTTGGGTTGCAGGCCAGGTCCCAGTTGGGGGCATGTAAGAGGCAACCATACATTGATATTTCTCTTCCTCTCTTTCTCCCTCCCCCTCTGTTTAAAAATAAATAAATAAAATCTTTAAAAAAAGAAAAGTACAATAGACTCCCACCCTCGGCATCCTATATGTAGCACCCTCTTCTTCTTTAACCAAAGTCTTATATATAATACATGTCTCATATTTGCTTGCTTGCTCTCCTAATAAGCTGTTATTTACAAAAAGACGAAATATAAATAAGAGATTATTTATGAGTGCTTACTAAGTACAGAGCAGTGTTCTGAGTATTTGCAGAACAACCCTTTTAGGTAGGTCTATTATTATTTATAATCCATAGAAGAGGAATCTTGGGCCCAGAAGGTTAAGCAAGTTGCTCAGAGTCATGCCTCCATGAAATATTGGGTCCAGAATATAAGCTCAGGCAATCTGACTCCCTAGCCTGTACTACTAACAGTACTTCTATGTTTTAAGCTCCATGAAAATAATGGATAGGTCTAATTTCTCCCTTATTGTGTCCCCAGAACTGAACACAGTGCCTGTAATATAGTAAATAATCAATAAAGAGTTGGTGAATGGATGAGTCCAGCTTGTCCTATTGCAGAGTGTATCTACTGTATCAGGGTTACTACTGTAAACCCTGATAACAGTTCAGTGACACTCTTCTCCTGGCCCTGCTGTCTGACTCTGCTTCCTTCTCCTATAAAAAACGGCACCTCCTCCTCTGTGTCTCCATTGATCTAGGCACCCACTATTCCTACCATTCCCCAGGTCCCAAGCAAAAGACAGCCTTGCAGAGATCACTCACATCTTGCCAGCTGAGTGCTCCCATGTTCAGAGAAAAAGTCTGTGCTAACCTGCTATGTGTCTGGACCGCCATTATTAAGATAGAAGGCACATTAGCCGTGTGAGGGCATCAGGCAACCACACACCTCCCACAAACTGTCAGACTCAGGCATAGGAAATGCTCCAACACAGAGGTATCAAGAGAAATCCTAGAGAGGAAAGTGTAGCACCAGCCTTGCACTTCTCAGCCAAAAGCAGAAAGCAAGAATATAAGAAGGCTATGCACAAAGAGATCTGATTCCCTTCTGTGTGTGAGCAACAAAATGTGTGGCTATGACAGTGTGGTTGGGGAGGGGGCACCTCTGGTGGGTCTATGTGGGCTGACATGCATCCTCTCAATGTAGAGCTCTGCAGCAGAGGGAAAAATTCTGTTCTTGACCTTACATTAAAGAATGTTTTTCTTGGTGTGCTGAGCCAGGAGAAGCCACTTCTGAGATGTTCTGAAGAAAGTGGGAGGGAAATTTAGAAGTCATGCAAAATTACCTCAATTCATAGACCAAGAAAAGGAGGCCCAGAAAGGACAGTCACTTTCCCAAAGGCACACAGCTGGTGAGTAGCCAGGACTCTCAGCCCCTATTCAGTAGACTCTGCATCTTGCCTGAGGTATGTGGCAGAACTCACTACTGCCGAAAGGTGGACTTCATCTCCTGTTTCAAAAATGGAGTAAGACAAGACTCCTAAGGGAAGGCCACCAATATTCACACTCCATATGGCACAGCAAAGAATCACATTGGTCAGTGTGTCCTCAACGGCTCATGACTCTTCCCATGAGTCCAAAAGTCAAGTTATGACAATGGAATGTGGTGTAAGAAGTCCAGATCTCAGGCAGCCAAGTGGGGGAAAAAAGTGACCCAGAGGACACATTGGCAGCCCCTGGGGATTTGCACTGGCAGAGTCAGGTGTTTGGAAATCACTACCCAAGTTGGGACCCCCTGATTCCAATGCAGGATAACACAGAACTAATCAGATGATTCCCACTCCAGGCCTAAACAAGCTTGAGGCCCCATCCCATCTTGCCATGGCCAATGCCTACTTCATGGCCAAAGTCCAAGTCCAGGGCATTATCTTTTCCTCTGGCTCCACAAAGTCCACTCCAGGTGGGAAAGTGGGGAAGTAAAGGTAGAGATTGTTGGGGGACTCTCCTCATGCAGGGTGCTGTACAGATAGCATCTCTTTTTGCAATCATGGAATCATTGGGAAGCTGGTGTTAACCTCACAAAGGAGGGAACTGGGCATCTGGGAGGACTCTGAGAGCTTCTCGAGGGGACATGAAGAGAGGCATAAAAGTCAAATGATGTCCAATGTGAATAAGTCAGTTGAGGAAAAGAAAAATCAAAACACATCCATATACAATAACGTTCACACTCTCTGAAGCCCCTAGCTCATCTTCGATATCTCCACCCCTCACATGGCTCCTGACTCAGTTTCTACCCAAGGCTTTCTCCTGCTTCTCAGTGTGATTCCCAGCTCTACACCTCGTGGCTTCCTAACTCTGCCCTGCATCATAGGTCCTGGTTCTGCACATCCTTAGATCAGGTTGTCTAAGAAAGGACTGGAGGCTCTCATGTCTCAGAATGTGTTCTGTTATGCTTTGGCTTACAGTGAGGAATACTGGCAAAATTGTGTCATTAAAAAAAAGAATTTTGTTTCCTTTAAAAAATGGGATGAAAATATTTGTATTGAGTTAGTTTATTGAATTGTCTTTCTCATGTTCTTTAGGAAATAAATGTTTATTTTTTTAAAGGAGAGTTCATAAAAAATTCATTTGGGAAATGCTGAACACCATGGCTCTTTCTGGGACACTTACAATGTATAATAATATAGTAAAGACTCAGAGACATCCTTTAAAAGAAAACTTTTAATTTTATTTAGCTCCACTATTTCTATCTCAGGGAAATAGTGTTACTGTGAATTCACTTTGGAAATGCTGGTGTACAGACTCTCCAAAAACCAGAAGGCTCCAAAATGGGCATCAAATGCTGAGTCAGCAACAAGATGGGTGTTAGAACTGCCAGGGATGTTTTTACCATTTACATGCTCATTGTATTTTCATATTGAATAATTAACTGAAGGAACACTGCCCCTCAAAAAAGGAAGACTACAAAAAAGATACCTCAGAAAAAGGTCCAAAAACAGCATCACAAGGTTAAAATGGGACCCAGGCATAAGAAAATCTAAAGACATAATGTTGGATTTATAAAGACAACACTGACTACAACTACAGCATGAAAAGCACATGTGAATCCTCCACAGTCTCTTCAGGTCCTTCACCTTCACCTTCTGCTCCCACCTCTCAGTCAGTGGGGACCCTACCAGGCTGCAGCTATGGACTCTGCAGACCACCACCTCCTGGAAACTGTCTTCTCCTTGGACATCTGTCTTGGTAATACGCTGGTTTGCCTTTTCCTTTCATCTCAAACCATTACTTCTACCTTCTCCTCTTTCTTATCCCACCCACTTTCAGATGGTTTTCTGCTTCTCCCTTATCCATGAGATACCCTCACACTCAGAGGGTTGCAACAAGCATGTCCAGAATACCAAAATAGGGATCTTCTACTCTGAAAACTCCACCATCTAACCCTCCTATTCCAAAGCTAGCTCTTCCACCTAACTTCTCTATTTCCCTAAGGGCACTGCCATCCCTTCAATCCTCCAAATATAAAGTCCTAGGCCTATTTAATAATCCTTTCCTTTCTAATCAATATTTAATCAATAGAATTATATTGCAAACCCTTTCTTTTTTCCATTTCTACTTTCCCTGTCACCAGCTAGTGCAGCATTCTCCTCTCAGGCCCCCATGACTCCAATCTCTCTTTGCTTTAGTCTAGCTACGAATTCCTCTCAGATCACTCTCATGCATTTATAGACTCACTTTTTAACTTGGCTTCAATTAAAATTGTTTACTCTTCTTTTCCACATCTTTACCTGTCCTACTTGCCACACTGTCCTACTTCAGATGTGAATTCCTTTCTGCTCCCTTTATCATCCACCCTTCCAGACCACATGCTCTTTTCTTTGGGCCTTTTCTCTGGCTTCTGTGCTATGACATGCTGATTAGTTACAAAGCTGTGGGCTAGTCTTTCTCTCCATGTAGTCACCTAAATTAAAAAGTCTGCATCTTTTTCCACATGGTTCTACATGTCCCTCCAAAAGCCTCCCACAGACCAGCTATCCAGGAAGCGTGTGCTTAGGAGAAACCAAATCAAAGAAAACAGCTTCAAGGTACCCTGCTACACAGCTCAAAGCTCAAGAAAGACATAAAAAGTTTCACAGATTTATGGGTTATAAAAGCTTATATGTTATATCTCATATGACATTTTACAATTATCCAAGAATCAGATTACATTGATTAAGGTGACTATCACATGAAATCAACTGCAGCCATTATCTTTTTTGAATGATGAGGAATTAGAAACTCAGAGAGTTTAGGGTTAGTCAGGATCACAGAGTTAGTATTTTGTGGAACCCTACCACACCAGTTAACACAAGAGAAATTAAGAGTTAGCTGACACTGCCCTGGCTGGTGTGGCTCAATGGACTGAGTGCCAGCCTGAGAATCAAAGGGTCGCTGGTTCGATTCCCAGTCTACAGCATCTATCTGGGTTTCAGGCCAGGTCCCCAGTAAGGGGCACATGACAGGCAACCACATATTGATGTTTCTATCTCTCTTCTTCTCCCTCTCTTTCACTCTCTCTCTAAAAAAAGAAGAGAGAGAGAGAGAGAGCTGACACTGTAGATTTTGTAAGAGTTTCATATATCTATCCTAGCAGAGAAGAGACAAATGGATTACCTACCACTGACACACCTAGTGTAGGTTAATGGGAAGTTCATTCATTACTCATGCAAATCATAGCCAAAATACACTAGGTCCTTCATCCCAGGAGGAGATACAAGACGGCAAACCCCAGATATGAAATTCAGAAATGTAGAGAATTGGTCTACTGATGATATATGCTATTGAAGCTTATTAAAAAAATTGTAGCTCATTGCTGAGTTCATATTCAATGCTCTATGAATGGCCTTACAGCTGTTTTGGAAGTGATAAGAGATTGTCCATCAGCCTCAATGATATTGGTTTGTGACATTTCCTCTTAGTAAAATTGCCCCCCAAAAGAGAAACCTATCTCAGGAAAAGTTTTCAGAAATTCACACTATTACAGGGTCTAGAAGGAACCTAATGTGAGTGTCTACCCTGGGGTGGTGCACTAATAAGAGACATGGATGGGAGGGAGGGATGAGCTATACAGTAGGGCTAACAACTGACCCTGCATGGACAGCCTAGAATGCAAATGCCCTTTTCTTCCACCCTGCCTCCTGTCCAGCTTCTTCCAGGTTAGGGACAATAAAGAAGTCAGCCTGTTTCAGGGTTCTTAGGATAAAATCCCAGCAGTGGAATTGCTGGATCAAAAACCAATTCATAAGAATCTATGCATCCCAAAGTTCGTAACAGTACCATTTACAATTGCCAAGTGCTAGAAGCAACCTAAGTGCCCATCAGCAAACAAGTGGGATCAAAAAATTATGGTACATTTACACAATGGAATACTATGCAGCAGAAAGGGAGAGGGAACTCCTACCCTTTGAAACAGCACAGATGGAACTGGAGAGCATTATGCTAAGTGAAATCAGTCAGGCGGTGAGGGACAAATACCATATGATCTCACCTTTAAGTGGAACCTAATCAACAAAACAAACAACCAAGCAAAATATAACCAGAGACATTGAAATTAAGAACAATCTGAAAGTAACCAGAGGGGAGGTGGGAAGGGATAATGGGGGGCAAGGGGAGGAGAGTTTTCAGGAATTACTATAAAGAACACATGGACAAACCAAGAGGAGGTGGAATCAGGGGAGGAAGGTGAGGATGGCTGTGGTTGGGGGGAGTAGTGAGGGGAAAATGCAGACAACTGTGCTTGAACAACAATAAGACAATTAAAAAAAAAGAAGTCAACCTGGGGCAAAATACTGCAGGAGGCCCCTGACCTTAGAGCAGCAACACATGATGACTGTTCATGGGCAAGGCTACTTTGAGGAATGACATTCTATGTGTGTCACTTGGGGGTTCCCTGATCTAGTTCTGTAGACTATGCCTCAAGATCCTTAATGGAGATGTCTGAGAGAATGACAAAGCAAGTGAATTAAAATGTGTTTATTTAGTGGAAAGTGAACCCCTACCACTCTTTCCATTTTTATGTTTCCCAAACAGGGGGAAGATTATAAGCACAATGAAGTCAGCATTCAAACTTCTGGGACAAGAGGAATAATGTTTCTTCTGTCTCCAGCAGGGGCCCTAGTATAGAAATGCTCTGGAGCCTAGGATAACATTAACCCATGCAGAAAAAATTGGAAGTGTCAGTTGTGCAAATGTCTGCTTGTGCTGGGTTCTTGACCCCTGAGGCAGCATCAGAGGCCAAGGTGGAGTCCATGTCAGGCAGAAACAGGGTGAGGGGGAGGAGAACACTGTGAGCATCATCCCAGGTACCCTGTGAAGTCAGGGACCTGCAGGGGAGCCAGGACTGGAATGAAAGTCCACACTCAGGCCCTAGGTTCAGAATCCCAAGCTTGGTCAAGGTCATATGGCAAATACTGCCTCCTACCCTGCCTGTCACCAGATGGTTTTTACTAAAAAAGGCTGGACAATGCCACAAGGGTAAACTACAGTGCAGGGGGTGGGCGGGGGGGCATTGGGAGGGGGTATGGCAGCAAAGAACAAGGATTTATTCCAAGTCTTTTTCTTAAAAAATTATATTACTGTTGTTCAATTATAGTTGTCTGCATTTTCGCCCCACCACTCTCCCCTACCCCAGCCAAACGCACCTCCCTTCCTTCCTTCCACCCTCCCTCTTGGTTTGTCCATGTGTCCTTTATAGTAGTTCCTGAAAACCCTCCCCTCCATTATCCCCTCCCACCTCCCCTCTGGTTACTGTCAGTTTGTTCTTAACTTCAATGTCTTTGGTTATATTTTGCTTGGTTGTTTGTTTTGTTGATTAGGTTCCACTTAAAGGTGAACTCATATGGTATTTGTTCCTCACCACCTGGCTGATTTCACTTAGCATGATGCTGTCCAGTTCCATCCATGCTATTGCAAAGGGCAGGAGCTCCTTCTTTCTCTCTGCTGCATAGTATTCCACTGTGTAAAAGTACCACAGTTTTTTGATCCACTCATTTACTGATGGGCACCTAGTTTGCTTTGAGCACTTGGCAATTGTAAATGGTGCTGCTATGAACATTAGGGTGCATAGGGTCTTTTAAATTGGTGTTTCAAGGTTCTTAGGGTATAATTCCAGCAGTAGAATTGCTGGGTCAAAAGACAGTTCCATTTTCAGTTTTCTGAGGAAATTCCATACTATTTTCCACAGTAGCTACACCAGTCTGCATTCCCACCAACAGTGCACTAGAATTCCCTTTTCTCCACAACCTCTCCAACACTTGTTTGTTGATTTGTTTATGATGGCCATTCTGAAAGGTGTTAAGTGCTATCTCAATATGATTTTAATTTGAATCTCTCTGATAGCTAGTGACACTCAGCATCTTTTCATATGAGTCCTCTGTATGTCCTCCTTGGAGAAGTGTCTGTTCAAGTCTTTTGCCTATTTTTTAATGTTTTTTTTGTCTTCCTGGAGTCATGTGAGTTCTTTATATATTTTGGAGATCTAACCCTTGTCTGAAGTATCATTGGAAAATATGTTTTCCCATACAGTTGGTTCTCTTTTCATTTTAATGCTATTTTCTTTAGCCATGCAGAAGCTTTTCAATATGATGAGTTCCCATTTGTTTATTCTTTCCTTTATGTCCCTTGCTTCAGGGAACATGTCAGTGAAGATGTTGATGTGTGAAATGTCTGAGATTTTCCTGCTGATGTTTTCCTCTAGGACTTTTACGGTGTCATGACATATTTAAGTCTTTTTTCCACCTTGAATTTATTTTGGTGTATGGTGTAAGTTGGTGATTGAGTTTCATTTTTTGCCTGTCCAGATCTCCCAACACCATTTGTTTAAGAGGCTAATTTTACTCCATTTTATGCTTCTTCCCCACTTGTCAAATATTAATTGACCATAGAGACTTGGGTTTATTTCTGGCCTCACTGTTCTGTTCCATTGGCTTATGTGCCTGTTTATATGCCAGTAACAGGCTGTTTTGATTACAGTGGCCTGGTAATACAGTTTGGTATCAGGTATTGTGATCCCTCCTGCTTTGTTCTTCTTTCTCAAAATTGCTGCAGCTGTTTGGGGTCGTTTATGGTTCCATATAAATTTCTGAAATGTTCGTTCTACATCTGTGAAATATGTCACTAGTAGTTTAATAGGGATTGCATTGAATTTATAACTTGCTTTGGGTAGTATGGCCATTTTGATGATGTTAATTCTTCCAATCCATGAGCATGGTACATGCTTCCATTTGTTTCTGTCTTCCTTAATTTCTTTCTCCAGTGTTCTGTAGTTTTTGGGGTACAGGTCTTTTACCTCCTTAGTTAGGTTTATTCCTGGGTACTTTATTTTTCTTCTTGCTATATCAAATGCAATTTTTTTCCTGATTTCTGTTTCTGATATTTCATTATTGGTGCACAAAAATTCCTTTGATTTCTGAGTATTGATTTCTTTATATCTGCCTGTTTTGCCAAATTAATTCATTTATTAGGTTGAGTAGTTTTTTGGTGGAGTCTATAGAATTTTTCTGTGTACACTATCATGTCTTCTACAAACAATGACAATTTTACTTCCTCCTTTCCAATTTGGATGCCTTTTATTTCTTTTTCTTGTCTGTTAGCTGTGGCTAGGACTTCCAGTACCATGTTGAATAAGAGTGGTGACAGCAGGTATCCTTATCTTCTTCCTGATCTTAGTGGAAAAGATTTTAGTTTTTGCCCGTTGAGTATGATGTTGGCTGTAGGTCTCTCATATATGGCCTTTATTATGTTGAGGAATGCTCCCTCTATACCCACTTTGCTGAGTGTTTTTATCATAAACGGGTGCTGTACCTTATCAAATGCTTTTTCTGCATGTATTGCTATGATCATGTGATTTTTGTCTTTGCTTTTGTTTATGTGATGTATTACATTTACTGATTTGCAAATATTGAACCATCCTTGCATCCCTGGGATGAATCCCACTTGATCATGGTGTATGATCTTTTTAACGTATTGCTGGATGCAGTTTGCCAATATTTTGTTGAGGATTTTACCATCTATGTTTATCAGCAATATTGGCCTGAAGTTTTCTTTCTTTGTTACTTCTTTATGTGGTTTTGGGATTAGGATAATGTTGGCTTCATAAAAAGAGTTTGGGAGTCTTCCAACTTCTTCAATTTTTTGAAATAATCTGTGAAGGATAGGTGTTAACTCTCCTTTAATTGCTTTGTAAAGTTCTCCTGTGAAACCACCAGGTCCAGGGTTTTTGTGTGTTGGAAGCTTTTGATTGCTGTTTCAATTTCATTTGCTGTTATTGTTCTGTTCAGGCTTTCTGCTCCTTCTTCACTGAGTTTTGGAAGATTATATTTTTCTATAAATTTGTCCATTTCATATAGATTTTCAATTTCTTGGCATATAGTTCTTTGTAGTAATTTCTTACAATCGTTTCTATTTCTGTGGTATCAGTTGTAACCTCTCCTCTTTTATTTCTGATTGTGTTTATTTGGGTCCTCTCTCTTTTTTTTCTTGATAAGTCTGCTTAAAGGCATGTTAATTTTGTTTACATTTTCAAAAAACCAGCTCCTGGATTCATTGATCCTTAGAATTGTGCTTTTAGTCTCTATGTCTTTTAATTCTGCTCTGATCTCGGTTAGTTCCTTCTTTCTACTTACTCTGGGTTCTCGTTATTGTTCCTTGAGTTCTTGAAGGTGTAGGGTTAGGTTGTTTATTTGAAATGTTTCTATCTTTTTTAGGTGGGCCTGTATCACTATGAACTTCCCTCTCAGGACTGCCTATGCTGTGTCGCATAAGTTTTGGATTGTTGTGAGTTCATTTTCCATTGTTTCCAGAAACTTTTTGATTTCTTCCCTGATCTCATTCTTCACTTATTCATCATTTACTAGCATCTTATTCAATCTCCATGAGTCTGAGTTTTTTTGTTTTTTTTTTCCCCTGAGGTTGGTTTCTAATTGCAGTCCCTTGTGGCCAGAGAAAATCTTTGATATGATTTCAATTTTCTTGAATTTTTTGAGGCTTGTTTTGTGTCCTATCATGTGGTCTGTCTTTGAAAATATTCTATGTGCATTTGAAAAGAATGGGTATTTTGCTTCTTTGGGATGAAAGGCTCAATATATATCAGTTAAGTCCATTTCGTTTAGGGCATTGTTCAATACCACAATATCTTTGTTGATATTTTGTTTGGAAGATCTGTCCATTTTTGACAGGGGTGTGTTAAAATCCCCTACTATAATTGTGTTGCTGTCAATATCTGTCTTGAAGTCCTCCAAGATTTTCTTTATGTATTTGGGTGTTCCTAGATTGTGTGCATATATATTTACAATGTTTATGTCTTCTTGATGGATTCTTCCCTTGAGTATTATGAAGTGAATCTGGGTCCCTTTTTATAGCTCTTCTTTTGAAGTCTATTTCGTCTGATATGAGTATTACTACTCTGGATTTTCCTTTCCTGTCCATTTGCTTGGAATATTTGTTTCCAGCCTTTCACTTTCAGTCTGTGTAGGTCTTTTGTTCTCAGGTGGGTGTCTTGTAGGCAGCATATGTGTAGGTGATATTTTCTTATCCATTCAGCTATTATGTGCCTTTTGATTTGGAACATTTAATCCGTTTATGTTTAAGGTTATTATTGATAGATACTTATTCATTGCCAGTTTTTGTACCTGTGTTCCTCTCTCTTTCACTGCTTTTCTTATTATTCTTAAAGCAAACCCTTTAGCATCTCTTGCAGAGCTGTTTTGGAGGAGTTATATTCCTTGAGGTTACTTTTTTCCGGAAGTTCCTTATTTGGCCTGCCATTTTAATTGAGAGCCTTGCTGGATAAAGTAGTCTTGGTTGCAGGCCTCTGGTTCTCATTACTTGGAATATTTCTTGCCATTCCTTTATGGCTTGTAGCATTTCCATTGAGAAGTCAGCTGCTAGTCTTATCGGGGTTCCCTTGTATGTTACTTCCTGTTTTTCCCTTGCTGCCTTTAAAATTCTCTCTTTACCTTGGAATTTTGCCATTTTAGTTATAATGTGTCTTGAAGAGGGCCTCTTTGGGTTCCTCTTGATTGGGACTCTCTGTGTTTCCTGGATTTGCGTGACTTTTTCTCTCATCTAATTAGGGAAGTTTTCCATCATCACTTTTTCAAACAGTTTTCTATCCCTTGCTCTTCTTCTCCTTCTGGTATCCATACTATATGAATATTGTTACATTTCATGTTGTTTTGCATTTCTTTTAATCCCTCTTCATTCTTTCTGAGCCTCTTTTTCTGTTCTTGCTCTCTCTGGGTGTTTTTTTCTACCTTGTCCTCCAGCTCGCTGATCTGATCCTCTGCTTCATTGAGCCTGCTTTTGTTTCCTTCTACTGTGTTGTTCAGTTTAGAAACTGTATTCTTCTTTTCCTCTCAGCCCTTTTTGATGATTTCTATTTTGTTTTTCATGATGGTATAGTTTGCAGTGAGTTCATTGTAGTTTCCCCATAGTTTTTGGTAATTCTCTGTGAGCTCATTGAGTTTCCTTATAACCATCCCTTTGAACTCAATATCTGATAGTTGAGTTGCCTCTACTTCATTTAGCATTCTTTCTGAGGTTTCCTCCTTTCCTTTCATTTGGGGATTGTTTCTTTGTTTTCCCATTGTTTGTGCAACTCTTCTTGTTAGCCTCTGCTTCTTTAATTGATCTGTTCTGTCTCCCTGGGTCTACGGCATGAACTTCTATGGTTGAAGATCTGTGAGATTCAGTGGTGCAGTCTCCTTGATTTCCTGAGCTTGCTGGTCTTGGACTTTCGTTTATGTTGGCTCTCTGTATGTCTTTGGTTTTTGATTGTTGTTGGGTCTTTCTTTGGTGGGTCCTTCCCTCCAGCTGGTTAACTGAGGGTCACTTTGCCCACCACCTCTTGTACTCTGTTGTGCAGGTGTGGGCAGGTTGTGTTGAAGCTGGTTCTTCCTTCTACAAGGTTTTGAGGATTCTCTCTTGCTCTTGTTCAGTTGTTTGTTCTGAGTAATTTCTCCACCATTTACTTGTATTTCCAGTTAGTTCCTGGGTTGAGTTAGTGTGTCTTTCACTCCCTCTTTCACCTTCTTCTGTTGTTATCTGTTGGTGGTTCTTTTGTTGATGGGTTTCCTCTTCCAGTAGGTATCTTGGTGTTCACAGCTTCCACCTGCTTGTCTGATTTTTCTATCTCCTCTACAATTTTTGGTCTCCAAACTTCATATATGCTGGGGTACTGTTGGCTATTCACTCTGTTCCTCAGAAGATTGGCTAGGTGTTTCACTGGTGTGCAGGGGGAAGTGGACTCTGCTCCCACCTATCTTGCCACCATCTTGAGAATCCCCTATTTAAGTCTTTTATCACCTTGAATTTATTTTTGTGTATGGTGTAAGTTAGTGATTGAGTTTCATTTTTTTGCATGTGGCTGTCCAGATCTCCCAACACCATTTGTTGAAGAGATTATTTTTACTCCATTTTATGCTTCTTTCCCATTTGTCAAATATTAATTGACCATAGAGAGTTGGGTTTATTTCTGGGCTCTCTGTTCTGTTTCATTGGTCTATGTGTCTGTTCTTATGCCAGTACCAAGCTATTTTGATTGCAGTGGCCTTGTAATACAGTTTGATATCAGGTATTGTTATCCCTCCTACTTTGTTCTTATTTCCAAGTCCTTGCTCATGGAAGGGAGATCATCTAGACCTGCTAATGTCACCAGAGAATTGCCCTCCATAGAGGGAGCTGCCTCTTCTAGAAAGTACCTCCCTCCCATCTCCTCTGCAGGGGACAGATGCAAACAACAGAATGACATGAGACCATGAAAGATCAGCCCCTTTGTCTGACTGACGGTAGGGCCAGCTCTCTGGGGCTTTTGTGGACCACTAATGTCCAGCTGCTAGCACATCCTTGCTTAGCAATATTTCCCCACCTTACCTTCTTTCCTTCATTCTGCTTTTCTTGAGATTCTCCCCCTTCTACCCACAGCCCTGTATAACAATTATCCTCAGCCTAGGCTCTATTTGTAGTAGTCCTAACTAAAGGCAAGAGGCCTGCATCTGTGAGTTCAAACACACCAAAATGGAGATACGGACTCCAAGGAGCCTGTCCCTGCCCTAGGCTGGCAGATGGAAGCTTGAAATGCATACACTTACAAGTTACAGAAAACTCTGAGACACAGAAGTGAGCACATCATAACTGCCCATTGAATTCTGAAGGTCTGACTTGATTGATAAAACTCCACATTTTCATATGGTTGGCTCTCTTCAAGCCTGCATTTCTGCTCTACCCCCAAGTCCTCAGGATCCAAGTGCTGAAAGGACAATTAATTTCACTTGCTCACCAGGTTCAGGCATAATTAGTCACTGAGTTTGCTATTATTTACTGGGAGGCAGAGATATCAAAACAATCATTTTTCTTTTAGGGGAAGAAATGAAACAAATAAGGCCTAGGTTCTATAGTGACTGCTGTTTACAGACAAGATGAAGAACCCATTCTTCAGCTCCCATATTTGGGCTGCACATTCTTACCTCTCCTGATGATTTCAGACTGTGCAATGCGTCTTGCCTCCTCCGATAACCTCTGAGCCAGACTTCCTAACCCCCAAGACAGCCAGAGTCACCTCAGTGTTAAGCCTGGAATCTATTACTAAAATGGGATCTCAAGATCCCAAATGCTCACCAGGACAAGAGATGAAGTGGAACTAGGGCAGGTAAGTTTTAATTTAAACCAGGTCAAGGCAGATCAAACATTACCAGCCAGGCAGCATACCAGTACAGAGTTTCCAGTGAACAGAGGTATTGGGTCTGGCTTGAGTCACCTTTGTGATTTGGTGGCTGGGTAAGGAGCAGGGATCATAGGTCAGAGGGTTCCTGGATAAATCAAGAATTGGGAATTTATCAAGGTGGATAAAGGATTTAAATATAAGTCACAACACCATAAATGTCCTAGAGGAGAACATAGGCAGGAAAATCTCAGATATTCCATGCAGCAATATTTTCACCAATATATCCCCTAGAGCAAGGGACATAAAGGAAAGAATAAACAAATGGGACTACATCAAAATAAAAAGCTTCTGCATGGCTAAAGAAAACATCCACAAAATGAAAAGAGAACCAACCATAAGGAAAACTATATTTGCAAATGATTCCTCAGACAAGGGTTTGATCTCCAAGATATATAAAGAACTCACATGGGGCTAAGATGGAGGCATAGGTGGAGGCACACCATACCTCCTCACACAACCAAGATAGGGACAACAACAATTTAGAAACAAAATAACAACCAGACCTGGCAGAAAATTGATCTGTATGGAGGTCAGGCACCCAAGGAGTTGAATTGGACACTTTCATCCAGACCCGTAGGAAGGGCGGAGTTGGGCAGCCAGGCGCAGGTCGGGGAGCAGAGAGCCAGGGGACCAATGCTCATAAGGCAACCGGGATGTACAAGGGACCTGCAAGGCAACTGGGGTGGTACACACGACTGCAGTGAGCAGACCCTGAGTGCAGTAGCAGTGGCCAGCTGGGTGGAGGCCACCAGCAGACCAGCCCCAGCAGACCCACTGAGGCAGCGACTGTGAAGCAAGACAATGCCCATGCCCACGACCCAGGGTCCCAGTACTGGGAAACAGAGCCTTGAGGCACTGATTGAAAAGGAAGGTCCCACAGGGTGTACAAGGCCACCCACACAGGAATTGGCACCAGAGGGGCCCAGTTTGCTCAGGGAAAGCGGGTAAAGGGACAGAGGTCCAACAGAGAGCTGAGCAAGCACCATTGTTCCTTCTCAGATGCTGCCCCCACATACAGCGTCACAACCCAGCCACTGGGGTGCCCCGCCCTGGTGAATACCTAAGGCTCTGCCCCTCACACGTAACAAGTGCAAAAAGACAAAAAAAAAAAAAAAAAAACCCAAAGAGATGGCTCAAACAGACCAATTGAAACCCCTGAACTCATCCTTTTAAGTGACCAAGAGATAGCCAACCTATCAGATGCACAGTTCAAAGCACTGGTGATCAGGAAGCTCACAGAATTGGTTGATTTTGGTCACAAACTAGATGAAAAAATGAAGGCTACAGTAAGTGAAATGAAGAAAAATGCACAGGGAACCAATAGTGATGGAATGAAAGATGGGTCTCGCATCAATGGAGTGGGCCAGAAGGAAGAAAAAAACATACAACCAGAAAAGAATGAACAAATAAGAATTCAAAAAAATGAGGAGAGGCTTAGGAACCTCCAGGACACATTTAAACGTTCCAACATCCGAATTATAGGGGTGCCAGAAGGAGAAGAGGAAGAGCAACAAGTGGAAAACTTATTTG
>CM052542.1:99184309-99205385 GCA_028533065.1 Trachops cirrhosus | reverse complement strand
ATTGCTCTCTCCAGCAAAGCTTTCATTTAGAATGGAAGGGCAGATAAAGTGCTTCCCAGATAAGGTCAAGTTAAAGGAGTTCATCACCAAGCAATTATTTTATGAAATGTTAAAGGGACTTATCTAAGAAAAAGAAGATAAAAAATATGAACAGTAAAATGACAGCAAACTCACAAGTATTAACAACCACACCTAAAGCAAAAACAAAAACTAAACTAAAACTAAGCAAACAACTAGAACAGGAACAGAATCACAGAAATGGAGATCACATGGAGGGTTAGCAACAGGGGCATGGGAGGAGAAGAGAGGGGGAAAAAAGGTACAGAGAATAAGTAGCATGGACGATAGATAGAAAATAGACAGGGGGAGGGCAAGAATAGTAGGGGGAATGTAGAAGCTAAAGAACTTATGACACATGGACGTGAACTAAAGTGGGGAATGTGGGTGGGAGAGGTTGTTCAGGGTGGAGGGGAATGGAGGGGGGGTAATGGGACAACTGTAATAGCATAATCAATAAAATATATTTTTAAAAAAAGAACCCACATGACTCCACTCCAGGAGGACAAACAACCCCATTTAAAAAGTGGGCAAAGGACCTGAACAGAAACTTCTCCAAGGAGGACATACAGAAGGCCCAGAGACATATGAAAGGATGCTCACCATCACTAGCCATCAGAGAGATGTAAATTAAAACCACAATGAGACACCACTTAACACCGGCCATCATAAACAAATCAACAGACAGCAAGTACTGGTGAGGTTGTGGAGAAAAGGGTACTGTAGGACAGGGTTGATAGGAACGCAGACTGGTGTGGCCACTGTGGAAAACAGTATGGAATTTCCTCAGAAAACTAAAACTGGAACTTCCTTTTGATTTGGCAATTCCAGTGCTGTGATTATACCCTAAGAATCCTGAAATACCAATTCAAAAGAACCTATGCACCCCAATGTTCACAACAGCACAATCTACAATAGCCAAGTGCTGGAAGCAACCAAAGTGTCCACCAGTAAATGAGCAGATTAAAAATCTTGGTACATTTACACAATGGAATACTACACAGCAGAAAGAAAGAAGGAGCTCATACCCTTCATGACAGCATGGATAGAACTGGAGAGCATTATGCTATGTGAAATAAACCAAGCAGTGAAAGACAAATACCATATGATCTCACGTATAAGTGGAACCTAATCAACAAAACAAACAAGCAAACAAAATATACCAGAGATATTGAAATAAAGAACAAACTGACAGTAACCAGAGGGGAGGGGAGAGAGGGATAATGAGGTAAAATAGTGGAAAAGCCATCAATGAACGTGTATAAATGACACATGGACAAAACCAAAGGGGGTAGGTTTGGGGATGGGTGGGGCAGGGAGGAGTATGGTGGAGTGAAAATAGAGAAAACTGTATTTGAACAACAATAAAAAATAAAAAAAAAAGAATTGGGAATTTAAGAAGAGGGGAAAGAAAAGATATTCAGTAATTCTAAAGGAGGACCTACCATGTGTTAGATGTACTCATAGAGTGTTTGTATCAATCTTTTCAACAGCCTATGGAGAAGGGATTCATATTTCTAAGAGTCCAAGAAAACGGAGCTGAGAAGATACAAACCTACATTCACTGAGTATCAAAGTCTAGGTTATTTTTTATCTCACTGCATTCTACACTTAATACTTTTCTGATATCCTCGCTGGATGGTACCTTCCCTGGAGAGAATAAAATCTTGAGTCTGAACCTGAGTCTCTCCTAGGAGGTAGTGCCTATGAGCTGAGCCCTGAACAAAAAGCAGGATATTGGAGATAAACTGCAAAGAACATTCCAGGGAGCAGGAACAGCATGAATAATGATGGACAAAAGAAGGAACAATGTATTTTGAAGACTGGTGATTTTAGAAAGAAGTGAGTTGACAGAGCTGCACCTTGCAACACAAGAGACAGGCAGCTCTAGAGAGTAGTGGTACCAGAGTCTCCTCAAACACCAAGAAAGCACTGGAGTCTACAGAAGGGATCTGAGTAGGACATGTGCAGTTAAGGTGCTATTTCTTATTTTTTAGTTACATGGTGCTCAAGGACCAAGAATCCCATTTCTCCAACACTCCCTACCCTGCCTGCACACCCAAATTTTAAGTTGACCAGAGCTGAGGAAAGGCCTGGAGTAGCCTTCCTTGCAAGAACAGAATTATCATTACTGAATCTTTTAATTGAGGCCTCAGGGTGAGGGGTCTCAAGGCTGTGCTGGGTACCAAGAGGAATGATTACCTTCCTCCTGGCCAATGACCCGAGAGAAATCTCAACTGGGATGATTCAGTAGAGAATTTTTTTTCTTGTTGATGTCATAAAGGAAAAGATCAAAGGCTGAATATAATGCCCTTATTTCTACTCCTGCACTAGCCTCCTTCCTACATGTTCAAAGACAATTATGGCTCAAGGCTTCTCTTTTGCCCTTTCTTAGCCCTAGGAGCTGAAATTGTAAATTTGGAACAGTGTACATCTAAAAGGATCTATACCTAAAGATGAGCTTGAAGCTGGGGTTTTTCTGCAGCTGGTGGCCTGAAGAGAGGTATCATCACCTCAAGCGGTCTTTGCACCTCTGTTTCCCTTTTTTTACTAGAATCGTTCCTTTAATCTAATTTTCTCCAGTCTTTGTAAAGACTGACCTCTAGATCAGCCCCCTTCTCTTACCTCTGGTTACTCTCAAAAACATGATTAGGCCTGCCCCATCTGAAAACAGTAACTATAACATCCAAATATTCCTGGACAGCTCTTTCCCCACCTCAAACCCTGCCACTACCACAGTTGAAAGCTACTGCCTTCCCTCTCTTGTTTTCCACTATTGAAGTTCTCAATAATCATATTTCTTCACTTCTTCAACTTTGATTTGTATCCTTGAAATTTAAATTACATCCTTAGTATGCAACTAAATTTCTCTCTCAGTGGATAAAGGAGAGGGAACTACACTCAGCCAAGTCCCAGGATGCTGTTTTATAAGCATCATTATAGGTAATCTACACCTGCCATAAGAGAAAACAGGCTCTGAAAGAATGTTGATGACTTAATTTGTCATTTAATCCAGTGTTCCTTCCAGTCTTAAATGTCCTATCACATTTAGAGATAGACAATCCTCCTGTTGGTGACAAGGCCTAACTATCATGGCAGCAATTCTCAGTGGTGGTCGGAGACATAGTTTCAAGCTCCCCAGGGGATTCTGATATCAACCCCAGACCAACTGCCTCCACCACCCTTGCTGCATCCCCACAATGCCTGCTCCCTGGAACCCCATGGCAATCCCACTCCCTAGACCTCTTCCCAACCTCCCTAACCATATACCTTCCTCTTTGTCCTTGGCCATCTCCTAGAACGTGACTCCTGTCCAAGGTTCTGTGCAAGCCCTCCTGGGTATGATCTATATAGCATCTCCACTGGGAATTTATTAACTTCTGCAATGATACATGCAATTCCTGGCATGAACCTCTGAAGGCTCTGGGTTTAACAGGTCTTACTTCTCTCAAGTCAGCAGTTACACATTTCCATCTGTTCCTCAACCCATCCTAGAGGGATCTGGGAAGACCTCTTAGAGGACATAACAACAAAACTAAAGGGGAAAGCAGTGCCCTGGAGAAGCAGGACAGCAGGGCTTCCAGGAAGCAGGAGAAAGATGCAGAACATAGGACACAGAGCCAAGGAGCCCCTGGTCTGCTAAACAAAATGTGTTACTGGCATGGTAGAAATGTGCAAGAGGCAAAAATATTTCCCAAGAAAATGTCACCCATCTAGCTGAAAAGAAACTAAAAGAGGATCAAGTGATATAACAAAGGCAGAAAGTATCCATAATTAAATTCAAGACACAGAGGCAAATCATCTATAAGATCCCCTACAGTAACCTTAACACACTCTAGTACCTGTCATTGAGGCAGCCCTACTCCCTGTAAGGAGTAGTGTGAGAGTGTTGAGCAGCAACAGTCATAATGGCCTAGGGAGGGGTAATGGGTCAGCATGGGTGGTTTTACAGAAGGTGTCATGTTTCTCTGAGAGGACACCCTGGGTTCCACTGCATCTGCTACAAACTTGACCATGTCAGGCCATGTAGTGGACAACAATGTTGGCTTGTTCTTGCTTTAGATGCCCAAGCTTGCTCCTCCAGCCATTCCCTGGAAGTGCTGGAGTTCCCAATAACACTGCAGGGTAAATGTGAGGATAAGTTTATGTTGAGCGTGAGAAGAGTTCAGAGTATGACAATGGAACTAGGCAGCAGGCAGAAATCTGGAAATTCCAAGCTTAATACCCTTCACACAACTCTTCTTTCCAGGCCAAGTCCCCCCAGCATCCAAATTCTGCCATCACCTTCCACTCCATCTTCTTCCACTGATGCTTCTTCCCCCAGGGACACCCCCTGAACACCATACCCTCACCCCTGTTCTAGCCCAGGATCTCACAGCTTCTCACTCCAGTATATTCATACAAGCACATCTCCAAAATGCACCACCATGATCACAGCCAATTCCTGAAATCCTTTTACATCTAGACATTAACTGCAGAAATACCTGATCTTATATGCATGGCCCTCCATCCAAGAACCTGGCCCAACCTCAGGTCCAAATTTATTCTCTTGGCTCTTCTATGATCCCTGTTCTCCACCTAGTCTGAACCCTGGAATAGAGCAAAAGCACACTGAATCAGTTCTCTGGCCACTTCCTGGGGGTCCACCACTGCATGCAACACTTAAATGCATTAGTTGATGCTAGTATTTTCATTTATTTCTGGGGGGAAAAAAACCTGGATCAGAAAAGTTACACAAGTTTTATTAAGTTCCAGGGCATAGATTCAGACTTTTGTCTAACAGCCTCCATATTTTTGCTCCTTTCCTTCCAACTTGATGCCTCCCCAGAATACACTGTTGATTCCCACTTCTGTTTTTACCCAACAAGCATTGCCTCTTTACCTGGAATGCCCTGCTGCTTGCCATCACTTTAAATCTTACACCTCCTTCACAGCTCAGCTCCTTTCCTGCCAACTCAGTGGAGAATAATTACTTCCTTCATGCTGCCTTTGGCCCACGCACCTGACACATCACTATGGTTGTTCTGTTAGAATTGTTACTTTTCTCTTATTTTCCATGTCAAACAGCAATCTCTCTGATGGAGAATCTTTTCTAAGCATGACAGTACGTATGTCCCACTCTCCCCACACATGTTTATACAGAGCTGATGATCAACCAAGTCGAATAGATGTCAGGGTACCCAAGGCAATTAGTTCCAAAGCATGTTCTCAGTGAACTCCCTGGCAGAGATCATGCACTAGCAAATATGGAGAAAGCATCCCATCTCCTTCCACATCGTGGCCTGGAGTATTTTTTTATATGGGAGAAGCAGAAGAGAGCAATAAGTCCTAGATGATGAAGATGGGAAAACAGACTTGCCCTGTCAGAAACAATGGGTTTCTCGGTGGCAAGAGACAAGGGTCCCAAAAGGTCTTGAAGATGGAGGGAAAAAATAATGAATCAATATGAGAAGAATGAGGGATGAACCCCAGGACCCAAGCTTGCATGAGTTGTCAGGTCATAGTGAGCAAGTTTGTAATTTCTTAGATCCTCTATTTTCTGCTCAGTGAAACAGGAATACTATGGTATCCACCTCATACAGAGCTGGAATGATAATAAAATTGTGAGATATAATAACATTATGTTTTAAGATATTTACTAGCAAATATAGCATATAGTGGTTGTACAGCAATTATAGTGCATGGTCTACAGAGTGACTGTTCAACAACAGACTTTCAAGAAAAACCTAAATAAATAAATAAAAAGCCCTGAACTGTAAAGTATGCAAATTTCTATGGTATGATACTGCCCCCATGGCCAGTTTTAAGCTACAAACATAATGTCACTGAACTACTGCTAGTTGGGTCCAGCACACTACTGCTTGTAGCTCACAAAAAAATGTGAATCCTATTTGCCACTCTCTCCACCTCCCTGTAAAATGCAGACTTCTTTGCTGGGTAGAAAAAGAAACAAAAAGTGTGATTCCAATTTGGGTGTGAAGAGGTGGCTGAGACCTCAGGCAACCTTTCCCAGCAGAGGCTGAGGTCTCCTCCAAGTGTGCCTGCATGGACTCAACATAGATTTGACTGGGTTGAGTCACTGTGTGTGGGATGCAGCCAAGATCATCGAAATAGGCACTTGGAAGGAATTACAAGCTTGCCTGTTCTGAGAATTCTCTTCAAATGCACAAGAGGAGCCTTCTTATAGCATTCTCTTCCAGGAAAGATGGATAATGACTAGACAGCCTTTCAGATGTGGTCATTTTTCAACTTCCAAGGATGTGAAGAGCATCCTACGTTTTCCCTCATGATTAATTTCTACTTTGGTCCTCAGTTTGCCTCAGCTAGTCTGGTAAAGCACCTCTTTTCACAATTAGTACTTTGGTGATACTCATTTCCCACAGCAACATGTTGGGCAAGCAGCCCTCACATCCAGCTCATCACTACTCCCAAATAAACAGCAATTCCAACAGATATTCCTTCTATCCAATAGATATTCCTGAAACATACTCAACATTAGAGACCTCACTTTATAGAAAGTTCTAGAGACCTATTGTAGACATGCAGAAGAAAAACAGGAAAACAAAATTTCACTAGACAAAAGTGAAGGAGACCTTCTACAGACATTTTGAGGGATATGTGACTATCAAAGTAGATAGGGAAGGCTCCAAGTCTTTCTCAATTACAATATACAAATTTGATTGAAGAGGTGATCTCTAGAACTTAAGAGAGGAACAGATAGTCCCATTGTAAAGAAAGAAATTGGAAGAAAAAGGCATAGTGGGTCCCAAGCAAGTTCAAAGCCAAATGGTAGGTTCCACTGGATCTTAAGGCTGAAGAATCACCCTCTTTGGCTTAATACTCTTTCACTGGAGTTGCCACCATCCACCCTGGAGGCTCTGAAGGGCCAGCCCTCCCTTTTAGCTCTCTGCGAGGCTGTGCCCAGGAAGTTCTCGAAGGTGCCTGCACCCGTGAGGCAAAGTGGAATGATTTCAACTCAAAGGGAGGTGGGCCCCACCCTTTGAAACCTGGGAGACAACAGCCTTGCCCCCTGGGCCTGTGGAAGGAATGACAGTTGAGATCATCTTTAAATCACCTTCATGTGATCCCCTTTCCTTGAAGAACAGTGTACATTCACAGCCAAATAAATCCATGGGCCAGTCCTGTAGCATCCAAGAAGTCCAACTGACTTCCTTCACTCCATTCTATTCCTGGCTTTTGCTGAAATAGCTGATTAAGTCCATGAGCCCCACCTGTGATCTCTTTATGGTTGTTCAGCCATACCCTTTGTGTTCTCTTTAGAACATGCCTTCTCACTTTTGCAATACAGATAAATTGAGAATTTTCTAAATCTTCAAGCTCTGGTTCCTTTTCACTTAACAATTCCTCCCTCAATTTCTCTTTCCTGTCACATTTTACTATAATCAGTTAGGAGAAACCAAGCTTCTTCTTCAACAGTTTGCTTAGAAATCTTTTCAGCTAAATATCTAATTTCATTGTTCATAAGTTCTACCTTCCACAAAACACTAGAACATAGTTCAGTGAAGTTCTTTGCCATCTTGTAGCAAGGTACCAATACACATTCTTATTTTCATCTGAGACCTCACCAGAACTTCCCTTAACATCCATATTTCTAGCATGTACCTCATAACTCTTCCAGCCATTACTCAGTTCCAAAGCCATTTCCACAAGTTAGGCATGTGTTATAATAGCACCCCACTCTCAGTACCAACAGCTGTATTAGTCAGCTCAAACTAGCATAACAAAATACCATAGACTAGTGGCTTGAAAAAAAGAAATTTATTTTCTCTGTTCTGTAAGATGTGATCAGGGGGCCAGCATGGTCACGTTCTGCTGAGAGGTCTCTTCTGGCTTGCAGATGGCACTTCTCACAGTGTCCTCGCAAGTCAGAGAAACAGAGAAAGAGAGAGAGATCTTGTTTCCTTTCCATATAAGGCCACAATCCTATTAGATTAGAGCCCCAACCTTATGACCTCATTTAACCTTATTACCTCTTAGAGACCTTAGAGACCCTAGAGACATATCTCTAGATACAGTCCCATTGGAAGTTAGGGCCTCGTCATATGAATTTTGGAAAGATACAATTCAGTACATAGCACCCATTAACACTGCTTTTATTCCTCATTATACTGAAGATCTTATTTAGTACATTAGGGGAGGAGGGAATGAAACTCTAAGGAATGCAAAAAATAAAATCCTGATTTTTCACAAATGATATGATTATGTACATAGAAATCCCAAGAGAATCTATAATTAAATCATTAAAATTAATGACTTTTCTGAAAGGTTACTAGATATAAAATCAAGATACAAAATAATTTTGTATATACTAGTCATATAAAAGATGTGTATAAAACATACAAATCAAATAAAAGTTAAAAATTATAGATACCATTTAAAATACCATGAAAATTTCAAGAACCAAGTAATAAATCTATCAAAAGGTATTTATGTGTTTATGGCAAACATCATTAGATAAATTAAATTGAGAGAAGGAATGCTTAAATAGAGAGACTGCCATCTACATGGATTAGAAAATTCAATATGAAAGAAAGAAAAAAGAAGCTAAAAGAAGAAAGAAAAGAAAAGAAAAAAGAAAGAGGAAGAAAGGAAGGGAGGTGGGGGAAGGAAGGAACAATATACTATGTTCATGACTAGAAAGACCCATGTCATAAAAAGGCCAATTATCCCAAAAATGTATCTACAAATATATCATGATTTTGTTTTTGTAAAATCTAAGCAGCTTATTTTTAAATGTATTTAAAAGGATAATGCCTCAAAGCCAGTTCTGGAAAAGAAAGTCAAAGACTAATGTGGCAATTACAAAAGTATTACAGTGCATAGTCACAGACAAAAAGATCACTGGAAGAGCAAAGAAAGTCCAGACAGAGTCTCAGAGACATACAAAGCCTGCTTACATGATAGAAGAGGCACTGGAAACCAGTGGGGCTTGTCAAAACCCACAGAACTTTAGAGTAAAAGGAGTGAACTTTAATGCCTACACATTTTAAAAATTGATCAGGATTTCAGGGCAACCTCAGATAGAATATAAATTGTGACAGGAATCTAACTGCAATACAAATACATGACATAATCTTTGAAAGGTATGGGGAAGAATAGACTAACCTAAGTAACTTTAGAAAATGGAGTTGGACTGGGAAGTGTAAGCCTCAAGACAAAAGAAAGTGCCTGTGAACAGTGTTCTGGTTCGTAAATTTGTCTCTCACAGGAGTCACCTAATAATTCTGAGACTGTTGTACATATACACTGGGATGAAACGAATAAATGAAGCATGGAGAACAAGATCCAGGTTTCTGACTGCTGGAGAGGAAAATTACAGATAAGCAAGGGGAGAAAACTAGAATAAACATGTGCTACTAGATTAGAATTAGAGACGACAGTATGAGTTCATGTTTAGCTTAGTAAAGAAACTGATGAGTAGACAAAGAAACAATGATAATTACATGAGTTAGTATATATATATGGATATTCCTGGGTCTGATCTCTGAGAAGGTCTAGAAGAGTCTCTAGAAACAGTGATACCCAGTAGCAAAGAACATACCAAAAGCCCACATCTTAGATTCTAATATGTTTCTTAAACAAAAGGAACAAGAATGCTTGGAGAAATGGCTGATTCTAGAGTTGGGGCAGGGAGTATACAAGATGGTCATGTAACATCTTTTAGTGCATCTAGAAAGCAAGAAAATGCTAAAAAAAATCAAAGGAGTGGGGGTGTTCCTTAGAGGTGAACCCGAAAAAGCTACCAATGGCCAAAGCTGAAATAATTTCAGTAACAAAATACATACAGTAGTATTGGATTTTTTTTTGAAGAATAAAATATTAATTCACACTAATATAAATTAATGACTGAATAAATACATAAGAAGGGAAAGAAGGGATAAATCTCCATTAGAGAAGAATTCCAAAATAACTTACATAGCTATTCCCTCCACCAGAAAGGGAACTTACTATCCTCTTCCATTGTAATGGAAAATGTTAATAATATGGGAAACTGGGTGAGGAATATACATGAATTTTCTGTATGATTTATATAGCTTTTCTGTAAATATAAACTATTCTAAATTAAAATGTTTATTTAAAAGAATCCAAATTCAAAGCATAGAGTCTCCAATACATGGTACTGTAAAAATTGTTTATTCATATAGGTTAAATGATACTCTCCAAAATAAATTCAAGATGTGGCAAATCAATACTGTATAATTTTTAAAGTAAATTATACCACTTGGAGTTAAGGATGATAATTTTAAATAACACACAAATATAACAACCCTAAAGAGAATAAACTATAAATTTGACTATATTAATATTAAATTCTTCTTCACAATAAAAAATACTGAAAAGAAAATATAAGCCACAGAAAGAAAATATTTTTACATATGAAACAGACAAATGTAATCTTGACAAAATTAAAACAATCTACTTGAACAAAAGCAAAAAACATGAATAGGAAATGTGCAGAAGAATAAGCCCAAGTGGAAATAAACTTATGAAAAATGCTAAGGACACTGCAAAGTAATATAGTCATAAAATATGACATCATACCCATCAGATTTTCAAAAGTGAAAACTATGAAATCATCAAACATTCACAATGTTGATAAACAATGAGTACTCTCTTCCACAGATATTGGCAAGGTAAATCTGCAAAACCATATTAGAGAGCAATATGTCAATACCTAATACAATAGGCCTATATCGATGAGTTGGCAATTCTACTTCAAGGTATGTATCCCAAGAAGTACGTCCATGTGCTCACAAGACACATACAAACATGCATACTGCAGAACTATCAATACTGGCAAAATACTGAAAACTATCCAAATGTCTGTAGAGAAATAGGTAAATATAAATGAATATAGAGTTAAAATATACCCCACTGTGGTATCTAAATAAATGGACTAGACCTATATGTATAAAATACTGATTGTAAAGGGTATTACATGATTTTCTAATCTATGTAGATTATAAACAGTATAATACTATTTACTTAAAAATATTATATTGAGTATATTAAAGATATAAATATATTAAATATATTAAGATATTTTGAAATAGATATTAAATATGTTAAAATAATGATATGTATACTCAACACTCTGAATTCACATCAGTAAATGCTCATGGGTAGCATAAAAAAAAAGAAACCTGGGCATAGGTTCAAATGTGTACCTATAAGATTTTACTTTAGAAACATAATATGAAGCAAACTGATTAAGTAATATTTGTCACATGTGGGTGGTGGGGCATAAATGTTTGTAATATGATTTTTTAAAATTTTTTACATTCAAATGCTTGTACAAAAACCAAGATAACTAATGAGACGTGACCTATGATAAAAATACAAGCCCTGAGCAAGCCCTAAACTCATTAATCACAGAAGTAATATTAGGCAATTCTGGGTTATTGTGGTTACAGAAAAGAAATGCAAATGTCATAATTTTAACAATGTAAATATAATAACTAGCAAAAAAAAAAGGGAAACTAATGGTTATGGAAATGAGAGGACATTTGCTTATGATAATTTCATTTTCTTCCTTACTAGAGATTCAAATATTCAGAGCAGGTAGTTAAAAAGTACTTAAATTTTTTTGGTTTTTCTGATTTGATTTTATAACCACAGAAGAATAATTTAGTAAGTAATAATTCCCTTGATTAAGAAATATCTATCAAATTCCAGTAATATCTTTAGTTCTATTTATATTCACTTTTCCTCAAAGTCAAGTAAAAATAAATGCAATGATTTTACTAAAAATAGTTTTGGTCATATAATTCCATTTTTCCTAGATTACCTCTTTATATCCATCTATAAATATGCAGAGCCAGACACCTAAAATGATTTTCTCCAGATAAAAATATTGATTATTTTGGGAGGAGGAGAACTTTTGTGATTGTTATTTTTTTTGTATTTACATTTGTATGGTAAGAAAAAGAAATATTTATTAAAAATACAATTACTATTTTAAGACTCATAAGGCAATGAGAATAAAATACAACATATGAGAAACAGAGAGCCTATGATCATAAATTTTAAAGAAGGGAACACAAACTAAATTGGAGAAGTTCAAGAACAACTCAGGGAGAGCAGATTTTAACTAGATCTGGAACAGATCTTACTGTTCCAGTAAGTGAAGGATCTAATGTATGATGGGGAATGGGGGCAACTAACCTGAAAATGATTGGTTCACAGAATGTATTTAAAATTGTAGGGAATATAGTATCTATTTGTGACACATTTTCAATAGAAGGAGTTGGCCATTAATACTAGTGTGTGAAAAGTTCTGCAAAAGCACAGAAAAATGGGACTGTCCACAGTATCTGGTAGATCTCAGAAGGATTCATAGAATATGGAACATTCAAGTAGGTTCTCAGTCGGAAAATCATGAGGTTTCCAGGAAGATTAGAGGGGTAAAGTATTCCAGTATGGAAAAAAATGCAAAAAACACAGAAATGAGGCAACTTGTTGTGATTAAAATATCAGAGCCATTATGCTAAGTGAAATAAGTCAGGCAGTGAAAGACAAATACCATGTGATCTCGCCATTAACAGGAACCTAAACAACAAAACAAAGAAACAAATGAAATATAACAAAAGACACTGAAATAGAGGACAGGTAATCAGGGACCAGAGGGGAGAGGGGAGGGAATTCCAGGGGAGAAGGGAAGGGTTGACAGGAACAAATATAGAGGACACATGGACTAAACTAGGGGGGTTGGAAAGGGGAGGGAGGAGGGGAGGAATGGGTGGGTGGGCTGGAATGGGAATGAAGGATAGAAACTGTACTGAATAAACTAAAATAAAAAATTAAAAATAAATAAATAAAATAAAATGCATTAATAAAATTAAAAAAAATATCAGAGCCTGAGAGGGAACAAAGAAAGGTGAGGTTGCAAAGGCAGGCAAGTGTGGTAATGTTACTACTACCTTTGATGATTTCCAAAACAGCTTACACTTCTAACAGAGAATCATTAACAAACTTTTCCCTAGAGAAGAGTGGTGCTGGGAAATACCATGATCAAATTTGTCTTTTAAAAAGATACTCAGGAGGAACTGAATGAAAGGAAAGAAGGAAAAAAATTTAAACACATCCAAGGCAGGGAGGGTCATCCACATGTTTGAGCACCTACTCTAAGGGAAACATTTTGAGAAATAATTATGAGGCAGACTGAATCTATAGGTGGCAAATGATTTCCTGTGGGAAACAGGAGCAGGTTGGGCTAAGGATGAGTGAGTAACCAGGTGGATGGGGATGCTCTTCAACTAATAAATAATGTTGGTGAACAGTTTGGGGTCAAGCTAATGAGTTCAATTTTAAACAGGTTGAGTGTAGGTGCCTGTCTTAGACCAGGGACACAGATGTCACATCTTCAGCATTTGGTGGTAACTGAAGCCTTCAGAGTGGACAGATTGCCTGGGAAGGGCAGGAGAGTAGGCTGAGCAGTAAGCTGAATGTATAAGCCTGGAAATATACCAATTCAGGCATCCCCTATCCTGTCCTGTACTTAAGTGGCTGATTATTTTTAGGCAGCCTGTCAGATTATATTTATCCATCTTGCTGGTTTCAGCACTTTGTTCCATCTTGTTGATATCATCTAGAATCTTAATTCAATCAGTCAACAGATTAGCCATCCCAGACTTTCAAGTTTAAAGTGGTTTCTGTCTAGTACACACTAGTCACCCAACTTCTTAATAAAATAACCATAAAAATGATAAAATATCACACAATCACTCAAAAATTACAACTTGATAAAATAGCAAATGTGCCATTTCTTCACAAACATTTTTGGAACTAGTACAGAAAGTCTAAGAAGAAAACAGCAACAAGGTTAAGATGTAAAAGAAAATGGTTTATAAAATTAATTGCGGGGGGAAAATTGTAATCACTCAAATGAAAGCCACACTGACAGTTGAGAACACAGAATAAATTATACGAATGGACACACTTTAAAAGTTGCCTCTGAATCTATATAAAAGAGCAAAGAAAATAAAAAGGTGATAGCTGCAAAAACCAGAGCACCATCCTTGGAATGCAGGGGTTGCTAAGATTTGTGTAAATAACTTTGGAAGGAATAACAAAAGCTATAATTGAAGAAAAACATCCTCAAATTCAACAAAACAATGAAATATAGGAACATGAGAACTGAAAGGGAGGAAATATAATGAAATGTAACATGTACTACTTGTCACATACTAAAAAAATCTGTCAAAGATATCCTACAAGAATTCAAGCTCAAAGAGAGAGAAGGTAGGACAGATCTAAAGGAACAAAAATAAAGCTGGTCACTATCTCCTGCAGAATCTGCATGCTAGAGAGCATAAACTTGGATCCAACCAGTATCCTTCAATATAAAAACCACAGTGGAATACTGCACAGCAGAAAGAAAGAAGGGACTCCTACCATTTGTGACAGCATAGATAGAATATGGAGAATATTATGCTAAGTGAAATAAGTCAGGCAGTGAAAGACAAAGACCATATAATCTCACCTATAAGAGGAATCTAATGAACAAAATAAACTAATGAATGAAGTAGAACCATAGGTATGAAAATATGGAACTGACTGACAGTGACCAGAAGGAAGGGGGAGGGAGATAATGGTGGAAAGAAGGGGAAGGGACTAGACAAAGAATATGTATGAATGACCCACAGACATGGACAACAGTGTGGGAATTGACTGGGAGAGGGGGTTTGGGGGAGAGGGTGAACTGGGTGGCAGAAGGCAAAGAAGGAAAAATTGGTACAACCATAATAGAATAACAAAAAGTGATTTAAAAAATAAAATAAAACAAAGAACAGAAACAAAATGTATCTGTATAAACAAAGGACTTTAGAAAAGAAAAAATATCTATATTTTATTGTTGAAATAACTACTGAAAGCATTCTGCAAATAATAGGAGTTAAATTGATGGTAAGAGACTAAATATAGAAAAACTGTATAAATGACTTTCAGATTTTCAAGAAAAGATTATTGGCACACACAACTTTACCAAAATTATCTTAGGAAGATTTTAATAAGCCATACCTGTTTGAATGTCTCAGGAATTAAATCTGCAATAAGATAATTTTATATTGAAACACCCATTCTTGTATTTTTGTAGTTTGATTTTTTATATTTAATTGTCTTTAATCAGCAAGTACTTTCATAATAACTCTTACATAAAACATATCATGTCCTTTAAATTTTGCATCACCTGTGAAATTGATTACCATGTCTTTGCTATCTTAATGTAGTAAGTCTTTGATATTGTTGAACACAATGGTTTCAACTGTCAAATTAAATCAAATATTATTTTATTAATGCTCTGAAACAGTTTTAACCAATTGCAAATATATTTTAACCATAAACCATATTTTCCATATTATCTATGAGATTACTATGCAAGACCATCACATATACTGCTCAAACCAAGATATACTATTTCTATAGAATTATTCTCATTTGCTAGTCTAATAAACCTATCAAAAACAAATTGAAAGATGTTAGCCTAAGCCAACATGACTTGTTCTTGGGATGTTGGTACCTAGGGATCACTTTTTCCTTTCTAAGTATTCACTAATCTCCTTTCAAATAAATCATTTATCACTTTTTCGTGGCTGAACATCAAATTCACTAGATAGCAAATCAAAAACTTAATAATTCAACTATTTTTCAAAAATTTAGATTTTTAAGCATCTTTGATATTCTGATACCATTCCCCTTTTCAAATACTATTATTAGTGCACTTGCATATAATTCAGCAAATTTCCAGTGTCTTGTGATAGTTATTCAGTTGAATCTGGGAGCAGATTTTAAAAAGGTGTCAAGGGAAAGACAGATTTATTTACTTATCGAGGAACAACTGAATGCCCATATCATGCTTGATCTTACGAAGTTTAATTTAGTTAAAGAACATAACACGCCACTGAACTGGGGTTGAATTGCATCCTATGTATTTATTTTGAAAGTGAAAAAACTAAGGCTTTGATCCATGAAGTGACTACTTAAAATCACACAAATAACAAGCCACTTTGTTAGCACAAGGTTCTAACCCAATAATTTTTACACTGCAGCAAGATTCTGCTTTGCTTTATCATCTGTTAATACCACACAGTATTCCTGAAGCACTGACATTCTCTTTCCTTGTGACATTTTAAAAATCAAAACTTGAATTTAAAAGTCAATTCTGCCAAAAGTTTACATTTGTTTTCTCACCATTTTTCCTCAGTTGAAGCTAATTTATGTAACTTGGCCCTATCTGACATGTCTTCAAGTGATATCCTTGTTTTTTGCTATTACCCTGTGCACTGCCTCCCAACTTCTGTACTTGTCTGACACCACAGGAGAGGCCCTGGGCAGTCACCTCCTGTCCCCCACTCACTGGGATCATTTCTGAGTTAGATTATTACCATTTCATTATTTAAAGACCTTTCCTCCTAAAATTTTAGAACTTTTCTTTCATGTAGTCTGAGTTTCTAAGTTATCCTTAGTTTTTCCTTATATTTCATGTCTATTACAATACATTTAAATGAAACAGTTTCTCTTTCTCCCAAACGTTTTTTCCTTTCTGCAATTTCAGTTACCCATGGTCAGCTGCAGTCAGAAAATATCAAAATTTTCCAACCATCAGCACTGCCTGCTCCTGACATCCAGCCATTGATACCACCATGGCTTCATGTCCCAGAACCACTTGAAGCAGATAATGCCCCTTCTGATGTATTGTCAGAAGGTCAACAGTAGCTTAATGCTACATCGTAGTATTTACATTATTCACCTTACTTCCTCTCATCACACAGGCATTTCAATAGCTTACATCATCATGATATGATACTTGGAGAAAAAGACAGAGAGCACATTCATAAAACCTTTATTATAGTTTATTATTATTAGTTATTGTTAATCTCTTATTGTGCGTAATTTATAAATAAAACTTTATTATAGCTATGTATATATAGAAAAAAACGGTATATATAGGGGTTGGTACTATCTGCCATTTTAGTCATTTACTAGGGTTCTTGAAACATATCACCCACAAATGGGGGGTGCTGCATTATCAATTAATTATTTTCCTTCTGAAATCATTACAATGATAACAGATCTACAAAGTCCCAAATTTGACATAAATATTTTGGTTGTTTTCAAGGTGCTTGTCCTGGGCATGGTAGAAGGCAGTCCCTGAAGATCAAGAACACCTGCATTGGCTAGAGATGATTCTACAGTCACTGAACACCAAGAACAACAGCCAACTCATCTAAACTATCTTGTTTCCACTTCAGAGGATTCTTGGGTTGGGGACCCCTTGTACACTGGGTGGTCTCACTTTCAAGTTGTCACTATATCCTTCTTGGTATTTCTTGAGATAGCCTCCCTGGCACCCAAATGTTCCACGTCAGACTGTCTGAGTCCAGTAAGGCAGTCCGTTCTCAGCAGTAGATATTCTTTTCCCTAGTTTCACCAGTACCTCATTTATGTTCTTTGCTCTCTGCATCCATCCATTTCTTCCTCCACCTTTCAATGCTCACTTTTTAACTATTTATTTCCCTACTCACTCTAGGTTACCTGAGTCTGACAATTTTCTTTGGACAAGGGAACTTGCATTTACTCAACTGCTACTAAGTCCTACCTAAGTGCCAAGCCCTTTGCTTACTGTGAAGAATTATAATATGAATATGATACCATTCCTACCCTGAAAGAGCTCAAGGTCTAATGAAAAAGAGATTTTATAAATAAATGTCAATAATTCAATTTAATAAGTCTGATGATAGAAATATAAAGGGAAAAAGTGAATGAACAGTTAAAATTCAATTTAAGTTTTGTACAGAATCTGCTGTAGAAAATAATATGAGGAAGAAATTCCTACAAGATAAAAATCAAAAGAAAAAAAAACCCACATCTTGAAAAATTCAGTTCTTAAACTAGCTAAGTACAGGATGTATATTGAGATATCCAGTGGGGAACCACTGAAGATTTATAAGCAAAGAACTGTTTGATAAGCATTTATCTTGAAAAAGATGTTTCCTATGGCAATATAGGGAAAGGTTTGAAGGAAAAAGAGGAGAGAGAAAGAAAAGTCAGCAGGCTGTTTAATAATCTAAGTGATCATCAGGACCTGGAAGTGGCAGAAAAATGACACATATTTGGAAGATTTATGAGGTAGAATGGATATAATCTATTGACAGAGTAGCTCTAAAGAGTATGGAGGTAATTATTCAGAATGACCCCAGTTTCTGGTTAGTTAAAAAATTATTTCAGGGCGGAGAAAATAGGATGAATAGGTGGAGCACAGGGGATTTCAGCACTGTGAGACTACTGTGTAAGCTCTTCTAATGATGGATATATGTCATTATACATTTATCAAAATCTCTTGAATACACAACACAATGCGTGAGCCCTACATATACTATGACCTTTTGTTACTAATAATTTATGGCATTCTGTTGGCTCATCAAATGTACCACACTAATGCAAAATGTTAAGAGCAGGGAGAAAAGAGGAGAGAAAGTATATGGGAATGCTATACTTTCCACTCAATTTTCCTGTAATCCTAAAACTTTTCATGAAAAAAGTCAATTATTTAAAAAATAAATAAAATAGGCCCTGGCCAGGTAAGCTTGGCTGGAATGTCATTCTGTACACCAGAAGTTTGTGAATTCTATCCCTGTAGGTGGTCATACAGAAGACAATCAATCTCTCTCTCTCTCTCTCTCACTCTCTCTCTCTCTCTCCCCACTCCACCCCACCCCTCCATTTTCTCCTCTCCCTAAAATCAATAAATATATTCTTGGGTGAGGATTAAAAATAATAATAATAATAATTAATAAATAAAACAGGAGTGATACCAATTTGACGTCTCCCAGCATCTTGGGTATGCCACTTGAGGTTGGCCATAGAGGAAGGCCTTCTTCTTAAATACAGTCTACAGAGTAAGTATTTGGAAGGCCTGTCTCTACATTTCCTTTGGAACCCAGCATTCTGTTTCAGAGGGCTAGATTCATGCCTTTGATGTTCCTTTTGTAGCAGGATGCTGCAGTTCTGGATGTGACAGGAGAGAGGGGGCATGCCCCATCACAGGAGTTGCACAGAATGTTTTTGTCTCATATGACCCCAGATTTCCTGAATGATATAATTCCTGTTAACATATTATACATTCATAAACCTGAACATAAATACAAAGTCTACAGCTAGTTTGTGCATACAGATTTCTGACTTATCATAGCTATAGAATCTGGAGTTTTTCAGTTTATGTACCCCATAGTTCAAATGTGAAACAGTATATAGACTGAGAACTGCATTTCATACAATTCTAATGGATACATGAAGACAGGAGCAATAGAAGAATAAAAAGGAAAAAAATAAAAAGATGTGAAAAACCTCCAATTCAACATCTAGAGAAAGGTGTCCTGTCAACTCCTTGCCAAGTAGATCAATACATTACCCAACATAATATCTGCCCCCAAGATAAAAATAATTAGAAAAAAAGCTACCTGCTTCCTTGCATGCAGAGATATAAATAGAGTGTGACCCCCAAAACAGGGAACACACGACACATGAATTTAGAGTACAAAAGAGACAGTCATGATTCCTAGCTGTTGTAGCCACGCATCTAGGAATAAGCAATTCATCACTTCCAAAGGGTGTTTACTCAATTTCAAACACATCTGATGCCAAGAGAACCTATTTATCTATGTACAGACCAAAAAGAACAGATCTACCTTCAATAATTAATTCATTCACTTAACCTATGAATTGGGTATATACACTGTGTGCTATGGACTTAATGTTTGTGTTTCCCCTTAAATTCACATGTTTATAGTCTTTACCCTCATGTGATGGTGTTTGTTTAGAGGTGGAGCTTTTGGGAGGTAATTAGGTTTAGATGAAGTCATGAAGGTGGGGACCCTGTGATGGGATTAGTGACCTTATCAGAAGAAACACCAGAGCTCTTTCTCTCTTTACCAGCAGGTAGAAGGGGTCCATCTGCAAACCAGGAAGAGGTTTCTCACCAGGAACCACACCTGCAAGCATGTAGACCTTAGACTTCCCAACCTCCAGAACCATGACAAATCATTCCTGTTGTTTAACACACCCAGTCTATAGGATTTTGTTATGGTAGCTGAGCTATATCAGGTACTGTGTTATGTTGAGCATTGGTTATAAAATGGGGAAAAACAGTCCCCAGATCCATGGAGTTTATTATCTAGGACGGATGCATATTAAACAAAAAGTAAACACATAAATACATAGTTATGCAATGTGATAATTGCTAAGAAAGAAAAGTACTGGAGTCTGTGAAAGAGAAAAGTAGAAAAGGGTGATTAAAATTGAGAATTTTTTCTTTAACATACAAGTTTAGAATTATGTTTTTAAAATTTTACTGGGGATTTTCTAGATTAGTGATTTCTAATTTAACTTAATTATAGTGGTATAACATGTTCTTTAACATTTTACTCTTTTGAAATTTCGTAAGATTTAACTCTGTGACCAGTGAATGATCTGTCTTGTTGGGTGTTCAACAAGTACTTGAAAAAAATGTGTACTCTGTAATTGTTGGATATAGTGTTCTAGTCTAGAAATGTTAATTATGTCAAGTTAGCTGATAGTGTCACTTACATTTTCTATAGCCTTACTGTTCTTTAGTTTATGTCCATTTTTAAGAGAATAAAGTGGAAACACTGTTCTAGATTTTTCTATGTTTCCCATGAGATTTGTCAGATTTTTACCTCATAAACTTTGACACTTCATATTTAGAATTGTCCTTCCAGTGAAATTGAGCCTTTTATCATTGTAATTCCCAATGGCAGTGATTTTCAACTGGTGTACTGTAAGAATTTTTAAAGCATGCAATACGTAACTATTTAGTCAGGGGCACTAGACTCTTTTCTTATTTTTTTTTAAATTTTTTATTTTAGTTTATTCAGTACAGTTTCTATCCTTTATTCCCATTCCAGCCCACCCACCCACCCATCCCTCCCCTGCTCCCTCCCCTTTCCAACACCCCTAGTTTTGTCCATGTGTCCTCTATATT
>CM052542.1:99140071-99183809 GCA_028533065.1 Trachops cirrhosus | reverse complement strand
AGTCTGCAATCCCACCAACAGTGCACTAGGGTCCCTTTTTCTCCACAACCTCTCCAACACTTGTTGTCTGTTGTTTTATTTATGATGGCCATTCTGACTGGTGTGAAGTGGTATCTCATTGTGGTTTTAATTTGCATCTCTCTGATAGCTAGTGATACTGAGCATCTTTTCATGTGTTTCTGGATCCTCTGCATGTCCTCCTTGGAGAAATGCCTATTCAAGTCCTTTGCCCATTTTTTGATTGGGTTGCTTGTTTTCTTCAAGTGGAGTGGTCATGTAAGTTCTTTATATATTTTGGAGATTAAACCCTTGTCTGAGTTATCATTGGCAAATATGTTTTCCCATACAGTTGGTTCTCTTTTTATTTTAATGCTGTCTTCTTTAGCCATGCAGAAGCTTTTTATTTTGATGAGATCCCATTTGTTTAAATGGGATCTAAAACCTTTTCTTTTAGATTGTCAAATTAAAAGATGACAATAGCCCACACAATAGTAGCCGCCTGCTGTGAATGAATCAAAATTATACCTATTTCTTGTAAGATCAGCAAAAAATATATTTTTGGTGTGCTGAAGAATTTTAGTAATTAGTTTACATGTGCCATGAGATGAAAAACATTGAAAATCACTGCTCATGCTATAAAGTCTACTTTGTCTGATATTAAGGGAGCTTCACCAGCTTTCTTTTGCTTACTGTTTTCACAGCATATCTCTTTTCTTTCCTCTCAACACACATACACCTTTATGTTTAAAATGCTTGTAGACAGCATATTTTTTTCTCAGTCTTATGCTTGTTAATGATAGAAGGTCTGATTTGATCAGACCTGTTACTCCATCATGTCATGTGCAGGAAACACCATGTTCTTTGTTATGAGTGCCATTACTATGCAATGCCTTCCTTTTCCAGTTTGTAGTGCCCCAAAGGCAAAAACTGATATGTAACTCTGTTAAAATGCATGTTAGATGCAACCAATTGCCTCAGACTATTGAGACTTTAAAGATCATTTTTATTTTTTCTAATCAGAAGCAGAGCTTCACAGACTTCAGTGTGAGTATACATCATTTGGAGACCTAATTAGATGTGGATTCTGATTCAGGAGATCTAAGGCAAGGCTCCAATTTATGCCAGCAATGAGGCTGTGTGTGGCACACTTTGAATAACAAGGGTCTACAGAATTTGCTAATTCACAATCACTCAGGTCTTCTAATTCTGAGGTTACAAACTTGAATGACTTGATGGTGGAAAGTGGGCATGTGAGAGTGTGAAGTCAGCAGGGGCCAGTGAAGAGAGCTAGCACAATCAAGAACAATAAAATTTAAATATTTTAAACACTATGCTACCCCCCAAAATTGATAAGGTGAATTCAATATTCATTTGGTTATGATTACTGTTCAATGTCTTTATCCATATATTAGATTTTCTTTTTATTAATCATTTAATTTTTATTTGAATACAGTTGTCTCCATTTTCACACCACCACTTTCCCCCACCACACCCACACCCACACTCACCTCCCACCCTAAATCCTACACCCCTTTGGCTTTGTCCATGGGTCCTTTATACATAATCCTTGAGGACCCCTTCCCTTCTTTCCCCCATTATCTCCTTCCCCCATCCCTTCTGGTTACTATCAGTTTGTTCTTTATTTCCATGTCTCTGGTCATATTTTGCTTGCTTCTTTGTTTCATTGATTAGGTTCCACTTATAGATGAGATCATATGGTATTTGTCTTGCACCCCTTGGTTTATTTCACTTAGCATAATGCTCTCCAGTTCCATCCATGCTGTCATGAAAGGTACGAGCTCCTTCTTTCTTTCTGCTGTGTAGTATTCCATCATGCAAATGTAACCACAGTTTTTTGATCTACACATTTACTGATGGGCACTTAGGCTGCTTCCAGCACTTGGTTATTGTAAATTGTGCTGCTATCAACATTGGGAAGCACAGGTTCTCCTGATTTGGTGTCTCAGGACTCTTAGGGTATAATCCCAGCAGAGGAATTGCTGGGTCAAAAGGCATGTCCATTTTTAGTTTTCTGAGGAAGTTTCATACTGTTTTCCACAGAGACCACACCAATCTGCATTCCCATCAACAGTGCACTAGGGTTCCCCTTTCTCCACATCCTCTCCAACACTTGTTGTTTGTTGATTTGTTTATTATGACAGCCATTCTGACTGGTGTGAAGTGGTATCTCATTGTGGTTTTAATTTGCATCTTTCTGATGGCTAGTGATGCTGAGCATCCTTTCATATGCCTCTGGGTCTTCTGTATGTCCTCCTTGGAGAAGTGTCTGTTCAGGTCCTTTGTCCACTTTTTAAATGAGTTTGTTTGTCTTCCCAGAGTGGAGTCATGTGAGTTCTTTATATATTTTAGAGATCAAACCTTTGTCCAAGGTATCATTGGCAAATATGTTTTCCCAGATAGTTGGTTCTCCTTTCACTTTAATACTGTTTCTTTAGCCATGCAAGAAGTTTTTATTATGCTGTAGTCCCATTTGTTTATTCTTTCCTTTATGTCTCTTGCTCTAGGGGATATATTGGTGAAAATATTGCTGCATGGAATATCTGAGATTTTGCTGCCTATGTTCTCCTCTGGGGCTTTCATGGTGTCACAACTTATATTTAAGTCTTTTATCCACCTTAAATTTGTTTTTGTGTATGCGGTAAGTTGGTGGTTGAGTTTCTTTTTTTTTTGCATGTAGCTATCCAAATCTCCCAATACCATTTGTTGAAGAGGCTATTTTCACTCCACTTTATGCTTCTTTCTCATTTGTCAAATATTAATTGACCACAGAGACCTGGGTTTATTTCTGGGCTCTCTGTTCTGTTCCATTGGTCGATGTGTCTGTTGTTATGCCCGAAACAGACTGTTTTGATTACCATGGCCTTGTAATATAGTTTGATGTCAGATATTTGATCCTTCCTACTTTGTACTTCTTTCTCAAAATTCCTGAGGCTATTTGGAGTCATTTGTGGTTCCATATAAATTTTTGAAATGTTTGCTCTATATCTGTGAAATATGTCATTGGTATTTAATAGGGATTGCATTGAATCTATAAATTGTTTATATTTCTCCCTTTTTATTCACAAATATATCTTAAAATTGACATAGGTCTCATTAAAACCCATATATTTCTCTGTCTTTAAAATATATATATATATTTAAAATATATCTATCAAAGACTTTCACTTACCAATATATGAAGTTCCTCCACATGTTTTTATGGCTTAATAGTTCATTTCTTCTTGGCACTGAATAATATTCCATTGTCGGGATGTATCAAAGTTTATTCATCCATTCACCTACTGAAGGACATCTTTGTTGCTTCCACATTTTGGTAAATAAAGCTGCTATAAAGATTCATGTGAATGCTTTTGTGTTCATGTGTTTTCGATTAGTTGGGATAAATATCAAGGAGCATGACTTCTGGGTCACACAGTATGAGTACATTTACTTTTGTAAGAAACTGTCAAACTTTCTTCTAAAGCAACTATACCATTTCGAATTACCATCAGCAATAAAATACAGTTCCTGTTGCTCCACATTCTCACCAGCATTTGATGGTATCAGTATTTTGAATTGTGGCCATTCTAACAGGTGTGTAGTGGTATTTAACTTTTGGGTTATTTTTCAGTTCGTGAATGTTATATGATATTAAACATCTTTTCATATGCTTTTCTGCCATGTGTATATCTTGTTTGGTAAGGTTTCTGTTCACATCTTTTGCTCATTTCTTAAAAATGTATTGTTTGTTTTCTTCATTACTATATAAATAGTTCTTTGTATATTACTGATAAGTATTTTGCAAAGATTTTACTGATATTACTGATTTGTATTTTGCAAAGATTTTCTCCCACTCTGTAGCTTGTCTTCTCATTTTAAGTGTCTTTGTCACAGAATTTTTTATGCTAATTAAGTCTAACATCAATTTATTATTGACGGTTCTTTTGGTTTTGAGTCTAAGAAGTCATCATTAAACCCAAGGTCATCTAGAATTTCAGTTCATCATAAAACTACAAAAGATGATACACCACTTAAAATCAAAAGTTTACAGCAAGGAATAGTGGTTATTTCTTTTTTAAAAAAGGATTTTACTTATTTATTTTTAGAGGGAGAAGGAGGGAAAAAGAGAGGGAGAGAGACATCAGTGTGTGGTTGCCTCTCACACACCCTCTACTGCGGACCTGGCCTGCAACCTCCAGGCATGTACCCTGACAGGGAATCGAACCAGCAGCCCTTGGGTTCACAGGCCAGCACCCAACCAACTGACCACACTAGTCAGGACTGGTTATTTCTTTATAACAAGATGACTGAAAGGAAAACTAACTTGGAATAAATTAGGCTACTGGTGAGTTCAGTTTTTTTTTCTTTTATTTTTCTCCTCTGAAAATGTGTAGATATGTGGGCACAAGAAAAAGTTCCATTAAAAAAATCAAGAAGGAATGATTCCAAACTCACTCTACGAAGCTAGCATTTCCCTGATAGCAAAACAAAAGACATTATAAAAAGAAAAAAGAAAATTATAGGCCAATGTCCTTGATGAACATAGATTGAAAAATTCTCAACAAATTATTAGCAAACTGGATCTGACAATACATTATAAAGATTATACACCATGACTTAGTGAAATTTACCTCAGGGATGCGAGGATGGTTTAACATCCATAAATCAAACAATGAGATAGCACATTAACAAAATAAAGAATAAAATATTTATTTGCAAAGTAACTATAAATACTTACAGGAGGATTATAATTATTATTGGATAGTTTTATATTAGTTTAAAAATGTATAGGTTGAAGATCATTTGGATTAATAAGAAAGATACATTGATAGAAGACAAATATCAATCATTCATTCTTCAGGGAACCTAATGAAATAACTAGGCATTTTTTTTAAATTATAGAGAATAACGTCTCATACACCTAGGGAAGAATGCTACCAACTTATTGGATATTTTTGGGAGATGGGAGTAAGTTAATGGGAACAGTAATGGGAGATTCAAATTTATCCTGCATCACCTCAGGGGATTTTCTTTTATATCTACATAGACAAAGCAGTGCAAAGTAATGGGAGCAATGGAAGGCCCCTAGTTTCCTCCAGGCTCTGCAGAGTATTGTATACAGAAACCCCAGTTCACTGGCACTTGTCAATGGTACAGAGAATAGAAATACCAGAAAAAAAGGTTAAAAAAACTACACTATGGATTTTCTTACTGTTAAAGGGCTGGATCAATCAGAATTTGAGAAACAGAAACTCTGTCTCTAGGACAAAAACTCAAACAAGAAAGTTCTCCACCTAGGCACAGGACTGGTTATAGCAATTTACATCATAGCTTCTACCTATATTTCCAAAATTAAGTCCTGACAGGATGAATCTACCTGCATCCAGGTGTACTATTGGGTGATTCAAGGAGAACCTATCTACCTGTGTATGAAAGGGTTCAGAATCAAGGAAAAGCAAACTAAATATCAAAAACAACTATGTGAAGCCATAAAGAAAAGATGCAGCATTTAAAATAATGTATAAATATATCTATATTTTATTTCATTAAAGACACTGAAAACAGATTGTTAGAAAAATATACGCTAAGAATATGAAGTCAAATTCTTAAAATATTTGCTTCTCTATAGGTATAATTTATTATAGTAAGAACTCTTGCCATAAATAGTAGCTAAGAAATAAAAGAGATACTAACACAGAGTGGGAGGAAGAAAGAATAAATGGAAATAAATCCACAGAATTTATATATTCATTAATATTGTTGACAATCATATGAACACTGGAGAAAATCTAATCAGAAATGTGGAAGACATATTGAAAAACTCTTCCAGAATAAAAATGAAATGGATTGTGAGAAAATGATCAAAGAGGAAACAATAGAGATGGAGAACTAATAGCACCAATATATATAAAAAAATTAATGTTCCTGGAAACCAGACAAAGACAAATTGGAAAGATAAAGTAGATAGGAAAGATTTAATAGATGACAAAATTATTGAGCTAAAGTTCAAGTTTCTTTTTGCATGTAAATAGGAATAATAGAATTCCAAGCACAATTAATCACATGTAGGTTGACTCTTTATTAAAAATTGATGGATGTTTTAAAATTAAAAGATATTAGTAAAGTTAATTACAAAGAAGAAAGCACATGAAATGAGCAGAAGAAAGGAGAGGAGGAAGAGGAAATGAAGGAGAGGATAATAGAAAAAGGAGAAAATGTATCCTAAAGAAGAAGTGGAGAAGAAGGGGGGTGGGTGGGGGAGATGAGATAAGAGACAAGAAAAAACTCAAAAGTGAAGGGAGGAAGATATGCAGGAAGAGGAAGAAAGAGGAAGGGTAGGGGAGAGGAGAAACAAAACAGGGAGGAGAAGGAGAAAAAAGGGAACATGAAGAGGAAAGTGAGGAGGTAACAAGGAGAAATGGAAGGGGAAAGGGGAAGGAGGACAGGGAATAAAACAGATGAAAAAAAGAGAATGGGCAAGAAAAAAGAGAAGAGGGAGAGAGGAGGAAGAGAAGAATTAGGGAGGGAGGAGAAAGAGGAAAAGAGGGAAAGGAGGGATAGAAAGGAGATGGAGAAAAAGAGGGGAAACAAAGGAAATAGTAGAAATGAAAGAGAGGAAAGGAAGGAGGTAAATGGGATATTCTCATGCTTCTCTGTAGCATTACATATAGGAAGAGCAATGGAACAAATTCTATGGAATTCAAGCAATGGAGCAAATTCTATGCAATATTAGGAAAAAATTATGACACAAAAATATTATATACCCAAATAAGTTTCATTCATGTGTACGTGCAACAGGAAAACATTCTCAGATGTGTTATTTCAGAAAATATATCACTCTTGCTAAAATATAATACTCAAAGGGCTACTTTAGCTGGACAAAAATTAAGCAAAATAAAGATATTAATAATGGCTATATCATGGAATAAAGAGACAGTCAATAAGCAATGAAACCATTGGAACATACAATTCAATCCAAGTAATGACTATAAATATGGATAGGATAAAATAAAAGAATGAAAATGCCATATATAAATCTTAGAGAAACCATAAAAAATTTCATAAAAAGAAAAGGAAGAACAATAGTAAACTGGATCTAAAATCTTAAATTCTATCAACAACAAAATGATTAAATGGAAAGAGAAAAGGAAATAAAAGTATTGTAGTATCATGTTATATATGAAGAAATATAACTATATGGTCTCACTCTTGATTCTGAAAGGAAATAGCAGTGTACAGTGTTACCTTGATATCAAAACAAACCAAAAACAGCACAAAAATAAGAGTAAAAACTAATATTTCTAATGAATTTAAAATGTAAAATTGTCAACTAGAATATCAGCAAAATCCAACAACATATAAAGAGAATTATAAACCATGATCACATAAGATTCATTCAAAGTATACAATATCTGAAAAACAATCAATGTAATTGGTATTTACAAACTAAAGAAGAAAAATCACATGATCGTGTCAATCAACATGAAAAAAGGCATTTTTAAAACTGAATACTCATTCATAATAAATATTCTCAGCAAGTTATAACCTATTGGTTTAATGCAATTACAACTGTAATTAGTGCAACTCCTATTAAAACCACATAAGTTTTTTTTTATAGACATAGGCAAGCTTATTCCAAAATTTACATGGAAATATGCAGGCCCTAGAGTAGTTAAAACAATCTTAACAAGGAAGGATAAAATGGGAAGAATTATTCTGCCCAATATTAAGCCTAACCCTGTAGCTACAGTAATCAAGAAGTTTTGTATTGGCAAAGGGATAGGCACTTAGATCAATGGAACTAAACAGTGAACTTAGAAATAGACCCACACTAATATATATAATTGATTTCTGACAAATTACTAAAGGATGGTGGCCTTTTTAATAAATGGTACTAGATCAATTAGGCATCCATAGACAAAAGAATAAATGAATAGATGGAACTTAACCTATATCTTATACAAAAATTAACTCAAAATTGATTGTAGAATAAAATGTAAAACTACAAAATTTTTAGTGAAAAAGAACTTCAAAACAGAAGATTATCTTCAGGGTGTAGGGGTAGTCAAAGAGTTAGACTTGACACTAAACACATGACCCACAAAATAATAAATTTATAAATTGGACTTCATAAGAATTAAATATTTTTATCTACCAAATACCTTGTTCAGGGATTGAAAAGACAAAATACAGAGAGATGGGAAATATTTTCAAATCCCATATCTGGCAAAGGACTGGTATTTATATAAAGAACATTCAAAACTCAACAGTAGTAATCAAGCAATCTATTTAGAAAATGGTTAATATAAATAAAGAGATATTTCACCAAAGAGGATATACAGATAGCAATAAGCACCTGAAAAGGTATTCAGCATAATTAGTAATTAGGTAAATGCAAAGTAAAACATCATGAGATATCACTCCATTTCTATCAGAATGGTAAAATACAAAAAATAATGATAATACTAAATGCCAGCAAAGATACAAAGAAACTGGATCATTCCTACATCATTAGTAGTAATATAAAATGGTAGTTACTGTGGGAAGTAGTTTGATAGTTTCTTATAAAACTCAGCATGAAATTACCACACAATTCAGCAATTGCACACTTGGACATGAATAAAAACAAATGTTCACACAAAACCTACACATAAATGCTCACAGTGGTTTTATTCATAATTGCCAGGAACTGACAACTACCCAGATGTCCTTCAATAGGTTAATCATTAAGGAAAATGGTACATCAGATACTACTGAGAAACAAAAGGCAATCAACTATTAATATACACAACAACTTAATGAATCTCCAGATAATTATGCTAAATGAAGAAGCCAAGTCCAAAAGGTATGATTGCATTTAAATAACATACTTAAAATGACAAAATTTTAGAAATAGAGAACGCACTAGCAGTTTCAGGGGTCAGAAACAGAACTGGAGGGGAAGAAATTTAAAGGAGGGGAGTGCTGTTATGAAAGGATGACACAAGGTATCCTTACAAGGACAAAACTGTTTAGATCTTTGCTGTGATGGTAGATACACAAATCTGCACATAAGATAAGATTGTGTAGAAGCAAATGATGGCCCAAACGCAAACACAGTATAGAAATGAATACAAGAGAACTCCAAATAGAATCAATCAATTATATTCAATAAAATCTTAATAAAATAAGATTGTTGATAAAATGATACCATTAGAAAAAACTGATTAAAGAATCAAATCTTGCTGCATTATTTCTACAACCACATATAAATCTGTAATTACCTCAATAAAAGTGTCAATTTAGAAAACCTAGATTATATCATACTAAATTTTGAATCTTACTCAAGGAGTCCAAATGCTTATAAACAAGGCAGTTGGATAAATGGTGACAGAAGAAGACCTGACTTTGGGTGGTGAACACACAATACATATACAGTTGAAATTCATCTTGAAACATATAATTTTATTAACCAATGTCACCCCATAAATTCAATAAAGATTTTTTTAAAGTAGGCAATTGGGAGCCATAGAAACTGGTTGAGGATGAATGACTTGATTAGTGCTGTGGATCTAAAGAATCCTTATAATGATAGTGACTATGATGAATTAAAGGAGAAATCACTTAAGGCAGGGACACAGAAAACCGACTATAAAGGACACATGGACAAAACCAAGGCAGGGTGGAATCAGGGGAGGGAGATGGGGATGGCTGGGGTGGGGGGAGTGGTGGGAGGAAAAGGCTTGTATAACTATACTTGAACAACAATAAATTTTTTTGAAAAAGAAAAAGAAACAGAAAACCATAATAAGGGATCAAGTAAGAGACAATACTGAAACAGATACTGTATCCATGAAAGTGGAGGACAGATCTGTGCCTGTGGTCACTTCAGCAACCACATATTCAAAATACATTCACCTTGTCCAAGTTATTTGATAATTTACACAGGTGGGAATCTGAGCATAAAAGAAAGGCATTTCCATATTTTTAACATTTTGGTAAAATGAAGAAACATTTTTAGCCCTTGGTTTCAATGTTTTATAATTTTATAATATAAGTTAAATAAGTTTTCTAATCACTGAGATAATTAGCATGTCTTAAAATAATTTTAAGGTGTTTGAGGTTTTGATAAATATATTAGACTTGTGGTTTTCATTTTAATTGAATGTTTAGAAAATTTGATTAAATCAGTTTGTAATCAATGTTTAAATGCTTCAGAAAACTTAATTTGTTAATTTTCAGTGTTTTGATTTATTAGTCTAAGAAGCATTTACATGTTCATAGAAATATTATTTAATGAATTTATACATTTATTTAACTGTGCATGAAATAAAATACAACAGGAGTGAAGCTCTTCATGGATTTAAATAAGAGTTTCTCTGCCTCTGTGGCACCAAGTTCTCATCCTCTCTTTACAGCCTCTCAGAGGTGAATGGCCCAGCTCTGGAAGGAGGCTGGGGTTGTCTTACCTTATGGGGTTGTCCATCCTGGACACTGTGAGGAAGGCAGCAAGATTGGCTGTGTAGGAGGAGCACACAATGAGGGTGAAGAGCCACCAACTTCCCATCACGATGCGCATGGCCATGGAGTTCACTGAGGATTCTCCACCTGCGGGAAGCAGGCAAAGTAGATTGGCCCTGGGCTTCCACTCTCACTCCCCTCCCCACAGAGGTGATCTGGGCAAAGGGAGCCTCCACTGGTGTTGCACTGGGAAGCAGCGAAGTGATGCCAGCTTATTATGGGGGGCTGTGACAATTTTGGGAAAGAACTCTAAGACCATCAAATTTGGAAAGGGACGGAGGACCAAAAAATATGGAAAAGCCAGGACTGGCCTTTTACTGATATGGTATTTGTCAAAACACCAAGGATAAAGTTCTAATATCAAATCTTCCAGTCTCTTTCAGGAGACTCTACCTCACAGTGTTGAGAACTTCCATGCCACAGCCTGGTTGATGTAAGATCCATTTCCAACGTCAACCTCACATAGAGTAGTCTCATGAATTCTATAAATATAGAATTACCTTATTCCTGGCTTTCTTTTAAACCTCAGAAATAAGATGTATGAAATAACATTTATTGATATTCAGTCCTCACTAGATAATCTTTTTCCCTAGGATTTTCAGAAATTACTGCATGTGACTTTTGGGCAGAAGCTGCCTCTTTGAGGTCAGCTTTTTCTCTCCTTGGTTCCTTATGTGGTAGCAGAAAAAAAACTCCTACTGAACAGTTTCATATAACCTCACAAACAAATGATGCACATCTGCCATGGTGCAAACGGAGCCAAGACTCATATTCAGAACCCAATTCATTGTTTCTGGTCAAAACTGCACAATCCTGTAACTCTGCAGGTATTTCTCTGACCTATCAGAGATAGGAGACATCGTACCTCAAGAATGGCTGGAGTACTGCTTAGATGATTGGAAAAACAATTGTCATGTTTTTCCCATGAAGACTTCCAATTTAAGCAAGATTCAGTTTCATCTCATGACCCCATGTACATGGCAATCAACCTAATGTGGGAGGGGAAGAGAGTGCCAAGCAGAACTCCAAAGTTAATTTTATCTGAAGTGGAGGATCAGGATTTGAAGTTGAGTTCCTTGTTATCATTTCATTTAATTTTTATTTGATGTTACTCAGAGAAATTGGATGCAGCATAATAGTACTGTCCTAGAAATTAAATAAAATTGCATTTACAATGGCTTTGGCAACACACATCTGAAAAATTTGCCAGTGGATAAATTCTCCTAGGCTCCTGGGACTACTCTATCAGGAAACAAGGGAGGTACCTTGCTGTACAAAGGCCCCATAGATGATCCAAATGGCACTGTGTAAAGTGGCAGATGCAGATGGCTGGGGTTGGGCTGCATTCTGAGTCCTCACGGCCTGTATCCGGTTCAACACAAATATCAGCACACCAACCACAGGGATGGCTGCTGCAATGCAGGCCCAGACCGCAAAATCAAATGGAGCAAAAAGAGAGAAGATGCTGATTTTCTCCTCAGGCTTCTTTATTAAGATCCCCACCGAGTAGTCCATGTATCGCTTGCTGAAGTCCACAACGCTCTCCCTCTCTGGGGTGATGGTGATGGCAGAGATGGCCAAGTCTGCTCTCTGAAAGGCAGAAACATCTCATCAGATCACAATCCTCAGATAACTGCAAAGTTTCACCCTGTGTCAAGGTCTGCCTCTGCCCTTTGAGTTGTTCTCTTCAGAGGAAATGGGATTTTTTAGTTGACACTCTGTGACCTTGAAAATTTTAAGGCAAATCCAACACTAAGTTGTCTGTTATTACTGCCTTTACCTTGCAAATTTCTCTGTCAAACACTCAAAGCTCCTGGGAACCTCTTCTGGAGAAAAGAGTTTATAAAGCTTCTTAATTTCTGTATAACTTATAGTTTTTTTCTTCACTTCCTTATTTTTCCCTCTAGCAAACTTTAGCTATCCCCTTTCTTATGCTGGTATTTCCCTCTGACACCACTGATACCACCACCACCAACAACAACAGCGCACTCCAAGAAGTTCCTTTTATCTTCTTCTAGCTGTATCTGCATCCTCCCTATTCTTCAAGGCCACAAAGACACTCCATTTTTCTATCAAGCCTCTCCAAACTCCATTAGCACACACTAATCTTTATTTTCTAAAACACTTTAGAAGTTGTATTGTGAGTTTTACAACTACCTTGAGCCTCATTAATGTATCAGTCCCTGATTGTTTTATATGTAGACTCTATCTATGACAGAGAGTAACATCCACCAAGAAAAAAAGGGTCCACCGCTTCTTTTGTTCTTCCACCTCCTTTAATTCATAGCCTGCAGATACATGGTTGATTCTTCATATAGTAATGCTGTGTTGTGAAGGGACTCTGGGCATGCTGTGCTGTGACCTTAAATGTACCTGGCAAGATTCTTGATTTCTAAGATGGGCTTAATTTTAAGCATAATCAAAGATCCCCATTTAGAAAGAACTAGACTAAGAAATAACGCTGCCAACACTGGCAGAGGTTAGGACCCCTATGCCTAGATGAATGTTGACAGGTAGTCATGGGCTAGAGTACCCCCTCAACCACAGAAGCACTAAAATGTACAGTGATCACCTTGATCTTGGCTCTTGGGCCTTGAAGTAGGAGGCATCCTCATAACTAGGTTCAGTTTAAAATGACCAATAATCAACAAAACAGACAAATAAGCAAAATATAACCAGAGACAGTGAAATTAAGAACAAACTGACAGCAACCAGAGGGGAGGTGAGAGGGGATAAGGGGGATAAAAGGGGGAGGGTTTTCAGGAACATGTGTAAAGGACACATGGACAACATCAAAAATGGGTAGGATTGAGGGTGGGAGGTGGGGATGGTTGGAGTGAGGGGAGTGGTGAGGGGAAAATGGACACAACTGCACTTGAACAACAATAAAAAATATAAATAAATAAAATGACCAATTATAACAACAGCTCTAACCTACATATTCAAATCAGGGAAACATATATAGAAAGATTTTATCAGGTTCAATATGTGGGCTAGAGGGTCAGATATATTGATGTTCTACACTGGAATCCAATGACATATCTAGAGAAAAGAAAGATGTTGGAGATGATGATGTTGGCACTCTCTTCTTATACTTGTCACATTTTTATCTCTAGCCTTTGCCTTTGCTTCTCTTAACACAAACCCAAGATTCAGGAGTTTTGCTTGTTTGTTTCAGAATCTAGAGAATTTGGACCATAGTTAAATATTGAGAAAGAGATCTAGTGGAGCATGATAAGTCTATAATATAGGATGGAGGGAAACTATATGAAGCCAAGTCTAGAGGAGACACAAGGGAATTGACAGGTAGAAAGATGACCTACAGCAGAAAGAAAAACATTCCCCCTTCTAAAATGGCAGTGAGGGCCTGTATCTGCAGATGTGAATTTCGTAAGAGATTACAGCAGAATTTCATGCCCAAAAGTCTTCACTTCTTTCTGTAATGTAGGAGCACAATCTTTTTTTTAAATTGAGAATAGGTTATTAGGTTGCTTGAGGAGAAAGGTAAACTTTAGAAACATTCCCTAAGAAATGTTGCCAAAGGAGCTAACAAAGAACAAGTTATGGAAACTCAGGCTGTCTCGAAGGCCCAGCTGAGGTAGGAGCCACACATTGCTAATACAACCATCTGGATATATTCATGGTTTTCTTCCCTAATTATATGCAACAACCTGAATGTCAGAGTTACAAAAGAGGTAACAGAATCAAGTCAGGGTTGGGGTGGAAGAAGAAATCAAAAACAGAGAATCACAAGGGATGAAGAGAATCACAGAGGTTTGTCTGGTCAATTACAGAGGGCACAGCAGTCAGGAAAGAATGAAGTATAAGAAGAGCACAGAAGCTGTAGAGGGGGTGAACCTCGAATCCATATGCTAAGTGGAAAGAACCAGACGCAAAAGACCACAAATATATGACTCCATTTATACTGAATGTTCATTAAAGCAAGTCTATAGAGACAGACAGTAGATTGCCTAGTGCTAGGGTTGAGAAGGGGATTAACTGTAAATGAGTATGGGAGATCTCACTGGAGTGATGGAGGTAACCTAAATCTATATTATGGAGATGGTCACACAACTCAGTAGATTTTCTAAAAATCATTGAACTGAAATGGGTGCATTTTATAGTATATAAATTATACTATGATAAGGTTTTTTTAAAAAACCTGGGGAAAATTGGAGAGCTATGGGCCTCTGCTCTGCCTTTATGGATGTATAAAGCAGAAGAGATGTGTTTTAGGAGCAAAGGCCCAAAGACTCGAAGTACAATAGGTTGTAGTCATAAAATGGGACAGTGACAACAACCTGTAAGGTGCTAACAAGATGCATGAATGTGCGTGCTGGAATATAGAACAAGCAAAGGTCACTGGAGGTGAGACGTTCCAAGTACTGTGATCCCAGTTGTCCATAGGCACATTGTAAACATCAAGATCAGTGGTGACAGTAACCATGGAGAGGGAGGGCTTGAGTCAGTCGCCCCCGTCATCAATGGTTGTGAGGAAGTGACCCAGCAGTCATAGGATGACAGGGACAAGAATGTGAACACAGTGAATTGGCTTCATGTCATGGGTCTCAGTGAGGACTCAGGCTCTGCAGCAGGGAGAAAGAATATTGACTCTAAATTAGTATGAAGAGCTGAGGAATGCCATATCACTTGTACATAGCAATGCAAGCAGTGCAGACACACACACACACACGTAGACACACCCCACTGATGGGCCATGTGTGAGAAAACCCGCACTCACCACTACCCACCCTCTTTGAGAACTAGGTTCCTATGTCAGCCCAAATGTGGGGATGGGTTTCATGAAGGGTGTATTACAGAGCAGGCACAGTGCATAGACTTTAAAGGGATGAGAACAATGGGCACAGAAGGAAAACGAAGAGTACCAGGAAATGAGGAAATAAAAGAACATAAATGGGTATTGAGGGGAGAAGAGGTGTTGAAACAAAGAGGACTTTAGTGTGTGGAGAGTGGTAACTGTGGTCTGTTTAGTTGGTCCCAAGGTTCCAACTGCTCAATGGACCAAATGTAGATATCACCCCAGAGGCAGACTAGGGTGCCCCACCCCATGGACATGCTTCTGGGACCTACCTTGCTGATGAGTTCCCCGATCATCCCGTTCCAGGAGGTGTTATGGAGCTGGTGACCGTACCTGCCATCTGGGGCCTGGTAAATCTCATATTTGAAGCCTAGAGCCTTGGCTAGTGCATCCAGGACATCTATGGAGAAACCTTTGTAGCGCTTGGGCTGCCCAAGGATGTTCTCAGCCACCATCACAAAGGGCTCTTCCTGAGGACAACAAAATGAATATTCTTCAATTAATTAACAGGTTAATTAATAAACATCTTTCCAGAGTATTGTTGAAGAGACCAATCTGATGAATTGCAGCTTCAGAATGTTTGCAGATGTGTGCATGTATTTATTTACCCAATTTAGGCCTGGAGTCTGAACCTCTTGGCCTTTCCCTAAAGCAGTTTATGGACACTCAGCATACAGTAACAGGAAGATCCCTCTGGCCAGCTTGTTGATGGAGGGACAAAGATTTACTTGTCCTATGTTATGTTATCTCAGGCTCTTCCCAGAACTCCATCTCCCAGACAATATGGCTTGCTTTCATTCTTTCGTTTGTGACATTCAGCACTCTGTCCTTAGAAAATTCCATAATTCTTCAATACCCACATAAGAAATGTATATATGTCTCTCCAAGATAATAAATAACAATAAAGTTCTATGCTATTAGATTGAGAGAAGACAGTATTACATCAGGTTGTACTAGAAAATGGATGTTGCCTAAGGGACCATGATCATATCATAAGGCAAAAGATAGGATAAGATTAAATCCCAAGTCCCAAGTCCAAAATTATGCCATATTCACAATCACATGTGTTCCCATAGGGCATGTGGCCATCTGGAAAACACCCCAGTCTTCCCCACTACACCCTATGAAACTGAACAAGAATAAGCCTTTTAGCAAACAACCCAAAGAATGTATCTCCTTAATTTAATATTCTCGAGGGAAACAGAATATAATGCTTGTTTGCGTATGTGTATAGGGAATTCCTGATCACCGCTACTGAAGGTTTCTAGAGCTGAGACACTAGTGCCTGCTATGACAGAGGGGAACATTTGGACTGTCTGTGACCAGCTGATAAGAGAACCCACTGGCTACAGTTCTCAAAAGATTTTAAAAAGAAACTGAAAGCAAGATGTTCTTAAGGTCACTTAAAGATATAAAAGTCTATGATTCTAGGACAACTGTGCAGAAAAATTGCAACCAATATCTTCATTATGAACTGTGTGTCACATAGGCCCATCAGTGGTGTTGGGTGCTGAGAAAATATCCTCCTACCAGCATCTTTCTAAAGACTCTGGCTGCCACCAAAGCTCTCCTAAGGACCACCAATAGGTCAAGATCCTGTTTATATCCAAGAACAAGTAGAGAAGCTTTGCCTGCTCTGGCACCCAGCAGCAGATCTGGCTTAGTGGTCCTTCCCTACAGAAGCCCAGTGGAGGCACAGGAGGCATCAGAAGCAGGAGGTCCTGGGACAGAAGCTCCAACGTACTCTTCTTTCCTTACTGACAAAATTATTTGAGTGAAAGGTATTATGAAAACTCAAGCCACTACTCAAGATCCCCATCTCTCCAGACCCAGCATTAAATCCAACAGAGAGAAACCTCTGCCTCAAAAGCCCCATAGGCCCATGATCCTACCAAGACAGTCACCACTTTGAGAGTCAGTCCTTGGAGGCGGCTGCCCATGGGCCTCTCTTGTAGGCTGCCATTCAGGCCCTTCTCTGAGTCCCACGTCGCCAGCTGTGAAGGAAAATGAGAGTGTGAGGGACAGAGCACATGTGCCCACTGTTGGAACTTGCTTTTTAAACCAGGATTCTGAATCAGGCAGGATTCTGAATCAGGCAGGTAGATGGACTGCACCTTCTGAGTTTCTCAAAGACCCAGAGCCACCTTAAATACTTAGAAAGGACAAAAGTATGACAGAAAAGTTTAAATTCCCCATCAGCCCATCTGGGTCTTGAGGGCTTGGCATGTCCTTAAAATGAAACCAATGGGTAAAAACTTGTTTCTGGAATGAACATCTATGTCCAGTTTTATTCTGTCCACTCACTGAAGCCATGTCACTGTGTCTCCCACAGAATGTCCTTTTTCTTTAATTACTCCTTAAAGTAATTGGACTCACCCAGGCCAGAGAGCCCTTGAGTTCATCCATTGTCACCACCAGCCAGCACAGGATGATGCTCAGCAGTGCAGCTGGTAACAAAGACCCAAGTGTACAGCTTGGCTTGCCCCCTAGTGCCTACTGCCAGCAGGGTCAAGAGCTCACTGCCTGACTTCACTGCAGTGCAAACTTCATCATTCTCCCTGATGTGCACATAGATGCCAATACATAGGCTCTGGATCTTCCATACCTCCCTGAGCCTGCAGGATCTATCCAATAGTTCAATGTGTCTCTGACAGGTACACTCACATGGTTGCAGGGACCCCATCTTGGCTCAGAAACAATAGGAAACAGGTGTGCTTGCAACTGCTTCCCCTCCCTTTATCTCTGCAGGGCCTGAGCAGCAATGATGAAAGTTTCATCTCATTAATGATTCTCAATTGTTATCTGGTGATATGTAAAAACATACAGATAATAGTCCCCATCTCAATCCAACCTAATCAGGATCTCAGCACTTCCTCATGTGGAAAGTTAACACTTCCCTGTGATCCTGGTTGACAACCCCTACTCTTCCAGGTCATTGGACTTCTAACTTGGTTTTATGTTAGAATTTCTTTTCTCTTTTAAAAGAGGACTCTTTTAAAAGAGGACTTTTAAAACATTCTGCAGGTCAGGCCCCATTGATTCAGATTTAATTCATCTGTGGTGAACTAGATATGGATATTTTAGCTCTCCAGGTGATTCTAATGCATATCTGAAATCATGAACCATGCTACAGACTAAAACAGTGATCCTCAAAATGTGACAGGCACACAAAACACCCATGAACTTTTTTCAGGCACTCTCTGATTCAGGGCCCGAGATTATTTGTCTGATAAGCGCTCAGATGCTGCTGCGGGTGATCCATGGGCCACCATTTAAGTAGCAAGGGGTTAAAGATTCAGACTGCCACAGATGACATCTACTCTTCTGTATTTTCCATAAAATACAGAAGACCCCTAGTGAAGCCAAGAAGAACCACCTGTCTGCAGGAAAGTGCTACCAGGGGCTCTAAAGGTGCCACCAATAGTGCCATTTAAAGACGCTTGTACTCTCCCAGCATTTCCCATAGTCTTGACATCTGCAGGAAGCTCTGCACACTGAGTCATGCCTATGAGGCCACAGTTCCAGAACTGTGGGACCAATCCACCTGGAAGATACTACAACCCTGAGGCCTCAAGCGGGAACATCAGAATGATATACATAGTTCTAGATCTAGTTTAAAATGAACGTGGAAACTCCTGCTGTCACTTAGGACATGATACCACCTAAGATGCACTCCTTCCAAATTAATAGGGTGCTTGGCAGTGATGAATGAATCATTTAGTTAAGAGCATGGCTGTGTACTATGAGATCACCAGTGGTTCCTAAATAATTTTAGGAACAGTGTAGTAAAGAGCAAAGTTAAAATCTCCCCAATATCCTGCTCAAGAACATCAAAGACACCAAACTCTGGGAACTGGAATAGTGAGAAGGAAACCTCATGGCTCTTTCCCCACTAGGTCTCACAAAATAGCACTGGGACCAGATTTAATTCCTGCAGCTGGATTAAAATTCTAGTCAAAGGGTAGAGAACAAACTCAGCCAAAAGGAGTCAAGGTACTGAGTCCCTGCCTTCTTTGGATGTTCCTACATGGACTCAGGGAACTCTTGGTGTGCATTTGTGTTACTTGAATCTTCTCCATTTAACCCAGATGTGTGGTCTGTTGCACAAAGGTGCTGCTGCCCTGATCCAGGCTGTGGGCTAGAAGCACAGGGTGGTGTGGGCAGGCATTGAGAGGCAGAGACCTTTTTGAAGCTGAGCTGAAATCCTAGAAGGACTGGCTTCATCCCAACAGCATCTTCCAGCCTCCATTTCCTATTGTTATGACTAATTACAATCCCAATATAAAGACAGGTAGAGCCTGGTTTATCAAGGACACACAGAGCCCCATTATAGGCACCTTCCAAGCCAGGGCATCATATGGTTGAGATATCCCTTCATTCATCCCAAGGAGGCTCAGCAGCCCACCTCAATGACTCACAGTGTTGAAATGGGGGCAATCTGGTCCTCATGATCATGTATCTGTTCCAGGGAGTGGATATTCTGCCTGCACCAAGACTTGAATTTCTAACACCTCCTGCTGAACCTCCCTGGCATAGGTGAAGGGGCATCTCAACTCTGTGATGCCCTGGCTTGGAAGGTGCCTGCAATGGAGCTCTGTGTGTCCTTGATAAACCAGGCTCTACCTGTCTTTATACTGGCATTATAATTAAGTCATGAGAATAGGAAATGGAGGCTGGAAGAAGCTGTTGGGATGAAGCCAGGTCCTTCTCGGATTTCAGCTCAGCTCCAAGAAGGTCTCTGCCTCTCAACACCTGCCGATATCAACCTATGCTTCTAGCCCACTGCCTGGTTCAGGACAGCAGCACCTCTGTCTCAGAGCATTGCAACAGTTTCCCCATTGGTTACCCTCAACTGCCCTCTCTTATGGCCCTTTTCTAATGTGCTGAAAGGTACCTTTATAATAAATAAACTTAAACATGAACTGTGTTAGTTAAATTGTCCCAATGACTTCCCATTTCCTACAGGATAAACCCTGACACTTTTAAGCTTGGCCTAAAAGAAAGGCTTTCCTATTTCAGACCCAAACCTGCCTCACAGCTTCACTTTAGTTTATATAGCCATAGTGCACTCCATGGCCCCCTAAATGCCTAACATTTCTCACATGCATCATGTTCCTTCCTGATTCTCTACATCCAGTTCTTTTGACTAAAATGCCATTTCTCTTCAAATGCCTGCTAAACTCTTATTTTTTTAAATATTTTCATGTTAGAATAGTTTTTATTTGCAGGAGATTTGTGGACATTGTCCAGAGACTGTCCAATAACCCCCCTCCCCAGGTTCCCATTATTGTTTCATTAGTAGGATATACTCCTCACAGCTTATAATGAGCTTAGCCCAGTCATCACTGTGTAGGCAAGGCTGCAATAGAAATAATCTCCAGTGCTTTCCATTCCAGCCCTAAGACTGATCCAGCTGTGCTATCTGGGTTTCTCACCCTGTCCCTTGGGATCAAAATCCTGTCTTCCTAAACTCTCTCAAGTCTCAGACTTTCAAACTAGATCTTGCCTTGCTTATTCCCATCTCAGGGTTTCCCACCTTGCCTTGAATGTCATGTTCTCCTAAAGATCACCTAATTACACAACTGAGGTAGATTTGTAGAAGAAGATGGAAACTTGGTGTGGAGTTAGCATATATTTATGATTCAGCAGAACTATGTTCTAGCTGTGGTCCACCACTTACCCGAATGACCTCAGACAGCACATTTTACAGCACAATGCTTACAAAACAGAAGGCAGTGAACAAATATTGGTTGGGTATATTTAATTTCACTGAAATGCCATTTTCATATCTGTAAAATAGAAAAAATACCTTCCCTGCCTACCATGTTGAGGGGATGTTCAAAGGAGAAAATCATTTTGCTATGAACTATTACAAAATAAATTAATAATCACAAAATAAAGAATCAGGGTATAAGACTATGTATACAATACAACCTTAATTATGTTTTTTAGGAAAGATGGTAACAAAAGTGGGAGGAGGTATGTTAAAGTGTATTATGTGAATATGTCTAGCTGGTAGAATTATGAATGGTTATTATTACTACTTTATGTCCTTCAAGGTTTTTAACATGTTTTTCACTACTTTCACAGAAAGGAAAATAAGCTTTTGATAAAAATAAGTAGCTCAGGCAAGCAACCAAAATCCTGTCACATGCACTTGTATGCTTGGCTGAATGGAAGAAAACCAAATGTATTAAATTATCTGTTGATATGTCAAGGCCAATCTGAGAGTCAGAACCCCATAAATTAGTCCATTGGTTGCAAGGAGCTGTGGCTGAGGGGTGCCCATCTCCTAGAAGAGGCACACCGATAGTTGGTCCAGCATGGCAGCTCATTCTACAAGCTCTCCAGGGCCCAAAAGCTGATCAAGTTTGAAGACAGAGAAATGGCCAGTGTCTCCATAGCTGGAGGCCCAGCTTTATGAAGACAGGCACTCTTTTTCCATAAAGGAAGGGGGATAGCACCATATTAGTTACTACTCAGACAATCCCAATATAAGGCCATTGAAATCAAAGTAGAACTAGTGAGAGGGAAAAACATTCCTCTAAGTATGTTAGTATTCCTATTTTTTGTCTGAAAATAATTAGGGCTTAAAGTTTATTTTTTATTACTTTTGGTGTTTTTTTTAATACAGATTTCTCTCTCACTGGCCTTCAGGCATTCCATAACTGACCAAAAAAAACAAAAAACAAAACCCACTTCAAAATGAACCAAAATTCTGCCTTCAAACACATCAAATGCAAGCATGTTTCAGGATCCAGGATCCTTCAAGTTGGGCAAGACATTATTAATCCTTCACATCAGCCCAAAGTTGAGAATCACAGGCTGAGTGAACCCCACTCTTTCCACAAAGCTTTGTGCTGTTGCCCAAATCTTAAGACCAGTGAGGTAAACCTTCATCATTTCTGAGAGAGGCCATCCCTCTGAACATGGGATACATAAGACCAGAACAGAGAAAGACACAATCTAAATAAAAGACTCCAGTGGAATTTTTTTTAATTAAATAAAGCCTTTAAATGGATTCCCAAACTTGTAGCCTACTAAGAACAGGAGAGACTGTATCCCACCTCCCTGCTGTGGATACCTGGTTTTCCCAGTTCAAAACACTGAGGAAAAAGTTTCAGTCAGTAAAAGCCAAATGAGGATGATGGGCTTGATAAATAGGGAGCCAGAAATACCTTTCACCCAAAGAAGGCCTGACATTTCATCATACAGCCACAGGTTGTTTCATCTGTACACATGTGCTTCTGCTCTGACTTCTCCTTGTATTTCACAGAAAGAATTTTGTTTATGGGATTGATGAAGTTATGGCCACAGACACCCACTTTTGACAGCTGACCTGTCAAGATCAGTGCCTGAAACACTAATTTCCAACACTGTTAAACAAAATGAGAACTGCCAGTGTTAGATAAGATGGCCACGGTTTTTGCTTATCACCAAGATCTGCTGTGCCTAGACCAGAGGTGCACATGGAGCCAGAGGTTACAGCACAATCATCACTTGAAGGGAGATATATGCTTTCAAAATCTAATTATGACAACTCTTCGTGAGATCAACCAACTAGAGAATAAAGTTCATAAACCACTGGCCTTGGGCCAATATAGTTTCCAAGTCAATCGGGGTGTTCACGTTAGTGTTTGAATTGTGAGATGTGAGGATTTGGGACTTTGTGGTCCTGTCCTCAATGAACACAGGACAATATACTAACCCTCAATGCAACATGCCTCTTGTAGAAGATTGCACTTTTTGGACTGTAATCTAATTACAGAGATGTTTTAAAGTGGTAAAGAAGGAGCAGAGAGGCAATTCAACTGCTTTATAGCTCTGAGACTGAAAATGATCAATTTCACATAAAGAGAGAGAGAGAGGGAAGGAAGGTTGGTATGCTTAATCCCAAATGTCTTATTTAACTATATCCAACAAGACAATAGGTCAATAACCTATCTTGTCACATTTTACAACTGAGTGAACCATATTTTGGTGGTAAGCTTGTCCAGAGTAAGTGTTAGAAATAGGAAGTGAAGTTTTTATGACTGGGTCTGTACACCTCACAGTTATAGTGGGAATCCCATGTGAACTGTATCCTCATCAACCAGTAACTGCCAGCAGCTGAGATACAGGTTTCAGTAACTGCAGCCATAGTGCCTTTATCATCATGGCAGTGCATGGACTTTTCTAAAACACCACACAATCAGCTTTTGTTCATTTTTCCATTGTTATTAGAAAATAAATGTGCTCACTGTATGCTTAAAAGGATTACAGCCTTTGGTGGGGATCAGGTAAAGTGGGAACCTACATCTTGATTGAATCAGCTTGAATTGGGCATTTGGCCCACACTGATTTCAGGTCGTCGATTTTATGCTATGGCTAACTGCAGGGATATCACAAACACAATATCTCAGAAGCAAAGTATAAGCATCTCATGATAGAATATTAACATTTGTAGCCAGGATTCCTGAAGTAAGAGTTCATTTTTTAATACAGAAGGGCTGGCCAAGACGGAGGTATAGGTAAATATACTGTGCCTCCTCATACAACCAAAAGAAGGACAACAACAAACTTAAAAACAAAAAGCAACCAGAACTGACAGAAAATTGAGACTGTATGGAAGTCTGATAACCAAGGAATTAAAGCAGAAATATTTATCCAGACCAGTAGGAGGGGAGGAGATGGGCAGCTGGGCAGAGAGGACTCACTGCAAGGTGGTGGCTGGGCAGGCAAGCAAGGCACCAGCTGGTGGAGTGGGTAGTCCCATATCTGTGTGCAGACAAAGTGGGAGGAAAAATTGGCGAGTGAAACAGAACACACAACCCAGGGTTTCAGTGTGGGGAAATAAAGCCTCAAAACCTCTGACTGAAAAAACCTGTGGGGGTTGAGGTGGTGGGAGAAACTCCCAGGCTCACAGGAGAGTTTGTTGGAGAGACCCACAAAGGCCCTAGAATGTACACAAAACCACCCACCCAGGAATCAGCACCAGAAGGGCCCTATTTGGTTGTAGGTAGCAGCTGAAGTGACTGAAAGCTGGAAGAGGGCTGAACAAGCGGCATTGTTCCCTCTCAGATCCCTCCCCCATATACTGCACCACAATGCAGCAATGTGGGTTGCCCCACCCTGGTGAAGCAACCTAAGGCTCTGTGCCTAAGTATGTAACAGGCATGCAGAGACAATGAAAAATGGCCCAAATGAAAGAACAGATCAAAGCTCCAGAAAAAAAACCACAACTAAGCAAAGAAAAGATAGCCAACCTATCAGGTGCACAGTTCAAAACAAAATCAGGATGCTCACAGAATTCGTTAAGTATGGTCGCAAAATTGAGGAAAAGGTGAAGGCTATGGAACGTGAAATAAAGGAAAATGTACAGGGAGACAACAGTGACGAGAAGGAAGCTGGAACTCAAATCAACAGTTTGGACCAGAAAGTAGAAATAAACATTCAACCAGAACAGAATGAAGAAACAAGAATTCAAATAAATGAAGAGAAGCTTAGGAAACTCCAGGACACATTTAAACGTTCCAACATCTGAATCATACAGGTTTCAGAAGTAGAAGAGGAAGAGCAAGAAATGGAAAACTTATTTGAAACAATAATGAAGGGGAATGTCCCCAATCTGGCAAAGGAAATAGACTTCTAGGAAGTCAGGGAGCTCAGAGAATCCCAAAGAAGTTGGACCCAAGGAGGAACACACCAAGGCACGTTATAATTACATTACCCAAAATAAAAATGAAGGAGAGAACCCTAGAAGCAGCAAGAGATAAGGAAACCGTTACCTACAAAGGAGTTCCCATAAGACTGTCAGCTGATTTCTCAAAAGAAACCTTGCAGACAAGAAGGGGCTGGAAAGAAGTATTCAAAGTCATGAAAGGCAAGGACCTACATTCAAGTTTACTGTCTCCAGCAAAGCTATAATTTAGAATGGAAGGGCAGATAAAGTGCTTCTCAGATAAAGTCAAATTATAGTAGTTCATCATCACCAAACCCTTATTATATGAAACATTAAAGGGACTTATCTAAGAAAAACAAGATGACCAAAACTATGAACAGTAAAATAACAAGAAACTCACAACTATCAACAACCGAACCTAAAACAAAAACAAAAACAAAAACAAAAAACAAACTAACCAACTAGAACAGGAACAGAATCACAGAAATGGAGATCACATGGAGGGTTATCAGCAGGGAAGGGAAGGGAGGTAATGGGGGAAAAAGGTACAGGAAATAAGTAGCATAAATGGTAGGTAGAAAATAGACAGGGGGAGGGTAAGAATAGTATAGAAAATGTAAAAGCCAAAGAACTTATATGTACAACCAATGGACATGAACTAAGGTGGGGGAATGCGGGTGAGAGGGGTTGTGCAGGGTGGAGGGGAATAAAGGGGAGAAAAAATGGAACAACTATAATAGCATAATCAATAAAATATATTAAAAGAAGAAAAATAAATAAATACAGAAGGGAATTCTAAAAATGTTTGTCAATATGCTATTTAGATAATATACCTATGCAACAAAAAGGAAAAGCCAAAAATAATTTTAGATAGAGCAAATTTCCTAATTATGAAAGTACATTAAAAAGTGTACCAAATAGCATTTTTAAATATTTAATCTTTATTGTAATTTCTTCATTACCATTTAGTCCCCATATACCCACTTCCCCCCAGCAATCACCAATGGCATTTTTAATCATTCAATAATAGAAATTTGAATTAAATGCTTTATATCTGTTATTCTGGGGAAAAAGTTTATTTTTAGAAGTGCAGTATATCAGGGCCCTAAAATGTGGGCCTGAGAGAACAAACACCACAGGGGATGATCATCAGGTCATATGTACCCACTGAGAAAGGAGCCAGGATCACAGCCAGAGATTAGACACACTGTAAGAGGGAGGAAGAGGCTTATTCTGAGGCAGGGGACAACTTCAAGTCTCAGTCCAGGACCATTTTCACAGGAAATTGAGCATTTGGTGAAAGCTGTACTCTCTTAAAACGAGCCCCGGCAGAACTTGTGCTAAATGTCCAGACAGCTGGGCCATGAGACACTGAAAGGACATAAAAACAGACTGGAGCATTGTCACATATGTGGGCTTCATGAAAAAACTGTAGTAAGGATGAGAGAAAGATACACCCCCCGCAGTGGTGTTGGGGTGGAAGTCAAAGAAAACTAGCAGAAGTGTCACTGATGCTGGTAACAAGGCCATTCCAGATGGAGACTGTGGACATGTCCAAACCCTAGCCTCTCCTATCTGAAAGTCTGGAGCACATGTGGCCCACTGGGCCTGGACAGGGGTAGAAGGGGCAGATTGCAATGGAGCCAGCAATGGAGTCTTTCCATCATGTTCACAGGGAGAATGGGGGAGGTTCTAATTCTGTTATCATATAGAAAGCAGGAAAATGATGTTGCTCACATTGTAACAAATAAAAAGTCAGATAATCAGCAAAGGAAATGAGAAGCCCCTCCAAAGAGAGATAGGATACAAGAAATGTTTCATTTCTGACAGAACATGGGACGAAAGAGTGGTAGTTATACATGTGAATAAGAAGAAACAAAATAAATGCTTCAAGGTCAAGAATATCATATTCTTCAAGGCCAAGTATGGGCCAGCAAAACAGTGATACTCCCTGGGTGCCTAGACACACACACATGCTCATCAGCTCTTCCATCAAACCTCTACCAGCTGGAGAGAGAGAAAAAAAACAGAAGAGAGCATCCAAAAGTTATGGGACAATATTAGCTACATATATAGCCAATATAAGACTTGTATTCAATATACATAAAGAAATCTTATAATTCAATTATAAGAAGACAAACAGCCCAATTTTTAAAACTAGAAAAAAGACATTTTTCTAAAGAAGGTATATGAAAAGATAAGCACAGAAAATATATATATGTTCAAAGGATATAGCATTAAACCTCACTAGAGTGGCTAAAATCAAAGACTGACATTACCATGTGGTGGTAAGGATTTGGAAATCAAAAGTTGCAACCACACTTGCAGATGGTTTGGCAATGTCCTATCCAGTTAAACATATGCTGAACATACCAACCAGCATTCCTCCTCCTAGTCATTTACTGAAGAGAAGTAGAAAGTATGTCCATACAGAGATCAGTATATGGATGTTCATAGAAGCTTTATTCATCATAGTCAAAAATGGAAATTCTCCAAATGTCAATCATGGTGATCAGTGAATGGATAAACAAAGTGTAGACTATTTATTCAATGAAATACTACTCAGCAATAAAAAGCAACAAGCTATTCACACATGCAACATCCTGGGTAAAGCTCAAAAGCATTATACCAAGTGACTGGAGCCAGACACAGAACACACACTTTATGATTCCATTTATATGACTTTCTTAAAGAGGCAATAATATAGGTCCTGAAAGTAGACCAGTGGTTGCCTGGGGCAGGTATGGGAGAAGAGTATTTAATGCAAAGAGGAAGGGGGGCTATTGAGGGTAATGGAAGTATTCTGAATTTTGAGTGATTTGGTGATTATACTATTGTATACATTTGTCAGAGCCAATCAAACACTGTACACCTAAAATGGGTAAATTTATTACAGAAAATTGCATCTAAATAAACCTGACTTGTTTCACACATACACACAAGCTTATTGATAGTGATCTGAAGAAAGAATGGAGCCATATGCTGGATAGGCCAGGTAATGGTTCTGACCTGTACTGTCACATGACCCAACTCTGACTCTTTGGCAAAGATGATGACCCTATGGCAACAATAATGATGATACTATGTTAGTATCCTTGGTGCCCTTGTTAGTGCCCTTGGGTCATCATGCTTGAACTAGCTAGAGATAGAGGGTATCAAGGGACCAAGAAATTATTTGACAATCTAGAAAATCTGAATGCATCTTTTTAAAGATTTAGGAAAAACATAAGCACAGTTTAACCTTCAAAGAGTTCCTTAGTGTGCATGGGAAAATAGTTTTCACAACATTAAATATAGTATGATCCATTTTTTCTTAATGCTTATTTCTTTTTGTGAAATGGTGCCTGTGCATGCCTAAGACAAAAAAGTAGCTGTAAGGGGCTATTACTGGCACTAGGTAGAGTGATAGGATTGTGGGAATGTTCATCTCTTGTTCCATACAATCATATGTTTCAATTGTCTTACTAACAGGAAGCATTGATTCTATAATCACAAGAAAAACAATAAAGCTATTTTCATTTTGAGACTGCATTGCAATATAGCTTATAACTGCAATGTTGATTTTGTATCTGTAATTGTTTTAGGTGTATTGGTTTTGTCTCTCTAAATAAACTGCAAGTTCTAGCAAAGGCAGTATCTGCAGTGAGACAAGCCAGGCTGGAATTCTGGTCCTTCTGCTCTCATGCTGAGCGACCTCTGGCAAGTCACTTGAACTGGTCTAAAGTGTCCTCCTCCTCTGTTACTAGTTATTAACAGACATTAGTTATTGTTATTAACAAAACTTCCTTTTCTCTCAGATCTATACTTGGCTTGGGTCCATCAAGCAGCATAAGAAATTCTTGCTAGTTTAAGTTGACTAGAATTAATGTTACTATACTAAGCCTGAAGTCTGACAAGATACCTCAGACAGCCAGTTCTATGAGATCTTACATTGAAAAAAGCAGCGGGTGTCTTTCCTCATACTTTCTGTAAAATCTGGGCCACCTCCTCTCCCTAGAACACTTTCCTCTTCCTTTGTTCTCTGACTCTGCTTACCCTCTGGAGATCACTAGAGATCCTTCCTTGTACCTTTTAACAAGACTGTCTCCCTCTGACAATACCATCCCATACAATATATTAAAATTCATGTCTATCTATTCTCAAATATACTATATCTCTTTTAAGGCAGGGACTACCTCTTCTTCATTTTTATTCACTCAATAAAATTTTATTAGAAAAATTAATAAAATTAACCATCCCCTGGGCACTTCCTCATTAACTGGCTGGAATGATGGGCTTTTCTCAAACTCTAGTTGCCAGGTTACATACCATATCTGAAGCTCTGTAAAAGGCACTCACTCTACACACTCATTTATTTATAATGACTGAAAGTGCCTGGGCTGGATTTTCATTTTGCATGTTTTTTTTCAAACTTGCTTTATGACTTCAAGTCACAAAAAAGTTAGTAAAATGAATGATTCTGAAGACATTTTTTAAAATCCACTTATTATGCCTTTACCTCCTGACCCTTGATACAAAAGTGTGGTCTATGAACTATGACATCTGGGACTTGTTTAAATCAAAGAATCTTGGCTCCATCCCATGTCTGTAGAGTCAGTGTCTGCATTTTCATAAGATTCCCAGGCCATGCACAGGCACAGGAAAGTCTAAGAAGCACAGTTTCTAGATCATACCACTATTCTTTCTGGCCCAGATCTTTATAAGCTGCTTTACTTCTCTCCCAATTCCTCTCTTATCTGCTTCCTATCTAATCCCCACCCTGCAGCCAGAGTTTTCTTTCTTGCTTTCTTTCATTTTCAATGAAAATTATTTAATTTAACTCTCCTTCTTAAAATTCTCAGGTCATTTCTTGTTAAACTCAGATTACAAAACATATATATTTTTCATAGCCTATAAGACTGTCCAAGATCTAGCCCATGCCTACCCTTCAACCTTGTCTTATGCCACATTTTCCATCTTGCTCACTATACTTCACTGACACTGGCCACCTTTCAACTACTCTCTCAAGCAAGGTCTTTCCTTGATATTCTTGTCTCTATTCTTCACACCCCATGGTTGGCTCTTTCTCATCTGGCAGGTCTTACTTACCCAGTGAGTTGATGAGCTATCCTATTGAAAAACCTTCCCAGATCACTCTTCCACAGTATGCTTAATAGTAATAAGCATAGGATTTTGTCATTTTCTCTATAGCTCTCATATATTGCAATTTCTGATACCACCCCCTAAGATAGAAATTGTCTGTTTTGCTTGTGTTTGCTCAGCATCACATATTCAGCATCTGATTATTTTTTATGGCATGTAGTATGCACTTAATAAGCATTTGTTGAATAAACAGAAAAATCAATAAACTAGTCAAGGGGTCAGCAAACTTCTCCATAAAGAGCTGGACAGTAAATATTTTAGGGTTCTGGGGCAATATGATCTCTGTGGTCCATTACTCAATGAGTGTGGTTGGGTTCCAACAAACTTTACTGGATTTGGCCCAAAAGCCATATGTGACTGATCCCTAATAGTTGACACTTTTATTTCCATTGTTCCCTCCATCTAGAATGTCCTACCCCTTAATAACTTCTCCTTTTTAAAGAGATATATTTATTTATTATTCCTTTTAAATAATTTTATTGTTGTTCAAATGCAGTTGTATCCATTCTCCCACCACCACTTCCCCCTGCCCCAAACAGCTCCATGTCCCACCCTCAATCCTACCCCTCTTTGGCTTTGTCTATGGGTCCTTTATACATGTTCTTTGATGACACTTGCCTTCCTTTTCCCCTTTATTTCCCTCTCCCCTACCCTCTGATTACTGTCAGTTTGTTCTTTATTTTAATGTCTCTGGCTATATTTTGCTTGGTTGTTTGTTTTGTTGATTACATTCCACTTATAGGTGGGATCATATGGTATTTGTCTTCTCCACCTGGCTTATTTCATTTAGCATAATGATCTCCAGTTCCACCCATGCTGTTGCAAAGCGTGGGAGTTCCTTCTTTCTTTCTGCTGCATAGTATTCCATCATGTAAATGTACCATAGTTTTTTGATTCATTCATTTACTGATGGGCACTTAGGTTGCTTCTAGCACTTGGCTATTGTAAATTGTGCTGCTATGAACATTGGGGTGCATAGGTTCTTTTGAATTGGTGTTTCATAATTCTTAGGGTGTAATCTCAGCAGTGGAATTGCCAGGTCAAAAGGCAGTTCCATTTTTAGTTTTCTGAGGAAATTCCATACTGTTTTCCACAGAGGCTGCACCAGTCTGCATTCCTATCAACCCTGTACTATAGTACCCTTTTCTCCACAACCTCGCCAGTACTTGCTGTTTGTTGATTTGTCTATGATGGCCATTTTGACTGGTGTGAAGTGGTATCTCATTGTGGTTTTCATTTGCATCTCTCTGAAGGCTACTGATGCTGAGCATCCTTTCTTATGTCTCTGGGCCCTCTGTATGTCCTCTTTGGAAAAGTGTCTGTTTAGGTTCTTCATCCATTTTTTAATAGGATTGTGTTCCTGGAGTGGAGTTGTTTAAGTTTTTTATATATTTCAGAGATCAAACCATTGTCCAAGATATCACTGACAAATATAATTTCCCATTAAGTTAGTTCCCTTTTCATTTTACTGATACTTCCTTTAGCCATGAAGAAGATTTTTATTTTGATATACTGCCATTTGTTTATTCTTTCCTTCATGTCCCTTGCTCTAGGGGATATACTGGTGAAAATATTGCTGCATGGAATATCTGAGATATTCCTGCCTATGTTCTCCTCTAGGACTTTTATGGTGTCACAACTTATATTTAGAGCTTTTATTCATCTTGAGTTTATTTTTGTGTATGGTATAAGGTGGTGGTCTAGTTTCATTTTTTTTTTTTTGCATGTAGCTCTCCAGATCTTGCAGCACCATTTGTTGAAGAGGCTACCTTTCAAAACACTATCCTTTCAAGTTTAATTTGTCATTATAAAAAAATTGTTTAATTGTCATGCTTTTGGGAAACCCCATTTTATCCTTCTGACAGAAAGTGACATTTCCACTGCATCCTTATAGCATACACTTGCCCCTTTTCATGGCACTAATCACATCCAGATTTCTCTGGAAGTTCCTACAACAGATTGTATTTTCTAAAAGTGATTGTGACAATATTTACCATCTCATGTGCTCTTCTATAATGTGATCTTCCCCACTTTATCAAGAAGTAAAATTTAATTCTGCTCTCTTAAAATCTGGTCTTAATCTGAGGCTGCATGTCTTTGAGATTTTGTTGGAACAGGCTATCGGGCTTCTGCCTGACTCTTGGGATTCTTGTTCTAGGACATGGATTTTCAGCCTTGGCTTCATTGATACCAATAGCATTTCCTTTTCCAGTATAACAATCAAAAATATTTCCAGACTTTACCAATTATCCCTTGGAAGACAGAATCACTTACTATTTAAAATCCCTTTTCAAGGAGAAGCCAGCTATCATGGAAAAAATTCAACTGCCCTGAGACCACCATGCTGGAAAAATCACATGCAGTTACTCTGGCAAGAGTCCCCAATGCATCCAGCCTTCCAGCCACCTCTATGAAAACACTAGACTTGTGAATGAAGCCATTGTTGACCCTTAGGATCCACCCATCATCCAGTGCAGAATCATCAAGTGATCTCAGGTAATATTAAAAGAACCACCAAGCCAAGCCCTGAGCAAATTTATGACATTCTGAATATTTAAGATATAACAAAGTTTATGTTTACAATAGCACATTTAGGGCATTTGAACAGAACTTGATACATGGAAGTATAGTGGCATTATAAAGAAAATATAAGTGGGATTGCCTTTAGGACTGTGTAGAAGGAGGAACATAGAGGGACCTTAAATTTTTAGTAGAAACAAAAGAGGCTTCAAGAAGACTGACTGTAACAGTTTAAAGGAAAGAGGAAAATGTTATTCAAAGCTGGAGGAAAGAGTACCCTTGTTACACCGTGGCAGAAAATTTAGCAAAATTGTCACCAGCAGTGATATGGAAAATAGAAAAATCTACTTAATAAACTGATGGATCTTGCTAAGAAAATATCAAGCAGAATATTAAAGTACTCTGTTTTCTCTTAGCTGTATACCAGAATGTAAACATACATGCATAGATAGTTCATAGAGAGACTAAAGGACTTTTGTTTCAAAAATTTAGAGGAAATATATAGAAGCCATGATATGTTGAATTCAACAATAAAAGTATTTTTTAAATGCAGTCTCATCTAACAGAAAATTCCAAAATAATAGAGGTTCTTCATGCAAAGAACAAACCCCACAGGCTACTCAGAAAATGTGAATCCATGAAATCAAAAGTGCAACTGTAAAACCCCTTTTAAGGCCTCAGAAATACTTAAGGTAGTGTTTTGTAGACCATTAAGAGAGAAAAGTGGCTTTCTACAATCTGAGGAGTGTGTGACAATAGCTCCTAAAATTCTATAGCAGCCTGTTAGGGAGCCCAAGAGAGAGAAGAACCTGTCTCCAAGAAATCTGTAAAGGTGGTCTTCATCTAATGTAGTGAATAACCAATAAACTTAATAAAAACACATAATTTTTAAAAGAACTGTAATGACAGAAGCACAGCCAGTTTAGGCTAAATGAGACCAAAAGATGTAAAATGAAAAAGACTTTTAGGTCCCTGAACTTCTTATGTACAGGAAGTAGCTAAGAAAACTGTTCAGCTGTAAACACAATATGAATTTTTATGGAAAAGTAAGGATGGCTTAGATGGCAGAATCAAAGTTCAGAGGATGGATAAGGTGGAGACTCATTCCCAGGTAGCAGGAACAGGCCCTAATCAAAATGTTAGTAACATTAGTCTAGATGGATAACAGAATTATTCTCCAGACCAGCAACCATTATGTGCCTCCCATCACCTCTTTCCCTTATGAATGGTAATGTTTATTGTAGTTATCCTATCACTGTCTTACCTTACTATATTAAGTATGGAGAGGTCACATAACTTGTCTTTTTACATTGATGTCTTCAGACAGACAAGAACTATACTTGAAGAACCAAATCCAAGAATCTGCACTCAAAGAGCTTCATTCTCTCCTTGACCTGATTACATGATAAGATCCTGGACTTTGATCTGATCCCATAATGGAGTGAGACTCTGGGGTTCTTGAGGGAAGGAGTAAGAGTAGTTTGCATTTGGGAGGGGTATGGGTCATAGTGCCCAGAGGAAGGACTACAGCAGATTGTATCTTCCAAGGGTAGGAACAACATCATCTATCTCCTATGTTCTTCTAGAACATGGCCTTGTCACTTACCCATCAACACGTAGAGCCTAACCCCTCTTTTTCTCCTTGAATTCTGACTGTTTTCACTTGGAATTTATTCATTATGGTGAAAATGACACTGATTTCTCAGGTTACATTCCAAGTGGCCATGCAACATCCACTTTGTTCTCTTGTAACAATTGTTCATGTAATATATCCAAAAGCCCTGAGACTACTGTGCTAACAAGGCCACACGTAGGAGCCCTGGAAGATAGTTCCACATGGGCTCATGCTTCCATGACCTTGTCAAGGTGCTAGACATACAGGTGAAGAACTCTTCAGTATAACTAAGTATACTCAAGAGTATAACTAAGTATAACTAAGCAATCTCAGTTGATGCTACAAGAAGCAAAAATCACCCAGCCAAGGCTGCCCAACCAAAGCCCTGACCTGCAGAATTTGTAAAATATAATACAATGGTTTCTATTCAAAGCCACTGAGTTTGGGGATAGTTTATTGTGCATCAATAATAAGGTTCCTATGCATCTGTCCTCACGCTCATCTTAAGGAAAGTGCTGATTCATTCCTCTGTGTTCTTACAGCATCTAAAGTAATGCCTCCCATATAATAGGTGGACTTGTTTTTACTCTGCAAAACATTGTCACACACTACATCTCATTTGACTGCCACAAACACTTTGTGAGGTAAGCAGAATAGCAATTACTATCCTCAGTTTTGCTGGTAGAGAAACTGAGACTCAGACTTGCTGAGTGTCTACTAAATATTTCAGGGAGGCTATAAACTCAAGACTTCTAAATCCAAGACCACTGGACTTTCCTTGTAAAATGTTCCTTCTGCACATAGTAGGGCCTACATAAGCATTTCCTTATTTCATAAAGGAAGAAAGAAAGAACAAATGTCCCAAAGGTTGTTAACTTCCATCTCATCTAATGAATCTCATCTAAACTCTGAGGCTACTGATGAGGCACAGAAGCCAGACACACCCCTGAGGTCAACATTCTCCCACTCTCTCAGCATGTTATTGACCTCCTGGGAGGTCATTAACAAGATCATTACAAGATCATTACACTGGAGCAACCTGGAATCTTTACTGGCCTCATATCTCTTTCCTCCTGCCCCTTCCTTCTAGCCCTACACTTCAGAGATTTCTCCAATTTCACAGAAGGAAAATGGAGCCTCATTCCCCTCAGCACTAGAGTCAAACAGCTAATATTAACCCAGAAAATGTATTATAAAGGTAACAATAAAAAGTTAAAATCTACTCATAAAAGTGGTAAGTATATGTAACCTGGGAGTGATATTAGGAAATAGAAACCAATAGACAGAGTTTCAAAAACTTTACATGGGATAGTAGATTCCTTGAGCTGGCTCTGTAGACAGTACAGGAGAAGAATGGTTCTTCCCACCTCTTACTTTCCCTTTCATAGTCCATAATCAGAAGGTAAATGATATTTGCTTCCAGTACTGGCAATTCTTCTTTAGATTAAACATGTAACTCATATCAAGATAACCAAAATAAAGCATCTTTATTTCAACAACAACAACAAAAAAAAACCAGAAAATGATCAATACACTACCGTGTAAGATTTGCAGAGGGCTCTGCCTCTGGTAAGCTAAAGCTATATGCAGGGAAATGAGTCTCAAGAGTAAGGGGCATCTGACCATCTCCACTGTGTGCATCTGGAGGTTAGCAGCTGAGAGTATTTGCCTGTGTCTGGCCTCTAAATACCAGAGCAAATACTCAGTAAGGACATTTGTAATTGAATGGAAATGAATGAAATGGAGTAAAATGTTCACAGGACTCCTTTTTGATTAAGAGGCAATACAGTATAGTACAAGGCAGTACAGCTGAAAAACTTGCAGATCAGGAATAAGGTTCCCTAAGAAATATCATATGACCTTAGACAATTACTTTGAATATCCTATGTCACATAGTTATCACCTGAAAATTGATGGTAGGAATTTTTTCATACACTTTCTCCACTAGTGAAACCAAGTATGAAAAAAAAGAGGGTTGAGAGCTACAAAATGGAATAATAAGTTGACATTGTATAAGTGCCCATCAGTAGATGAGTGGATCAAAAACTATGGTACATTTACACAATGGAATACTACACAGAAGAAAGAAAGAAGGATCTCCTACTTTTTGTGACAGCATGGATGGAACTGGAGAGTGTTACGCTAAGTGAAATAAGCCAGTTGGTAAAAGATAAATACCATGTGATCTCACTTACAAGGGGAATCTAATGAACAAAATAAACTAATGAGCAAATAGAACCAGAGACATGGAAACATGGAACAGACTGACAGTGACCATAGGGAAGGGAAGAAGGGATAGTAGTGGAAAGAAGGAAAAGGGAGACACAGTCAAAGAACATGTATAAATGACCCATGGACATGGACAACATGATGGGGATGGACTGTGGGAGGGGGGTGGGCTGGGTGGAGGAGGGCAAAGGGGAAAAAATTAGGATGATTAGGATGACTATAATAGAATAACAATAAAAAACTAAAAAAATAATTCTAAAGCAATCATTATCTTTGGCAGAATGAGTTTGGACAGACTTGAATTTGAACACTATCTCAATTACATGCTAATTATGACCTTGGGAAAGCTATTTAATCCTTTTTAGTCTCAGGTTTTGCTTCTTTAAAAAATAACAGCATTGATGGCAGGTTCTTATTAGTTTTAAAATCCACCTGTGTTCTGATCACTTCCAAATTTATATTCCTAGAACAGATTTCTTCCCTGGGCTCCAGATTCCAATGTTCAGGTTCCAACTTGACATCTCCATTTGAATACCAAATAGAAAACTCAGAGTCAAAAATAAATCTCCAAAACTCTCTAAATGCACATCTTTTGATCCCCAAACTCTCTAAATACACATCATGCAGTAATCTTTTATTTTCTTCCTCACCTCAGTTACAAGTACCATCACTCACTTAGTTGCTTAAGTCAAAGACATCAGAGTTATCCCTGATTTTACCCCCCACATAAAAGCCTCCTGCTTTTGATTCTACATCATCCTGAAATATATCCTGCAATTGAACCATCTCTATTGCTGCTTCCCAAATCCCAGCTATCATTACCATCAAGATCACTGAAGCTGCCTTGTAACAGGTATCCCTATTATTATTATTTCCATGCCAGCTGCACATGGTTATAGGTAGTTACTGTTTACCAAATACCGATATGTTCTCTTAAATTTCTAAGCCTCAATTTGGTAGGTTGGAGTCACTTCTAGAGAATATCTTCTCTATGCAGTGACTCAGGAGTTCCAACAATGTCTATCTTGTTATTATAGGCTACAAACATGCGACCTCCATGGCACTAAAGAAGAGACGGAAGGATAAACACACAAACTCTTATGCCCCCTGGACCAAAACAAGAAACACTTTTGCAAACGTTACATTTGTTAGAACTAGGATGCATGGCCTCATTAATACCACGTGGATTTTACGTGGAAAGTGAAGTCAAGGACATCTCTGAAGTCTTTGCTTAAGCAACTAACTTTGCATAAACAAGAAATAAACTCATATTGTATTAAGTCTCTGACAATAGCACAATCTAACTTATCCTGACTCTAGTCTATCCTTCAAACAGCAGGCAGAGTGATGTATCAGAAACATAAATGGTTTATATCACTCTTACTTTAAAATCCTTCATTAGCTCCCAATTAAAGAAAGATCTATACTCCTAAGCATGACCTACAACATTCCCCATGATCACTGCTCAGTCCTCTAATAACATCTTATCATTTCCTCCTAGTTATCTAAAACAGCCACTCTGGCCTTCTTTCTGTTTCTCAGACATTCCAAAATTGTTCCTAGTTTAGAGTCTTTGTACATGTTTTTCCTCTAGAAACATTTTACCCTGAAGTATTTTGCATTGGTTTCTTTGCATCAATCTGTCCTCATTTTCTCCAAAGGGAATCCATGTCGATTCTATCCAAGTAGGCTCCCTAAGTTCCAGTCTCTTTTATTCTCTTGTTTCATTTCTGAATAGTATTCATGAAATTATCCAAGTTATTTTATATAATTGCTAAAATTTTTATATGTATACAGTTTATCTCCCCTCACTAGAATATATGATACATAAGGACAGAATATTTTTGACCCATTTTCAGCAGTACCCTCAGCACTTGTTAAAATGCCTGGCACAGAGCAGGCACTCAATAGAAGCTAATGATTATTACTGTCATTATAACAAATAATGCAGTTCTGCATACCTGTTTTTATAGCTAGCTAAATTCCAACAGGAACATCTATCTCAGTGCAGACAGGTGAATAGAGTATGGATCTGGAAGAATCCTAAAATGATCTCAAACAGTGCTTTTCCTCACCCAAAATTCAGAGAATATTCTGCTCAGAGGTACAAGACACTTCCAACCCATTTTCACTTAAGAACTTGCTCATCTGATCATCATCATGATTGGTTGAAAGGTGTAATACTTTTGTGTCAAAAACAGGGCATCTGTCCTGCCTTCATAGACAGAACACATTGAAACATAAAATATTTGTAGAAACTAAAAAGAGAGGAAACTGGTAATTATGTGAAAAAAAAACTACAAATATTTCAACAAAAGAGAATATCCAATTACCTAACAAGTGTGAAAATATGGTCAACCTAACAACACAAGTTGTAGTGATAATGCTATCTCTTCCTTATAAAAATATTTTCTGAAAGTGATATATCTAGTGATGATAAACTAAAATGAGAACAATATAATCCAGGGTACACTGATGCTCTGTGGAGGGTATTTAGCAGTATGCATCAAGAGCCTTGCAATTGCATCTCTTGACCAGTCATTTCAGTTCTGGGAGACTTTCTGGGGAAGGAAGCTTACACATTAAAGACAGAAAAATTATCCACAAAGATGATCGTCAGGGAACTAAATATAATGATAAAAAACAAACAAAAAATGATACTTTAAAACCCAATTTAGAGAATTGTTAGTTAAGAGATATAATTATTATGCAGTGTTAAAAATTATTAAAGATCATAATAACATTAGAAAATATGATGCCCCTAAAAATGTTAGGTGATATGGACCCCAGCTCGTGGGGTCTGTCACATTGTGGATGAGATACGAGACATTAACACAGACTACCGAGTTCTGTGGAGGAAAAGGGACAGCATGGCTTTTCTCTCAAGGGGAGCAAAAGCCTCGGCCCTTGCTGTGACCAGCCTTTATTGGGTTTCTCAGCACATTACATGGTGGTCCTCATTTACTATGCACAAGTTCACTTTAGGTTGTTAGCTTTTACAGAAAACAAAAGAGCCAATGCCACTAATCACATCACAGAAGAAGGATATTTACAAATGAAAAGGGAAAAGTAGTTGAACTGGTTGCACTCATCCTTGGAAGGTTTAGCATGGATTTTAGGAAGTTACAGTAAGTACTTGTTGTCTCAATTCAGGGTGAGGGAGTTTTAGCAAAAGCAAGTCTCATAGTAGTCTAGATACAATGCAGGCCTGATGCCCCATGGGAGAACCTATCCGTGGGCATAAGTCCTGTGCGTCTCCAAGTGGGAGCTGGGCCCACACAATGCAGAATAGTCTCCTACAGTTAGGTAGTTATAATTAGAAAGGAAATTTTATAACTGTTGAAGAAATGTTTAGTCAGCAGAAATAGAATGTGCTGTGTCAGTGGATTGAGGGAAGGCTCTGGGAGAAAAGGACATGACAGAAAGGGGGACTCCGGGTGTGTACATTCTTACCATATCAAGAGAGAAGGGAGCCAAGAGTAGATCAGAACCCAACTAAGCAGAGCAGAAAGCCTGGCTAAGTCTGAATTGCAAAAGCATTCCTTCTGGTTGCCCTGGTTACAGGCCTCCTTCTCTTGGTAATGGTATTATAAATGGGCCAAATCACAGGCAAATTAAATCAGCAGATATTAGGGATGAACAGAGTTGGCTCTAACAAGCTCTGCACTGGGGCAGGTCTGGGAAAGAATTTGGAAAGGGTTTATACAGTAGACAAAGGTGACGTTAAGGGACAATGTCACATTCAAAATAAGAAAGTATGACTACCCATCACCTCAGTGAGTCCACATGCCTTCACTTGTTGAGCTTTGTAACATACAAAGAAAACCTCAGTTCCAAAAAATGGTACAGCACAATCTTTTCAGTGGTTTTTGAGGTCAGTAGTGGTAAGAGGTGGGGAATCGAGATTACATGATTTTAAAAGGAAAAAAAAGACAAATGATAAATATATATTCTTATTACAACCATATATATTTAATATTAATATATGTTATGTAGATGGGGATATAGAATAGATCATAGTAGGTAGATTAAAATAAATAGACACATATAAAAGTTAACAATGATCCCTTTAAGGAATGAAATTATTGCTGGATTTTTTTCTTTAGAATTCAATGCATTTTTAAAAATTTTCTTATTAAAGTGTAGTTGGCACCATGTTCATTGTAGCATTATTTACAATAGCCAAGATATGGAAGCAGCCCAGGTATTCATCTATAGATAAGTGGATTTTAAAAAGATGTGAATACAATGGAATATTTCACCCCAATAAAAAAAGAATGAAATCTTGCCATTTGTGACAACATGGATAGGCCTAGGGGGTATTATGCTAAGTGAAATAAGTAAGACAAGAAAGACAAAGACCACATGATTGCACTTACACACGTACTCTAAAAAAAACAAACAAAACCAAAACAGAGTCATGGGAACAAAGAGGAAACTGACAGTTGCCAGAAAGAAGGAGGTTATGATGGGTGAAACAGGCAAAGGAGAATAAGAAATACAATCTTCCAGTTATAAAATAGAATTTAATGTATTTAAAAATGTTTTATAATGAGCTTGACTTGCTTTTATAATGAGAAAAATAAACTGTAATTTTAAATTAAGTCATGTTTTCATGCAGTGAGGCAGTGTTTGGGGCTGAGAAGCCCACAGTATGGCCATCTCAGTGACCCACTCAAAGTCATCATCATCACCCCCTCATTTATGCAGATCAGCCTACTCTAACTGCCAGGACAGAGGCACAGCCTTCCCACAGTGGCCTTTCTTCAATCCACATTCTTTAATGAAGCTTGGAATAAACAAACCTGAGAAAGAGTCAATGAGCCCCTTGAGTCTATCTTTATGATCCCTGTAATTGGTACAAGACCGAAGCACACAATCCCAGCCCTCAGGCCCTTTATGATGTAGAATTGTTGGGAAACACATCCTTGGGCCAGCACTGAGCTCATGCTCTTGGAGATGCAGCAGGATCAAGTCCAGAAATGCTGACCTGGGCTTACAGGGTAAAGGTTGAGATGTACCTGACCACCTTCTCCAAGGTTCGACAAAGCCTTGTAGGTGACCTTGTGCCATGGTCTCACATTTCCTGGACACTGTTCCATCAGTGAAGGAGTGTTAAGCCTCAAAACAATATATGAATGATTATTTATGAATACTATATATATATACTAACATATTGTATATATCATATATAAAGTGGAATTTTACAAGTAGAGATACAGGTACAATAAATTATTCTTAAATGTCTTGACAAACTCAATAAATCGTATTATCATTAGGGAATATTTCAAGACCATATATATACTCAACCTACTGTAAATTGAATTTAATATCTTAACTAGTTCTATTAATAACTTAGAATTTTTAACCAACTTTCTATAATGTAAGAATATATTGTTATTGTTTTTACCTTATAATATAGCTGACAGGGAGCTGAGACTAAGATCTGGAGAAATGTCTACTCCTCCATTTTCATATGGTTAGCTGTGTCTGCCTTATTAGTACTATCTCCAATCTATAAATTATAACAAGTAACTTTTAAGCTGTTTTTAGAACTCAGTATTATCAATTAATCCTTTAACTTGCAAATATGAATTACAATACATTATAATTTATTGAAATCAAATAAAAACTTGAGCACTCAGGCCAACCATCTGTGTTCTAAAATCCTACTGTTCCCTTGCACCTCACATTGCACACAGCAGCGCTGTGTGGAGTGTGGTCCGTGGACCAATGCCAGCCCTCAAACTCTTTCTAGTCCTCATTAAGATAAGTAGAAAAATGAGAAATGTTTATAAACACCTAGCAAGTTGACAGATTACACTGAGTAATCTAACTTAACTAAAAGAGGGAGGAACTTCTCTATTTTGTATGTCTTTTATTTCATTTTATATTTTTAGAAATTCATGTTATTATACTTCCTGAAAATAGTGGTTGGTGGCAGACTGAAAATCAAAAGAAGCTGTTCTTTACTGCAGATCGCTGGGCAGCTCTGCCAAAACGTGAACAGGACTGTCAGGCACACAGGCAAAGCCCAGCCAAGCCTGATGGATTAGGCTGGTAAAGATACAACAAGGCATTTTTGGATTCATACAGTTTTATTATTTATACAGGCAGAGAAAGAAGAGTAGCCAAATGTGCTAGCTCCCTGGGTGCTTCTTACCACATACCAAACATGACAACACTGAAACAAAAGGGTCTGGAGGACTGTGACACAGAGGTGGGGTGGCCCATTGCTGAGGAGCCAGTTCTAGACTTCAGCTAAGCAGAAATATAGCCTGCAGTTAAACCCAGTGTACAGAGAGTCTCATAACTTATTAGAACCTGAGAGGCAAGGAGAAACTGTCTCAGGACAGCCTCACAAAACAAATAGGGAGGGGAGTGGGAGATGACTGCAGAGATACACCTCACAGGCCTCCCTTTGCTCATGTTCCGGAAGGATCACAAGGCATTCCAGTAAGACTTACCTTAGCTGCAGTTCAAGCCTTTGCCTTGGTGGCCTGTCTGGATACATGCAAGACTGTCAGGGCATTATGGCAGAACCATTCCCTTACAAGCACCAGGGTCAATCTAGATAGTAAATATTGCAAGGTGTCATTTTCTTCTCAAGTTTTAGTAAATGAAAGACCTATAATAAAACATTCACTTAATGGCCTATTTCACTCATGAGATCACTGATCTAGTGAAATCCCTATATGATATTAAAATCCACATCATAGCAGCCTAAATGACTATTTAGTCAACAGATGGAGGGGAACATGGCCTCACTTCCATCACAGGTGTCACTTTCCAAATCTGGGCAATGATCCACAGAGTGATTTCTTCCATCAAATCATCAAAAGATTGATTAATTGAACATTTATTGAAGCCCACTATATGCCAGAAACTGGCAAGCATAGGTCACAGAGATGAATGAAGCATAGTCCCTATCCCAGAGAAATCTGTGGCCTTGGAGGGAAAAAAGTACAATAATAGAAAGTAATTAAAATCATGGGTTGCTCATCAGAAGAGGGTTTGTAGAATGCATTGTGGAAAGACAGAGGAAAGAACAATCCTCTGGGCCTAGAAAGCTCACCAAAAGTATGACAAAGAGAGGGATACATGATGTTAAAGAGTGATTAGGGGAGAGGGGAGGGAATTTCAGGGGAAAAGGGGAAGGGTGTACAGGAACAAGTATAAAGGACATATGGACAAAAACTAGAGGGGCCTGGAAATGGGAGGGAGGTGGGGAGGGATGGGTGGGTGGGCTGGG
>CM052542.1:99075804-99124508 GCA_028533065.1 Trachops cirrhosus | reverse complement strand
ACAGCATGGATGGAGTTGGAAAGCATTATGCTAAGTGAAATAAGCCAGGCATTGAAAGACAAATACCATATGACCTCGCCTTTAACAGGAACCTAAACAACAAAACAACGAAACAAGTAAAATATAACAAAAGACACTGAAATAGAAGATACGTTGTCAGTGACCAGAGGGGAGATGGAGGGAATTTCAGGGGAATTTCAGGGGAGAAGGGAAGGGTTGACAGGAACAAATATAGAGTACACATGGAGAAAACTAGGGGTGTTGGAAAGGGGAGGGAGGAGCGGAGGAATGTGTGGGTGGGCTGGAATGGGAATAAAGGATGGAAACTGTACTGAATAAACTAAAATTAAAAAAATAATAAAAGCTTGTTGTTACAAAAAAAATATTATGTGGGAATCAGTCTTCACACAAGGCACACAGCACACCAGAAAGAATAGTAATTGTACTACATGAAAACCTTTCCAGCTCTGGCTCGTGTAGCTCAGTGGATTGAGTGCAGGCTGCAAATCAGAGGGTCACCGATTCGATTTCCAGTCAAGGCACATGCCTGGGTTGTGGGCCAGGTCCCCAGTGGGGACCATGTGAGAGGCAACCACACATTGATGTTTCTCTCCCTCTCTTCCTCCCTCCCTTCCCTTCTCTCTAAAAATAAATAAATAAATTTTTTAAAAAAATTCCATGTGGTTAAAAAATAATAGTGACAATAATAATGATAATAAGTAAAGTAAAAAAATCTAACAATATTCTGGGGTAAATATTGGCAATGTTGAGATTACAACAAAAAGGTTAATCTCCCTAATCCTTAAAAACATCTACATATCAACAAGAAAGAGGCACATCAACAACCCAGTTGTTACCATGGAAAAATTTTATGAATAGCAATTAATGGAAAAGGTAAATCAAGTGCAACAGAGTGAAATGGTTGCTGTCTTTGACTTTGTCTTAATTTTTGTCTACAATTTTCCCATGGCCTTCATGCTAATAGCTCCTGCTAGAGATGTGCTAATTACAAGAGGAATTCTGCTTGAGGCTTGAGTTTTTAGAAGAACAGACCCTTGTCAGAAGCTATCTCTCCCAAAGAGGGGGGAAACCTGTTTAAAATAATGACTGTTTATCAAAGATTTGTAGGAGCCTCAAGACCAGACTCAGATCAACAGGGTTCAACAGACAGGGAACAAAGAGATTTAGAAATTTCCTGTTCCTCCTTGGGTCCCTGTTGGTGCCCATGTGTATGGAGTTGTCAGTCTCCTCTTGCCCCTCCCATTCTCCCCTTGATGAAAATAAGCCTGAATTCTGGACTCTCTTAAGATGGATTTGAGGAACCTTTGAAGCCCCCATGTTCTTAACTGGGCACCTTCTTAATCAATAAAACTTTCTTTATTCCAAACTCTGATGTGTTGAAACATCGGGCAAATAGATTTTGGGCTGGTAATACAAATACCCCTAAAAATGTTTGGAGATATACACAGCCTTATGCAGGATAACCAACATATAAATTTTGACTATTCCACATTACCATTTTTTTAAGTTCTCATTATGCATCCTCATGGAGATAGTAATCCAATGAAAGAGGCAGCAAGGATTCTTATGGCAGCTAATACCCAACTCTATTTGCCTTTTATCTACTAATGAGGGTTCTCAATTGTCCACAGATCAGGATAGAGGGACAAACCAACCCAGGTCTGGCATGGAAAATCCCACCTCCCAAAAAGCCCCTTAGTTCCAGGCAAATCAGGAAGAGATCTTAACTCAGGATATCACATCACTCATCTGTAGTAAGCAGACATTTAGCAATCATTAGACACTCTGGTATGCAGAAGATATTGAGGGAAGAATGAATCCACACCCCAAGTATATTTGTCCTCAGGACTCATTCATTTAACCAGTTCCTGGGTATCTAAAGGCCAGATTCCATGTTGCTCACAGGATCTACCAGAAGGAGCCATCCCCCCTATAAAATTTCAGAGATGAGGAAACAGAAGCTGGAAGCAGGAAACAATGTATAAGGGCTAAAACAGAGGAGTATGGAGAGCACCAACTCTGGCAGAAGGCATCCTGGGGTATGAGACCAGCTATGAGCTCAGATTCATGGGATGAGCCCACATCTGACACACCTATGAGGCAGGAAGAAAACCCATGGGGCTCATGGGTGGGAAGGAGGGGTACGGAGTGACCAGAAGATGAGCAAATGGCTCTGTGAAGTAAGACACAGGCACCAAGAGGAGCCAAGGTGAGATGGCAGTTAACACCTGGCAATGTGACCCCTGGCCCAGGTTGTCAAGAACTGTGTAGTTATTCACAAAAAAATGGGGTTCTCCTGTCTGCTAGTTGCTAAGGGTTGCTGTGATGAGCAAAAAGATGTGGTTCCTCACCTTAGGAAGCTCACTGTCTAGTGCAGGGGTGTCAAACTCATTTTCACCAGGGGTCACATGGTTGCCTTCAAAGGGCCGAATGTAATTTTAGGGCTGTGTAAATGTAACTACTCCTTAACAGGTACGCAAGAGCTCGGTGCTGCTGCCAGGTAGAAACAAGGTGCCAGGCTGGATAAAACCAGATGGAAGTCCGGATTCGGCCATGGGCCTTGTGTTTGCCACCTGTGGTCTAGTGGATGGGGAGGGACCTGTGGGAAATAATATTAGCAAGTGGGCACAAGTCTACCACATGTGCTGTGCTGAGGTTGTGGATATTAATTTATAGTCAATAGGAAACCAAGGATTCCTAGCAGGAAAAATAAAAGACCTCAACAATGTACTTTAGGAAGATTCCTGAGGTAAAAATGAAGAAAATGGAAGATCCTCCAAGGTGGGGCGTGACACATATTAACTGAGAAATGGGTGGGGTGATACAATATCCTCAGGAAATAGTATTTAGGGAGATGTGGAGGAGAAAGCATCTAAGAAGTCTGAGAATGAGATGACTATTGAAATAGAGTTCTAGAAATGTTTTGTCATTTTCCAAAATATTTGCTGAGAAATAAAATACCTTTCTTTCTTCCTGTTCATATAACCAAGTTGCTGCTGGAGAAAAACTGAATGGAAAAGTCCACACCTTTCAAGTAAGGAAAATGTGTAGCTCAGACACCCCTGGCCCCAGAATGCCTGGTCTCATTTGCTGGTATTTCTGCTTTGTGAATGCCTCCAGGCAAGCACATAAAACACATCAAAAGAAAACAGGGCTTGATTTCTCTTCCCCTGCCTCACTCAATCAGAAAATCCACGATGTGCCTTGTGGGGTGGAACCTCTCTCACTGGTGGGAGCCAGCTCCTTTCTCCTGCCAGGTTTCCTCACTGCACTTGCCTCAGTGAGAGGCTTACTGAGCACCTGCTCCATGCCAGACCCTACTCCCAGCAGACCCTACTCCCAGCAGACCCTACTCCCAGAGCTTTCAGAAAAAACAGAGACAAACAGGACAATGAACTCCTCTGAAAATCCAGAAGGACAGGCTCAACTGCTCCTCTCCCTGCCCAGTCCATGCCTTTCCATTTTAATTAAAACATTTTGAATACCAGAAATATTGGACAGCATCTGACACTGTATCTGTTCTACAAGCACAAACATGATGAGGTTAATTACAGTGTCTAAAGAGGTCCTAACTGCCCCTTCCAGGCATGTTTTCCTATCACTCTACCCCTGAATACCAGCTAATCTCACCCAAGAGACACTGACAAAGTAGCTGCAGAGATGAAGATGGACAGAGCACAGGGAAAGTGAAATGCAGAAATGGTAGGTGGCTTCACTGATGCCAGTGTGTTCAGGAAGGTGGTCCTTTGCACTGGGACCTGGTTGGCTTTGCACACTAGTCTGGGATGATGGAAAGATGCCTTCCAGGGAATGGGAAGGGGTGATGACGAGGGCAGTACAGCTTTGGGCAAAATCTCATTGTACCTACTTTCCAGAGGCACTAGCCCAGACTTGTGCACTCTTTCCCTCACAGTTCAAGTGGTGCCAGATCAAAACAGATTGAAACAAAAGGAGCAGGGGCTTCTGAGCTCCACATTTCTGACAAGTCCTAAGTGCTTAATAAAGAGTTGCTGCCATTATAAGTTCCCATGTGCATGGTCTTGTTAAGAGAGACTGGATGTCCTGCTTGACCCAGTGGGTGGTCCATGCTTAGACACCTAGAGGGCAAAGAAGTGAATGGTTCTCTGTATCCCAGTAAATATTTCCTCCAATCCCTGCAGAACATCATTGGGAGCTTCTTTCTAGCTCCTCCAGCAAAAGGGGAGATGAGAAGATAGTAGGTGTTTGTAGGATTAAAAGCCAGCATTTGAATCTCTGCCCTCAGAGTAAGTGTGAAAGCAGCAAAACACTATGAAAAAAAATCAATATCAAATCAACTGTAATTTTTCCTCTACTACAAAGAAACAAAAGCTAATTCCCCTGGACTCCTGAGTCATAATTTCATTTGGGGAAGAACATTTCCCTTCAAATATTGAGAAACCTCTAATGCTCCCTCTACACCACATAAGCACTCTGGTACCACCAGAAATTAATTATTTGTCTTCTGAAATCCATAATGTTATTTTTTATAGTGTGTCTCTGACAAATGAGTAATCTTTCCTTTTGTAAAATGAAGCACTGTCAATGACATAAGCTGTAATATAGTGGTGGTTCACCAGTGTAAACATGTACTTCAGTTGAGAAAATTCTGGTATGATGTGGTTAATAGGTAGGTTACTGAGGTACATACTTTCCAACCACAGGGCTTGGCTTGAGAACTGCTCATGTATTCCTTTATGCCTCTTGAGTAAAACCTGCATTTAATGAACACCCACTGTGTGCCTGGCCTTGTGATAGGCATATTATACAAATGATAATATTTAATAAGTCAATGAAGTAAATACCATTGTCTCAATTTTCCAGCAAACAAATGGGTTTTTTTGTGCATAAAAAACTAATTCAAACTAGTTTTCACATTGTCAATAACTGGTTGGGCCTGAATTTGAACCTCAAAATATCTGGTCTCAGAAGTCATGAGCTTAATCACCAGGCCCTGACAAGTTCTTATAAACTTGCTGGTAATTCAGAAGGTCAAAAATTCTCCATGTTAGCATGGGTTTGACCTATTCTTGTTATTAGTCTTTTGTTTTAAAATTAATCTTCCTCAAGGCATAAATTAAAAGGTTAATTATAATAAACCCAAATTAATATTCTTTTAAGAACTGCATGACATTCTAATTTGAAAATCCAGCTAGGTCTACTACAGTAGGGAACTACTAGTCAGGACAGAATGATAACCACTGCAACAGCACTAATACAACCCTTAAAAACAAACCCCACCCCAGAAATGTGTGTGCACATGCACACACATGCACACACCAAGCAGTCTGAATCTACATCATAACATCCTGCCAAGGAAAGGCCTGAATTATTGACAATCAGTGTATTTCACAGGATCTGTGTGGAATGGGCAGTATTATATATTGACAGCTTGAAAACAGAATTTCTTCGTTTAGTCCACTAATGTTGACTTAGCATTCCAGGTTCTGTTCTAAAACTTGGGGTCCAGAAATAAACACACAAGCAAAAATTATAGCTCCTCTGTATGCTACAGTCTAGTGGAGGAATACAGACAAAAAGCAAAACAAAGCAAAATAAAGAGTGTGTTAGTATGATAGTTAATGTTGTGTCAACTTGACTGGACCACCGAGTAGCCTGATAGTTCATTGGTCGAACATTTTGGCGTTTCTGTGAGGGTATTTTTGAATGAAATTAACATTGAAATCTGTAATAAAGCATATTCCTCTCCTCAATGTGGGTCAGCCTCATGCAATCAGTTGAAGGCCTGAATAGAACAAAAAGGCTGACCCTCTCTGACTAAAAGAGAATATCTTCTGCCTGACTGCCTTCAGACTGGGACATTGTCTTTCTCCTGACTTTGTGCTTGAACTAAAACATTGATATCTTGCCCTGGCTGGGTGCTCATTTGGTTACAGCATTGTCCTGATATGCCAACATTGTGGGTTTGATCCCTTGTTAGGGCATACAGAAGAATCAACCAATGATAGCACAAGTAAGTGGAACAACAAATCTCTCTCTCTCTCTCTCTCTCTCTCTCTCCCTCTCTCTCTCTCTCCTCTCTGTAAAAAAAAATCAATATATATTAAAAAAATTTAAACATTGGCTCTTCCCGATTCTTGAGCCTGGAAGACTTCCTGACTGAAACTACACCATTAGCTCTCCTGAGTTTCATCAGCTTAACAACTAACCCTGCAGATCTTAGGACTTGTCAGCCTCCATAATCACACTTGCTTTCTATCTATCTATCTATCTATCTATCTATCTATCTATCTATCTATCATCTATCGCTTCTCTGGTGTTTCTCTGTAGAGCCCTAACAGACAAATACGAATGATCACATAAGAAGAGGCAGAGTGCATGTTTGGGTATTGAATTTTTTAAAATCCTTATCCAAGGATACATTTATTGATATTTTTCAGAGAGAGGAAGAGGGGGAGAGACAGAGAGAGAGAGAGACATCAATAGGTTGCCTCCCACACATGCCTGGACTGGGGATCAAACCCGCAATTCTAGGTATGTTCCCTGCCTGGGAATTGAACTCGCAAACTTTTGGTGTACAAGATGAAGCTCCAACCAACCAAGCTACCTGGACACCTGGCCAGGACTTGAAGTTTTAAGTAAAGTGGGCAAAAAAGCCTCACTGAAAGGGAGATATTTGAATAAAAACCTGAAAATATTGAGAAAGTAAGCCATATGAATATGGGGGTGAAGAGCTTTTCAGGCTGAGGGAAGAGCAAGTGCAAAGGTCCTGAGGTGCATGCCTGGGAAATAAAAGGAGCAGCAAGGAGGTCAGGGCAGCTATAGTGGAGTCAGGAAGGTCAGGGGTGACAGGACACATTAGCCTTGAAACCTATTCTAGAAAGATTCATGTGTAAGTCAGTGTGTTTGTATGTGCATGTCTAAACCTTCTTCCAGGAGAGATTTGAGGCAGCTTACAAAGTAATTGCAATAAAATAGCATATACTGGAATGGGATCTAAAGAAGAAAATAAGTAAGTATAAAAATAAACTGGAACCAGAACCTAACTAGAAGTCAAAGATAACCTCCACATCTCCAATAGGTGAGCCTCACTTTTGCTCTCAACCTCCTAGGAGTCAGCACAGATAGGGAAAGCCTGTTAGTCACCTAATTCCTCATATCCTGAAAATACAAGCAAACAATTCACTCTGGGGATTACACCTGTTTTTGCCATTATAATTCGGAAGAATGTCTCCTGGGAGATCATAAACTCAGACTCTGTGGAACGAAGTGGCCAACAGCATCATTAGCAGCAGCCTTGAAATGATTCCCATATTCTGTTTTTTTTTTTTGGTGCCAAAGTACAAGGCACTCAAACTAGTCCTAATGAGGGTACAGGGAGGGCTGGGCATTTAAGGGGTCACCCTCAAATACACAGACTGACTTTAGAATGTAGTTTATAACATCAAGAAGAGAGGAGAGACCAATCGTCCTTCATTTATTCCTCAAAGAATGGACTTTCTTGAAGCTGATTTATAGAGAGAAAGGTCAATGGCATACTTGGGATTTTCCTGGTACTGCCTAGAAAACTCATGGAGTATAGCTTTCTGGCCACCAGTTGAGTAGTGACCTCTGAGACTTAGGAGGAAATAGAGCCAGGTGGAGATGAAATCCTTTTGTAGAAGCTACAGGTCCTAACAGGAACACACCCTACTTGTGTCATGAGGTGAGCTGAGGATTACCACTGGCAAGGCCAGGAATCACCTCTGAAAACTGCTTCAGGACACAAATGGGCAATAAGGGGGGACCCAATGTTCCTTTTCTTCTAGCAAGGCCAGAATGATTTTACTCTGAAAAAACATAAAGGCATTGCCACCAGACATTTGCTTGAGTCAAAATAAAATGTCTCAAGAGCATCCAGAGAACTGCTGCCTTTAAAAAAGTACAGCCACACCAGCACATAACAGGAAACACTGGTTATGTGGATGGATTGGTTCGTTGAAGTCAGTTGGTGTCCCTGGCATCACAAGGAGCTTAGGGCCTTTAAAACCAATAGCATGCAGCTCTGGCCAGGTAGCTCAGTTAGTTGGAGCATCGTCCCATACACCAAAAGGTTATGAGTTTGATTCCGGGTAAGGGCACACACCAAGGTTGCAGGTTCGATCCCCATTTGGGGCATGTAGAGGAGGCAACCAATTGATGTTTCTCTTACATCAATGTTTCTCTCTCTCTCTTTTCCTTCCTCTCTATCTAAACTCAATAAACACATCCTTGGATGAGGATTAAAAAAACTAAAATGAAAAAATAAAAACAAGAACATGTAATGTTCAGTGTCTGTGTGGTTTCCTGTGTGGGTCTGTAATGTAACTTTCCCTCCATCACATCAAACCTTCAGTAAAATCTGCTATAGATTAAAAAGAGCTGGAGGACAGTAAGCAAAGATAATAACATAAATTTTAGGAAAGTTGAAGGAATATAGCTCTTCTCTTGGAATAATTATTTTGGAGGGATTATTGTTTGACTAGGAATCTCCCAGTTCCAGATTTTAAGTATGTCAGCCCTGTATTTGTTGACTCACATCTCAACATGTGCTTACCTATTTATCTACATATTAATATATACAGGTCCAGCAGAAGTAACACCTGCTTGAGTGTGGTTGGTAGGGTAATAACGTGAGTGTAATAATTTACAGTTTTAATTTGAACTTTTCAGCTGAAATGTCATATGGTGTGCTTGAGTGTAATAGTGTTATGTTACAGAATTACATGCTTATGATTTTGTGATAAAAAGGGACATTATTTGTGCTGGGTGATTGAGATTTTATATATATATATCAAACACAAGCCCTGACTATATAAAGCAGTCCTCAAGCCCATATGCAGTATACAGCGCCCACCTCAGATATGACCATAGCAGCTGATGGGTAAGGAACAAGCCTCTAGAGAGGGACTGCAGAGGACATGGATCAAGGAAGCTCCCCCAGAGAGTAAAACCCCAAAACTGAGCTCCACTGGGTAACTTCATCCACTGCCAAGGAGAGGACCTCATAGGGGCTCCCAGGAATTTGGCATTGCTCTCAGTGAATGCTGGGTACTTCTTTTTCTTCTTTCTCCTGAGTAAGAGTGTTTGTTGCATTTATCTGGTCCCAGTTTGAGGACTATATATGAGTGGTTTGAGGAGAGGGCTGCTGACAACCAGAGGTTTCAGTTTGCCTGTTTTAGCTCCATCACAGGACCACAAGGAGCCTCAGGGTAAGCTGACAGAGTTTAGAATTTCTGGCCTTTGGGCCAGACCCAGAGGCCGCATGGGATTAGTGATTGTTGTCTCCTTTGAGGATGGAGTGTATAGATTTTGTCTGAGGAAAAGATGAAATATTATAATGGTGACCAGAAGGGTTAACTGTGGCAGGGGTGGCAGCTGATTACCAGATTCTCTTCCTTTTCTCTCTGCACACAGAGGGACTGCATTGCCAGTCTCATTCCCGTTTTAGCATGGCCCTGTGACTGAGCTCTCTGCTCAATGCTATGTGACATGTGACACTTCTAAGCCTGGCAATGATTCTCCAATGAGATCCCCAAACTATCCTCCTCTGTCTGAAGACCGGCTACTCTTGCCCAGTGTTGCTTTGGGACCAGTTATTCACTCTGTGGCCCAGCATGACTAAGATCTCTCCCTCTCTCTCCCTCTCTCTTTCTCTCTCTCTCTCTTTCTCTCTCTCTCTCTCTCTCTCTCTCTCTCTTTCTCACACACACACACACACACACACACACACACACGTGCCCCCACACACTGCTAGCTGACAGAAACACTCATTGTGGATGTCATATGAATAAGAAACAAACTCAACTGGGGTGGAAAAGATTTTAACCTTGGAGGCTAAAAATGGAGATAAAGAATGCCCTATGCTGGTCTCTGAACATCCCCAAACTTTTACTGAAACTCTGCTACAAAGTATTATAGTATAAAAGGAAAAGAGTGTGGTTACACAGTGGTTCAGAGCAACACCAAGGAAAGAGACCACAGCAGGAGATAAAATGAGCACAGGATGAATTTAATGGAGGCAGGAAAGAATAAGACAGATGGGTGAATAGGACAAAGCAAGGTTCCCTGAGATGCCCAGCACTACTGGTGTGGAGCAGGGGAGGTTTGGGGTTGCCACCCAAATTTGGGCGAGGACTCAGACACTTTTACATATTGACCGAAGCATGACTTCCAGAGTCCGAGGCTTGCAAGCTAGAATGAAATCATCTGTCTCTACGAGTCTCCAAGAACAGGTATGCTGACTTCATCTGTCTGTTGGTGATATCTAGTGAGTTCATTAAAGAAGCTCCATTGGACTTCATAGCAAAGCCTCCAGTAATAAATGGATTATACCCGATTTTCCAACACCAAAACCACCTCTGTCCCCCAGACCTCTAAACCCTGGAAAGGAATTATGAAATTTGTCTGGCTCAAAGTGAGACAAGACAGGAGATTAGCTCCCCTCCAATAGAAGGAAAAGGAAAAATGTCCACAGAAACATATCAAACAAGTGCACACATACACATAAAATACATTACCCACATACAGACTACACTTGCCTACACGTGTGCATGCACACACGCACATGCACTGTCTCTTGCTCTACCATATAATGCTGTGTAAGATAAAATGTTTTTGTTAAATAACATATTTCCCCAAGTAATCATCTTTCCCAGGTTACAGAGGCAGTGAGTCTGGACTCATGAATAGAAAGCTGCCTAGATCAATAGTCATTGTAAATGACACAGTATTTTTTTAATGCTACTTTTATGACATTCACCAAACACTCATTAGACACCTACCATGTGCCAGACTTCATATTAGGCAGTTGAAAAAGTAAGTGTAGAATCCCCGCCCTTGAAGGATTGCAAATCCCCGCCCTTGAAGGATTTTGCAACCAGACTACAGTAGCCATCTCCTGGGTGCTGTGGCCAATGGTTGCTCTGGCTTTCAGGTCACTCCCTCCCTAGAATGACCTGCGTCACTCCACCTAGAGTTGACATGATAATCCTTCCTCTTTTCCTGTGGCTCAATGGCCCAGGCCCTATAGCATGATGAACTCCAGGGGAGAGAGGAGTGTTCTGGGAGAGCAACAATGGCCTTGCAAAGGCAAAGGCAGTCTCCACAGCTGTGAGGCAGCTTATCCCCACCCCACACACCATACCCACCCTACTGCTGTGCCCAGGGCTTAATTCTATTGGCAATCTCAGTAGTGCACATCCACATTTAGATAAGTGGCACTAAAATAAAATGGACTGTAATTATTGTTATAGATGGCAGTAATTACAGAGGGGGAAAGGGACGATCAGATTAGCGTGCTCACTCCCCCACCAGGACCCAGCCAAAGAAGATTTGTGTAGAGGCTGATGCACCTGCTGTGAGTGCTGGAAGTCACTAAGGCCTCCCAGGGCCCAGGTTGCAAAGGACAGGGCAGCTGAGGAGGGGCAGTGGGAGGGAGAAGCTTTCAACCCTGAAACAAACCAACCATTAGAGAATGAGACTTCCTGCCAGCTCGCCTGTGGGTGACACCCAGCCAACCAGGCTGGCCCTGTGAAGGGCAGAGTCATGGCTGGGCTTTCGACCATGCCCAGCACAGTCAGGGATCACATCCTCCACTATGGAGGGATACTTCCCCCTGTCTCTCAGCTCTGGTCTGCCACCTCCCATCAGGCCACAAAGGCCTCCTTAGAAAGCAGCATCTACCAAGGACTGCTGAGACACTAGCAAGTGCCTTAGACTCCCTCTGAGCCTCACTGCCTTTCTGGTGGGTAGAGAGACCATTCCCATTCATGTAGCATTGTAGCGAGATCACAGACATACAACATCCAGGACAGACTGTGTCTGGTGAGGAGGAAGGTCTGGAAAATGTGACTGGTCCTTCCCTTCCCTGGCTGGCCACTCCCTGTCCCCATGAAGACTGCCAGTGCTTCCATCCTCATGCCCAGCCTAGGCTGAACAATGCCGACCTTGGGTAGAAGGACTTGGCCTACGGCTGCCTTGGCTATGAAATCTGCACTGCCCTCCGAGTCACAGCTCTGCTGTCCACCTGGACCCCATTAAAAACAAGTCCCATGAGTAAGGCTGCTACCTGAGTAGCTCCTGGTTTGTCCACAGGCTGGGTACCAACCTCAGTATTAGCCTCCAATGTCTAGGCCTCAGTCCCTCTCACTAATCTCTCCTGTGTAAATTGAAGCCTGTAGGAATTTTGAATGCTGGGGTAGGATAACTGGGTGCTGATGTCATGGATATCTCCTGCCCAACCAACCCAATTTCCCTGCCCAGAGCTGCCCCAATTCAGTGACACCACCACTACTGAGACCCCAGGACTTCCCACTTCTCTGAATTGTGGATGGAGCCAGGCATATGACCAGCTGAGTGCATAGCTCCACCATTAGACCTCGACCATCTCCCTAGCTAGACCATCCCCAAATAGGTAGGTCTACCAAAGCCTAGCCCTCCTCTGATTTTGTCTGTCCAGCTGACAACCAGCAGCCAAGGGCCTGTGCTGCCAGGCATTCCCCACTACAGTTTCTTCCTAAGTCTGAGAAGCATCCATAGGACTCATGGAATCCATTCTACAATCACTCCCCAGGGTTTGCTCCCAGCTATGCTCTCTGCTTTTATCTCCTATTAGCCCTGTAAAATACTTACCACATCATAACTATCTGCTTATTCATTGGTCACCCTCAGGAGGCTATAAAACTTCATAAAAAAAGAAATCATTTTGCTTTTAATTACCCCTTAGCAGAGTGTCTGACACATAGTAGATTCCAATTAAGAGCTGATGAATGAAGGAAAAAATTTTAAAAGTATTCATGCCTAGAAGCTTGCCAGCCTTTTACTTTCTAGATATACTCTTTCTTTATAGGAAGAAATTTTCCTTATGGAATACAGTCAGGCCTGGCTAGAAAGACAGGTGCTCATTGCACTGTTGGGCATTGAGTTGGGCCCATCAAGACAGGAAAGAAGGAGTGTTTGGCAGATTACAAGCACAGCCCCTATTCTGTCTGTGTAGACACTAGGAAATAACACATTTGAATGGAGCCCAAAAGTGCTGAAAAGCCTTGACTATGGATACTGGTGTTAGTGTAAGTAAACTAGTAGCTTTGTACTTCCACATGGTTTCCTCTTAGCTGGTAGCCATTCCTGCAAAGGTGGAAATCCCTGGACTTGACATGAGCCAGTGTTGCTAGATTATTATCTCTGCTACCTACATTCACCAAGAAAAACTGAATCCAACTTAATGCTTTTCTGAAAATCTGCAAGGTGCTACAAGGCCAGTTTTTTGTTTTTCAGCACAAAGTTTGCCTGTTGGCCCCTGCCTTCTGGATAGAGAACCAAAGTACAGGTGTATCCATGAACAAAGACCAGTCACAATGCTGCCACATGGCCCAAACAATTGAGCTCATACACCTATTTCCCACTGTCAGGCATCTGAAGGCTTGCACTGTCAAAACTCCAACCAACCTCAACTTGGGGAGTGTCTGTGGTGATACAGAGCCTCAGAAGGAGAACCACTCAGCATGGAACAGATCCTGCCCAAGGCAGACTCTCTAGTTGCATGCTCACAACGTCCCTGTTGCCCTCTTTCAAAGACAGTATCTGATAAGATGAAAGCAGAGTAAGTATGATCTCAGTCCCTGCATACCACACACTGCCAATGATCAGATCTCACTGGCGGGGGAAGCCAGGCAAGGTCATTTTCTTATAGGTCCTAAATATAATGCTAAGTTTGACCCTCCATCCTCTGTTTGGGGGACCAGGAGTTTTCCAGTAATGGGTAAGCTGAAGCAATGACTAGACCATCCTTACACGGAGGTCCTTTCTCTGAAAACCATAGAGACGTCACAAGTTAGAAACAAGAGCCATGGACACTTCTTGAAGGAAGCACCTGATCTCTGGAATGTGAGGGCACCTATTAGAGGATACCTGGTTCTTGCCCTTGGTTCTCTCTTCTAATCCTTATCCCCAAACTCTCAGACATGCAGCTCCTATTCCAGCTCTTCTCCCCTCTCATCAGGTGAGGCCAATTCTGACTGGAAAAGAAGTCTCCTCCAACACATTGCTGCCCGAACCCCATGTCCACTCAGGACTCATGAGCTCCCTCTGCTTTAAGAAGCAGAACTGTTGGATCTACCTGAGCTACTCCTACCTCCACCAGGGCCAGCCTCTCACCTGGACTAGTCCAAGTCAGGCTTTCTGGTAAAGGCCCTTGCAGCCCTAGGACAAAGACAGAAATTGTGAAGTCAAAGACATCATTGAAGCCACATGGACCTTCATCAATCCCCAGAACTCTCCAAGGTTGGTCACACCTTGGTGCCTTTGTCCTGCCCTTTCCTCTGCCTACAACATGTTTCCCATGAATCTTTATGTGGCTTTCCCCCTCTCCATGTTTGGGTTTCGATTTGTACATTGCTTCCTCAGAAAGACCTCTGCAGAATACATCACTGCCTCTAGCACTGCCCCATCTCCACCAGGGCCCTTCCTGTTACCTTGCTAGCAACTACCTGACCTTTTATTAGTATATTTATGGGTTTTCTTGCTGTGGGCAGTCTCCCCATTGTCCCCTCCTTGAGAGCACCTGGTAGGGTGGATTACTCAGAGGCAGGTCAATGAGGATTTGTAGGCTGGCCACAGGAATTCAGTCTCTGGTGAAAGGCAAACACTGATGTTTCTTAATATAAATCATTCACTGAAGATTTCCTCAGTCCTCAGTATCTGTGAGGGCTTATCTTCTCCAATGCCTGATTTATGTTTGCCTTAGGACAGCCTGACACCGACAGCAACTGTCACCTTCTCTTCTGTGGCTAGTAGGAGGCCCCTGAGCACAAGAAGAGTATCAGGTGCTGACCTCCAGTAACTGGTCAAGTTCTTAGCAGATGAGTCACTGAGCATCACCTATACCAGCTGGGAGGATGTGGCTGCTTTCGAGGCTTCAGCCCAAGTCAGGACTCACTGGGGAAATACAACTAGGCTGGAAAACACCTGGGGTAAGAAGACTAGGGGTTGCATGCATTTTATACACTAATCTTTCCACAGCTTCATGTTTCATCCCTGACCTCATTTCCTGTTTTTCCCGATTTCCTCCATTCTTTGATTAAGGTGAAGAAACAAAAACAAAAAACAAACAAAAAACCCCCTCTCATTGTACATTATTTCTGTAAGCTGTGACTAATCCTTTCCTGATATGAGGCAGGATATAAATAAATCAATCTGCTCTGTCTTCCCCCTGGGTGCCCCACTCCACTTGGATTTAGGTCATCTGTTTATGATCTATTTTTGAATTTCAGAGTTCTGAGTGTGTAAGCAGGAACCACAGAGCCAGCTCTGGGACCAAAACACCCGCCAACACCAACACTCCACAGAGCTCTGCCACTCATGTGCAAGCTGAGACCAGCCCAGGGACCCGGGGAAGATGTGGGAGCTTCCACGGAAGGACTGTCAGCACGCCAGGCCTAGGTAGCACCATGAATCAAGAGGAATAGTCTATAGTCACATCTCCCCCTGGGCCTCAGCTTAAACTTGTGGAAAATGGGGGGTTTGAACAAAGATCATTTCTGAAAGTGAAAAGTGGGTTTCTCAGAGTACCTGGTGCCATAGCTGACACAAGGTGTGGTTCTAAATATCAATCAGCCCTTCCAGCTCCCCAGCAGACTTTAGATGATGAGGCCTTAGCAGGACCTTACGAATTCCTCTGCCACATTTAAAGCAGCAAAAGCTCTTAAGTTTCAGAACATAGGTTCTGAACCAGGCTGACTTCAGACCTGCATAAGTGGGATAGACAGTCCCCAAGGCACAGAGGCAATTTCAGCACCTCAATACAGGTGGCAGAGGCACAGTGCAGAGGTGCAGCAGCACGCCAGGCTCCAGGCTCAGCTGGTCCTAAACATACCCACATTGTGGTACAGTAATCTTATAAAAATGCAAACCTCTCCACTACCCTTGAATATAGTCTAAACACACAGGTACAAGTGTAAGAGTTAGAGTGACTGACCCTGCTAATTTCCATACTCACCCACACTGAAGAGCACCCAGTTCTTTAATGGCAGCACCCACCCTTCTCATGCCTCTGGCCATTCACACCTACTGTTCCATCTGTAGGGAGTCGTCTGCCTTTTCTACTCCTTTGCCTAACTCTGCTTCAGCCTTCACCTTAGATGTCACCTTGTCAGGAAGCTTTTCCTGCGGCCACACCCAGCCAGGCTGTGGGCACTGCTCTGTGTTATCCTGTAGCAACCCTGCCCTCCCCCAATCACAGCACTCAAAGCATCACCGAAAGTGTCTGCTGGATGGGGTGGGGACCAGCCACCAGACTCCAAATGTGGGAGCACAAGGCTGTGTCTCCTTTTGTCCCTATCATTTCCCTAGCACCTAACCCCATGACTGGCAGATACCAGGAACTTAATAAGCACAGATTGAGCAGAAGAATGATTAAATGAGATGATCAGTTCAACAAGCACCAGCAGTTTGTTACTAGGCAGTTATCCTCGGGGGACCTGGCTCTATACCCAGGGGCCATTTCAGGCCTTGAAAAGGGGAAACTGGCAAAAAACAAACAAGGTCTGCATCCGCTAGGATACTGCATTCAAGACAGAGAAACTATAAGGGAAATTCAGAGCTGGGTCTAAGGAAAGCTGTATCTTAGGAAATGGGCTAATTGGGTGAGGGCAACAGATAGGATAGGATAGAGAGGGTTCAAGCCCCATCAGGATGGGGGACCAGGACACACAGGCGTCATTGGCTTTGGGCCTGGACCTGTCCTGGCTGATCAGGTACACATAGGGTGGATACTGACCTGCTTGTAAAGTGGACATCCAGAGACATAGAATGGGGGTGTGCCCAGCTCTATTGGTCAGGCCCTTGTGTCCAAGCCCATGGATTGGGATGGTCCACATAGGAACCAGATGGTTCCTATCTTACCCTGACCCACTTCCTTTATCAGGAAGCAATGCTCCTCAAAGATGGATTATAACCAGAAAGGGAGCAACAATGAGCATATGAACAGAATTTACCCCCCAAATGGGTGGCGGGTGGGAGTAGGCATGGAGGAGAAAGAAACATCAGAAAGAGCAAATAAAGAAAGTTGTGAAATCTATCACTACAACTATCTCTTAGGGGAAAAAAATAAAAAGATAAAGAGTTCAGACAAATATCCTCCCCTGCCTCAAATAAGTTACAGATAACATGGTCTCTCAAAGGAAAACTAAAATCTAGGAAGAGAGAAAAAAGTTCAAAGAAGAGATTACAAAACAACAGAAACAGGTGAAAAGCAAATTGTGAAGCTTGGGAAAGAGCTGGGCAGAGGAGAGGCCCAGAGAAAACTCATTTACAGGCTAGGACATAGCAAAAGTTCTCTGTCCACCCAGCCTTTTCCAAAACCTAAGCCACCCTAGAACACTCCCCACCTCACTGGGCGATCATGTCCCCACTGTTAGTGTCACCAGAAAGCCATTTTGACAGGTAAAGTTCCCCGTGGCAGTGGCGGTGGCAGAAGTGGAGAAACAAGCTGTAGTTGTCAGTTCCAAAATGCAAACTTGTCCCTGCCTGTGGATGATGCCTTGAGACTTGGGGCCTCAGACTTTGTATTGCTATTTCCACCAGAGGAAGGAGCCCTGGTAAGGTGCCTTTCAATACTTTTTAAATGATTTTTCCTCTTGACTCTACATTACAATAAATTATCAGACACTAGAAGCCAGAATCCTCTTTCTTGCTGAAATTAATTTGTTCTCTGGCAGGAAGCAGGGTTAATTATGGAATCCAGCTCAGCATCTCAGCTGAGAGTTACTGAAGGACTCAGGACCCTGGTCTCCCCACCCCCACCCCTCACCCTCCTCACATACAAGCTAAACAAAACTACAGGTGACAGCCCTGAGTACCCAGATCCACAGGGAGGCTCAGAAGCCTTCTCAAAGGAAGTTTTCTCCTCCCCCTTGAAGTTGAAGCCTCTGTTCCGGATATCCCAATAGAATGATAGAAGTAACACCCCAGAGTTGAGCACTTGCTATCTCACAAGACAACATCTGCTGTCTTATGGCCAATTTGTTAGAAATTTATGTTACTTTCAAGCTGTCTCCTGATAATCTCTCCCTTCTGGAACAACACAGAGCACACCCCCATTCCCCTATAAGAGATACCATCTCAACACCACTTCTAGACCAATGCGTACTTTTAAAAGGCAAGACCTCAATTATTAATGGTAACGTAGTCATCCTAAGCAGTTTCAAGTCCCATCTCCCTTCTACAATTCCTTTGTGGTCCTTTCTAGCCTCCCTGCTTGAGCTTTGGCCCATCCTTTCAATATCTCCCTCCTAGACTATTGCAATGACCTCCTTGCTTCCAATCTCTCCTCCCTTCAACCCCTCACCACCTGGAATGATCTTTCTAAAATGAAAACTGACCATGCTATCTTCCTTTTACTATCCTTCAGTGGCTCCCCACTGCCTTTGGACAAACCCACATTCCTCAGTAAGAATTTCTATAATGGAGAACTAGCTTTTATATAATATAAGCATCCTACAGAACTCAGATGGTGTGCCAGGCACCAGGCTAAGCCCACACTGTCTTATTTAAGCCTTGCAAAAAGTCTTATGAGGTGAGTTCCACTTTTATCCCCATTTACCTAGTGAAGATAAGGGCCTTTACCAACTTTCTGAGTAGATTTGGTGTTAGATCCCAGTCAAGTGTTTCTTGCATAGAGTGAATACACACCTAGTCACTGTAGTTTAGCACAAGGATGGGCCTTGGCAGCCTCTCCAGGTCCATCATCCATCTTCCTCTCCCCAAGGGTTCTGTGGTCCAGCTACACTAACTTCAGTGCCTCAAGCAAAAGCAACTGTTGGAAGTTCCTTATGCACACCTTGGTGCCGCATCCTGCAGGGACATGGCTTGTGCATTGCCTTCCGGGAATCCTTAGCATGCTACCAACCTGGCAGCTCCTGTCCATCCAGCAGCTCAGGTGAGCTCTTCTAAATCAAATTTTACATGAACCTCTATACCATATTAGGTCATCAGACACTAGAAGCCAGAATCCTCCACTAATCACTTCCTCTTTTGGAGTCTCTTTCCCCAGTTCCTGTCACATGTGGGGCCCTTGTATGTTCATTTGCCAGTTACCACTCCAGATATTAACCCTTTGGAGACAATGCCTATTTCTTAGTCATAAATGTATTCACAGAATCTAGGACTGGCCTAAATATTTTTGAGAAAACGGAGGTTCCTCAAAAATTCAAAGCAAAACAGCCTTATGACCCAGCAATTCCACTTCTGGATATCTGAAGAGACTCAAAACACTAACTAAAAAAACTATACTATGTTTATAGCAGTGTTATTTACAATAGCCAAGGTGTGGAAGCAGCCAAAGTGCCCATCAGTAGACAAGTGGATGAAAAAAGAAAGAAAAACAAAAAACTGTGATACATGAGTACAATGGAATACTGCTCAGCCATAAAAAAGACTGAAATCTTGGACCTAGAGGGTATTTTGCTAAGTGAAATAAGTCAGAGAAAAACAAATACAATATGATTACACTTATATGTGAAATTTAAAGAATATAAACAAACAAACAAAAACAGATTCATAAATACAAAGGACAGATTGATGGTTGCCAGGTAAGAGGGGGATTGAAAAGTACATATTGGTTGTTACAAAATAGTGATGGGGATGTAAAGTATAGCGTAGGGAATGTAGTCCTTAATATCATAATAACTCTGTATGGTGCCAGTTGGATACTGGAAATATCAGGGGGACCACTTTGTAAATGATATGATTGATTGTCTAACCGCTATGCTATACACTTGAAACTAATACAAAATATTGAATATAAACTGTAATTGCAAAAATTTTTTAAAAATGAAAGAATCTAGGACAGACATGAAGAAGGTCAGTATAAATATGAATGAAGGAATCATGTCTTGCTTTTGGACCCCCAGCTGTCCCATGTAGTTCCACAACCTGAACAGTGCTGGATGGTCGCCCCAAAGCCCCATCTTCAGCATTCTTGTTGTGCTTATTGATTTAACTTTATACAAAGTATAACATGCCCTAGACACTCTAGAAATAGTAACTATTACCACTATTGTAAAGATAAAGTTCCACGCAGATAATAAACAGTGCAAGAAAAAATAAGAGCATTATTTTAATGGGAGAGACAGTCAATGGTGTGAGGAAAAACTCATTGGTCTGAAGTGGAATGACTTAACCCAGCACTTTCTAAAGTGAATTCTACTAAGCAGTTCTCAAACAGTACTAGGTCCTACAGGGAATAACAGCAGCCAAAGGAAAGTCCTGTGGGGGGGGGGACAGATACAACAGAAATTAAGCAGATTTCTTTATTATAAACTTGAATATGCTAATATGTGTTGTGACTCATCATAAGAAAAATTTAACATACAATGATTCCCACACTTACTTTTCCCCAGGGCCCCCTTCCTTTGGAAAAAATTCCTTCCCAGTACTGTTGCTCAAAACACATTTTTGGAAATGCCTAATTAAACTCTGTCAGGATAGGTGTTTCAATTGATTGTTTTCATCCAAATGAAGGCTGTCGATTATCCCCTGCTGAGGTTACTTAGTTATCCTCTATCAGCCTGCTATAACAATTTAAATATCAACTCTGTCACCCATCATTTTAACTACTTAATATGATCAGTAGCCTAATCATTTACATGATTTGTAATACTATAGAACAAAGCAAACATAGCTATTTCTATCCCTGAGACTGAATCTCAGTGCTTCAGTGCTTATAGGGAAAATGTGTCAGGCATCAAATGTTTCCAAGATCACACTCACAATAAAGTCAATAATGAGTTTTTCTAACCATGTCCCTCAGTGACAGCCAATGACATCACACCAAAAATGGGTCTCCATAGAGAAACAATTCTCAACAAAGGAAGCTCCCTCGATACCCAGTTTTACCAGATTATAAACTTTAGTGTCCAAATGATAGACAGATTGAATAGCTTTCATGTAATCCACTAGAACTATTATTTCTTTCATTCTACCTTTGATGGGGATTAAGTAGTAGCAAGTTCAAAGTTTTACTTCTCAACAAGTACCAGATGTGCAGCCAATATTACTGCTGGGTGCCAACAGAGTCATACACTACAAAGGCTGCTGAGCCAGAGATATGACCTTGCATTTTCCTGCTGCAATCATGAGGCAACATAGCCCTGTCCCTCACACATTCATGGAGAAGTATAAAGCTGGCATACTTCCAAATGATTGCTTTTCCTGCCCCATAAGAAATAGCAAACTCAATGTGATGATTCACCAAACTCTTGCAGTATTTATGTCTCTAGTTTAAAATGGAAGATAGCACATTCTCTCCCAACTTCTTACTAAAATATTTATGAAGATGAAGAAATGATAAAAGATCAAAAAGAAAAGAGGAAGACAATACTGGTAGTCATTTTATTGTAAATATTGGGGGAATTTCCATTGTATAAGGTTTATGGGTATGAACTGAGAAATATAGTTAGGACTACCTATGTTTTTCAGCAGAAGAGAGGACAGCCTTACCTTCTGAAACACCAAGGCAGATATTCTAACTCCTCCCTGCCCTCTTTGCCTGCTCTGGAGCCCAGGGTCTATGCCAACTTGGGTGGTTTCCATCAACTCCCGTAGTATGTGCTTCCTGCTCCTGGGCAAGTAGACAAATATCTGTATCAACCTAGACATGCAATGGTAATGTTCCCAAAGGTGTTCTGCAGAACACCAGTCTCACAAGACGCACTTCAAAGAGCTTCCATCTCAAGCAGCTAAAGAGCCATCAAAGGTTCTGAAAAACCATTCAGTAAAGAATTCTTGACAGTTTCGTTTCACTCAACACTTCTTAAAAGCATTTGGATGCACAGAATTTTATTTTTCACTTAACATTATACCCATTTGGAACTATTGTTCCCTGAAACATATTTTCAGAAAATGCTCTGAATCCATTCAGAGAAAACAATTCCCAGAGAACTATCAGGCAAGATGTGAAGAAGAAAGGGAACAGGCAAGGCCACTTTCAACCCTGGGAAATGAGCACTTCTTGCTCATGTAGAAAAAATCTTACCTTCTTACAGTCAGGATGGTGGTTGCTTACCAAATAATTGATTAGAGTTCCAGACAAAATGACTATAGACAGTGCAATAGACAATGTAGTCAACCACATCTGTAAAGTCATTCTTAGGACATTTCTTTATGAAAGTGTTACAAAGAACTAAAGAAAAAGTGGACTATGATGGAAAGTCACAGGAAGAGAAAGAAAAATAAGCTGACCTTAAAAGTGGAGTTCATTAGTTAAGGAACAGAGGGTTGCAAATAAAACCAAACTTCTAATCTCCACATTCAAGTCTACATTGGAATAAAAAAAAAAGAATGCTGAATTGGTGAGGAGACGCCTCCTCTTCCTGGCAAGGTGAGGGGAATGACTGAGACAGCAATGCCAAGGTGAAAAGTATGGAGAGGATAGAGAAAGGGAGCAACCCCAGAAATGCAGATGCTTAGGAAATACATGCACACACCTGCAAGTGCACAAAAACTTTACCAGAACCAAAACAGACAGAATAAACAATTGTAAATCAAAGGGACTTAAAATGCTCTAAGGAAAATTATTTAAAATAAATCTTAACATATTCTGGTAAAACAAGGGACCAGGCAAAGGGAGTGGTTTTCCTGAGATCCACCCCTCCAGGGAAAAGAGAACATGACCAGATTCCCTCATTGTTGTATCATTCGTGTCTTGAATAAACACTGCTGCTGCTTAAAAAAATTAATTGAACAAAAAATACATACTACCACCAAATTGTACAGATAAAAAATGATGCTGACTAAAGTCAGTTTGATTTCAGACTTTCACTTTTTTATACACTAAAAAGAGAAAAAGGAGTAAATGTCTCCTCCAGTTCATGTAATGACACAAGAAGTACAATATAGGTTAAGGAAGACACTGCAAGATTTAAAAGGCTCAGAAATTAATAAAAAGTGATATACTTGAAAAAATTTACATGAATATATAATCCAGCATATTAAAAAATAGCATGACTATATAATCTAGCAACCTACAAGAGATAACAGAGCTCAGAACTCAAGATGGGGAAATCATGGAGAAAAAGCAACAACACCGAACATTGAAATGATTTAAGCACACAATTTATATATCTGAACACAAATTTTGGATGTCTAATAATTATATGCCAATCTGCCACTTTCCTCTCAAAAGTAGGTAGAATATCTAGAAGCAATGCTGTTTTCATTTGGACCACAGTAATGCAAGGCTTAGGGAAGTAGTAGAAGAATCCATGGACCACGTAGGACACCACAGAAAATAAGAGGGGAGGGCTAAGGAAGACAGACAAAAAGCCCACTATGGGTGAGGTACTGAGGCATGATAAGGAGAAAGTAAATGAGGGAAGTATACAGTTAAATTTTTAAGACTTAAAGAAAGATTTATGACCTTAGGCTGAAAGTGCCACAGGATGAAATATAGGGAAATAAAGGAAGTATTTATATGAAATTTAAGAAAATCCAGAACCAAGGAAAAATTCAAACCATGTTCTGAAGAGCAAATAATCGATCAGCACCATTTGACAGCAAACTTTTCAAAAGCAGCACTGGCCTCACATGACAATGGAGTAGTATTTTTAAGGCATTTGAGACAAAGGCACACTAAACCTGGAATTTTACATCCCACTAAATTGCCTTTCAAATGTCATAAAAAAATCCTCAGACATACAAAGCTTTATTAGGTTTGTCACACAAAGGTCCATTCAAAAAAGATTTTGTGAGAAAACACTAAAATAAGAAAAGGAACAAACCTAGCAGATGTTGAAGGAGATTCATAAAATAGGGATGAAAAAATACCTGTATAGTGTACTGTTGTCTTTCAAAAGGCTAAGAACACCCCCAAAAGGAAAAGGCAAATAGTCCCATAGCAAACCAAAATGAAAATTCTAGAAAATAGCAAGATGCTATGGGTGATAGGGAAATTAATGGTGTAAAGCAGCAACACTTCTTATCATTTGGGAAAAGTAAAAAAATTTAAAAAAGATTTAAATATGCAAAATAACTTGGGTAATTTAAATCAACCTTTCAAATGATAGAAAATTCAAATGTCTTAATCATAATAATTATTTCTAATTTAAAAGCAATGATTGGGGGAAAACCTGTTAGATGTCCTTTGTAAACTGTGTTTTAAAGACACAAAGAGGTTAAAGTAAACAAATAAGAAAAGGAATGCCAAGCAATCCTAATAAAAAGAAAACCTAAATCAATATCAGAAATAGAATTCAATATCAACATAGAAATTAAGGCAAAAGTATAAAGAATATGCAGAAAGTTACTAGAAATGTTGGAGTTTAATTAATCAAAAATATGTCTAAACAAGCTTGCAACTAATAAATTAACCCCAAAATGTATAATGCAAACATACAGAATTGCAAAAAGAAATGTAAAAATACAGCAACATAATGACCAGTTTCTAAACAGCTTTCTCAATCACTGGTCAAGCAGACCAAATAATCACCCAAGATATAATAAGAAGATATGAATAATACAATTTAATGAACCTACAATTATGCACTGGATAATGTAAAAGTACACATTTTTCTCAAACACACATGGCACATTTCCAAAAACTGATTACATACTAAACATGAACAAGCTTCGTTCTTAATCAAAGGTTACAAGTTAATGAAAATAACATAAGTAATATATCCTTATATATGAAAAATTAAGTACTTCTAAATAACTCAGAGATCAGATATTTAATAGTACTAACCAAATAATAATAATAACAACAACACAGCAACCATATAGCAAAAATGGTAATTTGAAGAAATAGTTTCCAATCTATATATTAGAAGAGAAACAAGACCTAAAAATTTAGAAAGAAGATAACAGTAATCCCCAAGATATTTAAGAAAGGAGATAATAAAGATAACAGAAATAAAATATTTATTTACTAAAGAGTTGTTAATATATCACTGTCTATTCCAGCACTATTCTAAGTGTTTTACAATTAGCAACTCATCTAATCTTCATAACAACTATGTGATGTAGGTATAATGATTACTTCCATTACCGAGGTAGAAATAGAATATCAAAGAACTTATGTAATTTACACAAGACAACACAGCTAGTAACCACTTCTTGCAGAATCTGGTAACAAAGTTGGACTATTTGCTTTGTTAAAATAGAAAGAATCAAAGATAAAGTTAATTTTTTAAAAAGAATACCAAAATAAGTCTCTATTAATAAGTCACTAATAAGTGACTATTAATTTTTCAAGAAAAAGGCAGAGAGAGAGAAGGTACAAATAAATTCTATCAATAAAAAGTAATAATTACCAATATAGCAGAAATAAAATATTAGAAAATATTATTAATTCATTTATGCTAATAAAATTTAAAAGTTAAAAATATATTTGCTGAAGCTGGTATATAAATGACTCAAAAAGAAATAAAACATGTAAATTCCTATAGCTTCCGAAGCAATTTTAAAGCAGTACTTAAAAATTTTTCCACAGAGCAATTCTTGACACCTTAACCAGCAATTTCTAGTAAATTTATAAAGTCTCTGTCCTTTTAGAAATTATACAAAGAAAAAGCAGACTCTCAATCATCTTATGAATCCACTATAATTTTGATCCCCAAAGAAACAAAACCAGTACCAGAAGGGAATTTTACAGAACTGCTTCATTTATAAATAAAGATGCAAATATCTAAACAAAAATATCTAAAACAAAATTCTAAATAACTAAGTACAATAGCATACAAGTTAGATTAAGCAAATTAATAGAGAAAGCCCATGTCATCAGTTCACACAGGCAGAAGAGTTTCCATACTGTTCATATCTATTCATGATGAAAAAAATCATGACATACTAAGAATAGAAGGAAAGTTCTTTAATCTGATAAAAGGTATTGCAAAGTACATTTAATAAACATAATCTGAAATGGGAGAATAATAAAACACTTATTTTAACATTAGAAAGATGGAAGATGCTCATTATTATCAAATTTATTTGATATTATACTAGAACTTCTAGAATGTACAATAAGAGACAACTGGAGAGCAAGTCAGACCACCCAACCCAAGGTTCCAGCATGAGGAAATAAAGTCTTAAAACCTCTGGAGGTAAAAACCCATGGGGATTGCAGCATTGGAAGAAACTCCCAGCCTCACAGGAAAGTTTGTTGGAGAGACCCACAGGGTCCTAGAACATACACAAACCCACCCACCCAGGAATCAGCACCAGAAGAGCCCAATTAGCTGTGGGTAGTGGTGGAAGTGACAGAAACCCAGCCAAGAGCTGAGCAAGTGGCATTGTTCCCTCTTAAAACTCTCCCCCACTTACAGTGCCACAATGCAGTAATGTGAGTTGTCCTATCCTGGCCAGTAGCCAAGGGTAACAGCTCCACAGAGACAAAGAAATATGGCCCAAATGAAAGAACAGATCAAAGCTCCAAAAATAGAACTAAGTGATGAAGAGATAGCCAACCTATCTCTTCAGATGTAGATTTCAAAACGCTGGTAATCAGGATGCTCACAGAATTGGTTGAGTATGGCCACAAAATAGAGGAAAAAGTGAAGGCTAGGAAAAGTAAAATAAAGGAAAATGCATGGGGAACCAACAGTGAAGAGAAGGAAAGCAGGAATGGGGGGACACATACAGGGAATAAGTATCATAAATGGCAGGTACAAAATAGACAGGGGAAGGTCAAGAATAGTATAGGAAATGGAGGAGTGAAAGAACTTATATGTATGACCCACAGACATGAACTGAGGGTGGGGGAATGTGGGTGGAAGGGGAGTGCAGAGCAGAGGATAATAAAGGGAGGAAAAATGGGGACAACTGTAATAGCATAATCAATAAAATATATATTTAAAAAATAAAATAAAATCCCTAGTATGACAGTTTAAAAAAAGTTCTACAACTAAGGATATAAAGAAGCCACATGGAAACTGTAGGTGGGGCAGAGACACAGAACAGGCTGGTCCCACACCCACTTGTATGGGGTAAAAACTGAGAGGGATATCTTAGATGCAGAGATCCCCTCAAACAGGGAGGGTTCCCAACCCCACATCAGGCTCCCCTGCCCAGAGTTTCAGTGCCAGGAAGTTAAGTCTGTATAACTTCTGGCTGTAAAAACCCAGCAGAGATTGTGGCTAAATGAGAAAGAAAGCTTCTGGAATTCCAGATTTCCTCTTAAAGGGCCCATGCACAGACTTACCTGGTCTATCGTGCTGTAAACTCCAGCAGTTGGGAAGCAGCTAGAAAGGCACCAGGGATATACAGGAGGAACTAAACTGTGTGGTATCAGGACAACAGCTGGAGTGGTAGCTTTCTCCCAGAAAGAAGTGCAGGCACAAGCCATTGTTCCTTTTCTGGGCCCTCTACCTGCAGGCAGGCACTATATCTGAGACTCCATGAACTGGATAACACTGTTATCTCTATCCTGTGGATTCCCTGAGACACTGCCCCAACCAAATTGTAAGACCAGCCAAGTGTTTTCCAGTCACTTTTCCATATGAATGGCATGCCCTGGCTCCTGTTTCAGATTTTCCTAAACTCTCTCAGACAAGCAACATCTGGCTTCAGCATAGCCCATACCTCTTGCTAAGTGGCCCTAGGCCTGGCACTAGCAGCAGCCAGCCTTGGTTTGCAGCTTGGCCCTGTCTGGGAATCTCCAAGCTGAGCACAAATAGCAGCCATCTGCAGATAACTTTGTAGTTCATATTGGGTGGCTCTGGACAGAATATAGGCAGTGGTTGACCTTAGCCTGCACCTCCTGGGAGGCCTCAGAGCCAGCATACCCAGTGGACAGTTTCAAATCATGTCAAAGTACCACCCAAACACCCCATAAGAGCATTTTACTAAAAAAAAAAAAAAAAAAAAAATGCTCGCAGCTGCTTTGTAAGGAACTCTCCTGCAGCAGCTGGCTCAGCCAGAGGGTGATTTGAGCCCCCTGCCTGCATTTGGCTCAGGCCACTAGCCTGGCGGCTGACTGGCACCACTGACCTGCAGCTGATTCTGGCTGCTTGAGGTACCACTCGCCCAGAGGCTGATTCGGGCAATGCGCACAAGCTTGACTCATGCTACTCACCCAGAGAGTGACTGGCACTGCTTGCCAGGCAGTGGTCTCCTGCCATGGTGGACTTTCAAAGAGCAAGGAGGAGGTGCACCACAGGGACCTCTGCACAACTGATGAATTAAAGGTGCAGGCCTGGTGCAGATGGACATTGGGGGCCCAGCAGCTCATGGCGGACCTGGGCTGGAGGCTGGGCAACTGTGAATATTGTGGCCCAGACTGGGCCCCCATCCTCAAAAAACCATAGGAAGGGAGAAAGGCGAAGCCCAGCCCACCTCTACCTGAGGCATCCAGGAAGTCCATCAGAACTTACTCAACAGGTTTAAAGTCAGCAGGATGCTTATTTTTTTTCATTCCTCTCTCTTTTACTTTTCTTCCCCCAAATGAGACAATAAGACCTGGAGTTGTGAAAGGTGCAGAGACAGATCCAAAGGGGGAGCACAAGGCTACCCCAAAAGCTGAGAAACTGAGATGAATCGGACTTTGCTATCCCATAGAACTGGCATTTTATTGTTTATTTGTATTTTTTTCATTATTTTTACTTTTTATTTTATTAGTATTTTTTATTTCTCTTTTTTCTGTTTAGTTTTCTTCATTTCATTTCTCTGTTTAATTGCATTCTTTGACTAGTTCTCCTTATTCTCTCTTTCATATTGTATTTTAATTTTCCTTCTTTCACTTCACTTGTGTTACAATAGCACACTACTCTTGATTGGGTACTTTCTATTCTTGTTATCCACATAATATATTTCTTGTCATATTATTGTTGTTCCAGTACTATTATAAATATTGTTGTTTGATACAATTTTAAATACTACACAGCACCCCTCCCTGATCTTAGCCCATTTCACTTTATTCCTGACCTTTATTATTGTAGTTAACTCTATTCTCTCATACTACTCCTACTTTCTATCATTTACTTTCACTGTATCTCATCATCTAATCTAGTGCAAGCACTCTGTTTTCTGGATTCAGCTCACAATCCTCCTCCCCTCTAACAAGGTTCTTACCTTTCTTTCACCTTTTATAAAAACTGCCTAGTTTGGTGAAATATTACAGTTAATGCTATACTTATCCAAAGAATCTCCTGCCTCTTCTCTACTTCTTGATACATTAAATCCCATAGAATACTCTCCTGCTCTCTTAATCCATTTTGCCTACCCCCTGCCACTGATCGATCACATACATACAAGAATAGGTGGGAGCTGCAAACATCAGTATACCCGATGGACGACAGAAACTACCAACAAAAGAACCACCAAAAAGTAAAAACCCAAGTGCAACAAGAGAGCCCATACAAACAGAAGAAAGGGCAAACCTAGAGCATACAGACAAAAAGATCAAAGAAATCACATCACTGAATCCCATACAATTCCTACCATAGAAGTTCACCCTACAAAGACAGCTAGCAAAGCAAAACATCAGGAAGCACAGAAACAAACAAAAACAGTCACCTAAAAGTGGGAGACAAAAAAAGAACATGCAATAAAAAGGAATGGAAGATTCCCCACTAAAAGAGCTAAATGAAATGGAGGTAAATGAGCTATCAGATATAGAATTCAAAAAAATGGTTATAAGGATGCTCAAGGAATTTGCAGACAACTACAAGGAACTGAGTGACAAGTACAATAGTATGAAAAAGGAAATAGAAACTATAAACAAAAATCAGGAAGAAATGAACAACAAAATTTTGGAAATAACAAACTAGGAAGAACTACAAGCAGGCTGTATAAAGCAGAGGACTGAATTAGTGAGCTGGAAGACAGGTGGAAAAAAATACCTAGGTAGAGCAACTGCACCAAAAAAAGACTCAAAAAATATGAAGACAGCTTAAGGGAACTCCAAGATAACATGAAACACAACAACATTCAAATCATAGGAATGCCAGGACAAGAAAAGGAACAATGGATAGAAACACTGTTTTAAAAAATGACAAAACACTTTCCAAACCTGGAGAGGGAAAACAAACATTCAAGTTCAGGAAGGACAGAGAGTCCCAATAGAGATGAACCCAAAGAAGTCAACTCCAAGATATATGATAATTAAAATGCCAATTATTACAGATAAAGAGAGAATGTTAAAAGCAGCAAGGGAGAAACAAGAGGTAACATACAAAGGGGCTCCAATAAGGCTAGCAGCTGTTTTCTCAACAGAAACAATCCAATTCAGGAGCGAATGGCAAGAGATATAACAACTAATGAAAAACAAATCCCTGTAACCAAGATTACGCTACCCGGTGAGGCTCTCAATTAAAATGGAAAGTGAAAAAATGAACAATGCTAAGCCTTAAATTTTAATGAATTAAATGCTTTACTCAAAACATAGAGAGTAGCTGAACAGATAATAAAACATGACCCACACATATGCTGCCTACAAGAGACCCACCTCAGAACAAAAGACCTACACAGACAGAAAGTGAAGCATTGGAAAAAATATTCCCAGCAGACAGGAAAGAAAACTTGGGTAGCAATACTCATATCAGACAAAATAGACCTCAAAGCAAGGGCCATAAAAAGACCCAGAAGGTCACTTCATAATACTCAAAGGAAGAATCCTTCAAGAAGATATAAACATTACATATATGTACCCAACATAGGAGCATGCAAATACATAAAGAAAATCTTTGAGGACTTCAAGACAGATACACAGCAACAATATTATAGTAAAGGATTTTAATACTCCACTGTCAAATATGGACAGATCTTCCAAACAAAATATCAACAAAGATATTGTGGCATTGAACAATGTCCTAGATCAAATGAACTTAACTGATACATATAGAGCCTTCCATCCCAAAGAAGCTAAATACACATTCTTTTCAAATGCATATGCAACATTTCCAAAGACAGACCACATGACAGGACACAAAACAAGCCTCAACAAATTCAAGAAAATTGAAATTATATCGAGCATATTCTCGGATCACAAGGGTCTGAAGCTAGAAACCAACCCCAATGAAAAAAAACCAAAACACTCAAGATCATGGAGATTAAATAGCATGCTATTAAACAATGAATGGGTCAAGAATGAGATCAGGGAAGAAATAAAAAAGTTTCTGGAAACAAACAAAAATGAATTCACAACAACCCCAAACTTATGGGACATAGCAAAGGCACTCCTGAAAGGGAAGTTCACAGAGATACAGGCCTACCTAAAAAAGATAGAAACATTTCAAACAAACACCCTAACCCTATATCGACAAGAACACAAGGAACAACAACAAAGACAGCCCAGAGCAAATAGAAGGAAGGGAACAACCAAGATCAGAGCAAAATTAAATGACATAGAGACTAAAAGCACAATTCTAAGGATCAATAAATCCAGAAGCTGGTTCATTAAAAAGATAAACAAAACTGACAATCATTTAATCATACTTACCAAGAAAAACAGAGAGAGGACCCAAATAAACACAATCAGAACTGAAAGAGGAGAGATTACAACTGATACCACATAAATACAAAGGATTGTAAGAAATTACTATGAAGAACGATAAGCCAAGAAATTTGAAAACCTAGGTGAAATGGATAAATTTCTAGAAAAATGTAATCTTCCAAAACTGAATGAAGAAGAAGCAGAAAGCCTGAACAGACCAATAACAATGGACAAAACTGAAGCAGCAATCAAAAAACTACCAACACACAAAACCCCTGGACTAGACAGTTTCACGGGAGAACTCTACAAAGCATTTAAGGAAGAGCTAAACCCTATCCTTCATAGATTATTCCAAAAAACCCAAGAAGATAGAAGACTTCCAAACTCCTTTTATGAAGCCAGCATCATCCTAATCCCAAAACCAGATAAAGACACAACAAAAAAAGAGAATTTCAGGGCAATATCGCTGATGAACCTAGACACTAAAATCCTCAAGAAAATATTGGTAACCGCATCCAACAATACATTAAAAATATCTTACACCATGACCAAGAGGGGTGCATCCCAGGGATGCAAGGATGGTGCAATATTTACAAATCAATTAAAATAATAAATCACAAAAAACAAAGACAAAAACCACATGATCATATCAATAGACACAGAAAAAGCATTTTATAAGGTACAGCATCCATTTATGATTAAAACACACAGCAAAGTGGGAATAGAGGGAGCATTCTTCAAACTAATAAAGGCCATATACAAGAGACCTAAACTCAACATCATACACAATGGGCAAAAACTAAACACTTTCCCACTAAGATCAGAAACAAGACAAGGTTGTCCATTTTCACCTCTTCTATTCAACATAGCATTGTAAGTCCTAGCTACAGCAATCAGAAAAGGAAATAAAAGGCTTCCAAATTGAAAAGGAGGAAACAAAACTGTCATTGTTTGCAGATGACCTGATAGTGTACACAGAAAATCCTATAGACTACACCAAAACACTGTTCAGCCCAATAAATGAATTTGGAAAAAATAGCAGGATACAAAGTCAACATTCAGAAATCAAAGGCATTTTTGTATACCAACAATGAAATATCAGAAACAGAAATCAGGAAAAAAAATCCCATTTGATAGAGCAAAAAGAAAAATAAAGTACCTAGGAATAAACCTAACCAAGGAGATAAAAGATGTGTAGTCAGAAAACTACACAACACTGAAAAAGGAAATTAAGGAAGACACAAACAAATGGAAGCATATACCATGTTCATGGATCAGAAGAATTAACATCATGAAAATGTCCATACTACTGAAAGCAATTGATAGATTCAATGCAATCGCTATTAAAGTACCAATAACATATTTCACAGATATAGAACAAACACTTCAAAAATTTACATGGAACCATAAACAACCCCAAATAGCTGTAGCAATTTTGAGAAAGAAGAACAAAGTAGGAGGGATCACAATACCTGATACCAAACTGTATTACAAGGCCACTGTAATCAAAACAGCCTGGTACTGGCATAAAAACAGACACAAACCAATGGAACAGAATAGGAAGCCCAGAAATAAACCCAAGTCTCTATGGTCAATTAATATTTGACAAAGGGGGAAGAAGCGTAAAATGGAGTAAAATTAGCCTCTTCAATAAATGGTATTGGGAGACCTAGACAGCTACTTGCAAAAAATTGAAACTTGATCACCAACTTACCTCATACACAAAAATAAATTCCAGGTGGACAAAAGACTTAAATATAAGCCATGACACTATTAAAGTCCTAGAGGAGAACATAGGCAGGAAAATCTAAGATATTCCATGCAGCAATATTTTCACTGATATGTCCCCTAGAGCAAGGGACATAAAGGAAAGAATAAACAAATCAGATCTCATCAAAATAAAAAGCTTTTGCATGGCTAAAGAAAACAGCATTAAAATGAAAAGAAAACCAATTATATGGGAAAACATATTTGCCAATAATATCTCAGAGAAGGGTTTGATCTCCAAAATATATAAAGAACTCAAACAACTCCACTCTAGAAAGACAAAAATCCCAATTAAAAAAATGGGCAAAGGACTTGAACAGACACTTCTTGAAGGAGGACATACAGAGGGCCCAGAGACATATTAAAAGATATTCAGTATTGCTAGCCATCAGAGAGATGCAAATTAAAATCACAATGAGATATCACTTCATGGTGAGAATGGCTATCATAAACAAAGCAACAAACAACAAGTGTTGGAGAGGATGTGGGGAAAAGGAAACCCTAGTGCACTGCTGGTGGGATTGCAGACTGGTGCAGCCACTGTGGAAAACAGTATGGAATATCCTCAGAAAACTAAAAATGGAACTGCCTTTTGACCCAGCAACTCTACTGCTAGGACTATATCCTAAGAACCCTGAAACACCAATTCAAAAGAACTTATGCACCCCAATGTTCATAGCAGCACAATTTACAATAGTCAAGTGCTAGAAGCAACCTAAGTGCCCATCAGTAAATGAATGGATCAAAAAAGTATGTTACATTTACATGATGGAATACTATGCAGCAGAAAGAAAGAGGGAACTCCTATCCTTTGCAACAGCATGGATGGAACTGGAAAGCATTATGCTAAGTGAAATAAGCCAGGTGGTGAAAGACAAAAACCATACGATCTCACCTATCATTGGAACCCAATTAACAAAACCAACAAGTGAGCAAAATATAACCAGAGACATTGAAATGAAGAACAAATAGACTGTAAGCAGAGGGGAGATGGAAGGGGATAATTGGAGCAAAATAGTTAAGGGTTTTCAGGAACAACTATAAAGGACACAAGGACAAAACCAAGGGGGTGGAATCAGGGGAGGGAAATGCAGATGTCTTGGGTTGGGGATAGAGGTGGGGGGAGAGACAGACAACTGTAACTGAACAACAATAAAATAAAATAAATGGAAAAAATGAATATTCCATTACAGGGAATCAACACTGGAGTAGATGAAGCAAAGGATCAAATTAGAGATTTGGAAGATAAGGAAGCAAAAATCAACCAACCAGGGCACAAAAAGAAAAAAAAGAGGAATTCAAAAATATGAGGTTGGTGTAAGAAGCCTGTGGGACAACTATGAGCATACTAACATTCACATCGTGAAGGTGTCATAAGGAGAAGAAAGAGAGTAAGAAATAAAAAACCTATTTGAAAAAAATGACAGAAAACGTCCTTAATCTGGTGAAGGAAATAGGTATACAAGTCCAGGATGTGCAGAGGCCCAAACAAGATGAACCCAAAGAAGCCTACACCTAGACATGTCATAATTGAAATGCCAAACATTAAAGACAAAGAATCTTAAAAGCAGCAAGAGAAAAGCAGTTAGTTAACCACAAGGGAGCTTCTGTAAGAGTTTCAGCTCATTTATCAACAGAAACTTCATAGGCCAGAAGGGATTAACAAGAAATATTCAAAGTGATGAAAAGCAAGGACCTACAACCATTACTCTACCCAGGAAAGCTATTATTTAGATGTGAAGGACCTATAAACAGATTCCTAGACAAGAAAAAACTAAAGGAGTTCTCATCACCAAATGAGTATTACATGATATGTTTAATTGTCTTCTTTAGGAAGAAGAACAAGAAAAAAGTCAAATATATCAGCAGTTATAGATAATACATAGAAACAAACACAAGGTGGCTGCCAAATGAGGAGACAAAGAAACATGGCCCAAATGAAAGAACAGATCAAAATTCCAGAAAAAGAGCTAAATAAAATGGAGATAAGCAAACTATGAGATGCAGAATTCAAAACCCTGGTTATAGGTATGCTCAAAGAACTTAGTGAGGACCTCAAAAACATAAAAAATAATGAGTCAAAAATGAAGGATAAACTAATTGAATGAAAGAACAATTTACAGAGAACAACAGTAGAATGGATGAAGCTGAGATTCAAATCAATGATTTGGAACATAAGAAAGCAAAAAACAACCATCAAGAACAATAAGAAGAAAAAAATCCAAAAAAAAATGAGAATAATCTAAGCAGCCTCTGAGACAACTTCAAGACATCCAACATTCGCATCACAGGGGTGCCAGAAGGAGAAGAGAAAGAGCAAGAAATTTTAAATCTATTTGACAAAAAAAAATAATGAGAGGACTTCAGGGCAAGATGGAGGTATAGTTAGATACACTGTGTCTCTTCGCACATCCAAAAGAAGGGCAAGAATAAATTTAAAAACAAAAAACAGCCAGCACTGACAGGAAAGCGAACTATATAGATGTCTGACAACCAAGAAGTTAAAGAGGAAACATTCATCCAGACCAGTAAGAGGGGCAGAGATGGGCAGCCAGGAGGAGAGGACTCATGGCAAGGCGGTGGCTCACAGACCAGGTGAGGCAGCGGCTGTTGGAGTGGACAGTCCCATATTTGCATGCAGATAAAATGGGAGGACAACTGGGAGGGACAGAGGCTGTGTAACCCAGAATTCCAGTGCAAGGAAATAAACTCTCAAAACCTCTGACTGAAAAAAACCTGTGGGGGTTGAGGCAGCAAGAGAAATCCCCAGACTCAAAGGAGAGTTCATTCGAGAGACCCACAGGGTCCTAGAATGTACACAAAACCACCCACCTAAGAAACAGCACTTGAGAGGCTCAACTTGCTTGTAGGTAGCCCCAGAAGTGACTAAGTGTCAGCAGGGAGATGAACAAACGGCACTGTTCCCTCTTGGACCCCTCCCCCAGATACAGTGCCAGGTTGCCCCACCCTCGCATATACCTAAGGCTCAGCCCCTTACTGCACAGAGCCAAAAAAAAATGGCCCAAATGAAAGGACAGATCAAAGCTCCAGAAAAAATACAACTAAATGAAGAAGAGATAGCCAATGTATCAGGTGCACAGTTCAAAACACTGGTAATCAGGATGCTCACAAAATTAGTTGTGTATGGTCACAAAATAGAGGAAAAAATGAAGGCTATGAAAACTGAAAGAAAGGAAAATGTACCGGGAGCCAACAGTGATGGGAAGGAAACTGGGACTCAAATCAATGATTTGGAGTGGAAGGAAGAAATAAACATTTAGCCAAAACAGAATGAAGAAACAAGAACTTAATAAATTAACACAGGCCTAAGAACCTCTGGGACAACTTTAAACATTCCAACATCCAAATTATAGGGGTGCCAGAAGGAGAAGAAGAGCAAGAAATTGGAAACTCATTTGAAAAAATAACGGAGAACATCTCCAATCTGGCAAAGGAAATAGACTTCCAGGAAGTCCAGGAAGCTCAGAGAGTCCCAAAGAAGTTGGACCCAAGGAAGCACACACCCAGGCACAACATAATTACATTACCCAAGATTAAAGATAAGGAGAGAATCTTAAAAGCAGCAAGAGAAAAGAAGTTAGTTACCTACAAAGGAGTTCCCATCAGACTGTCAGCTGATTTCTCAAAAGAAACCTTATAGGCAAGAAGGGACTGGAAAGAAGTATTCAAAGTCATGAAAGGCAAGGACCTACATCCCAGATTGCTCTACCCAGCAACTTTCATTTAGAATGGAAGGGCAGATCAAGTGCTTCTAAGATAAGGTCAAGTTAAAGGAGTTCATCATCACCAAGCCCTTATTGTATGAAATGTTAAAGAGACTTATCTAAGAAAAAGAAGAACAAAAACACGTGTAGTAAAATGACAGCAAACTCACAAGTATTAACAACCACACCTGAAACAAAAATAAGAAGAAACTAAGCAAACAACTGGAACAGAAACAGAACCACAGAAATGGAGAACACGTGGAGGGTTAGCAACAGGAAAGTGGGAGGAAGAGAGAGGGGGGAAGATACGAAGAATAAGTAGCATGGATGGTAGGTGGAGAGTAGACAGGGGGAGGGCAAGAATAGTATGGGAAATGTAGAAGCTAAAGAACTTATGACACATGGACATGAACTAAAGGGGTGGAATGTGGGTGGGAGAGGGTGTTCAGGGTGGAGGGGAATGAAGTGGGGAAAACAGGACAACTGTTATAGCATAATCAATAAAATATATTTTAAAAAATAAAATAAAATATATTGTTTAAAAAAAGAGAAAAATAACAAAAGAAATCCTCCCTAATTTTGTAAAGAAAATAGACTGAAGCAGAGAGAGTCCCAAACAAGATGGATGCAATGAGTCCCACTCCAAGACACATCATAATTAAAATGCCAAAGGTTAAAGATAAAGAGAGAATCTTAAAAGCAGCAAGAGAAAAGAAGTTAGTTACCTACAGAGGAGTTCCCATAAGACTGTCAGCTGATTTCTCAAAACAAACTTTGCAGGCTGGAAGAGATTGGCAAAAAAACATTCAAAGTCATGAAAAGCAGAGACCTCCAGACAAGATTGCTCTACCCAGCAAAGCTATCATTTACAATCAAAGGGCACATAAAGAACTTTCCAGACAAGATAAAACTAAAGGAGTTCATCATCACCAAACCAGTATTATAGGAAATAGTAGACTTATTTAAGAAAAATAAGATCGAAACTATGAATAATGAAATGGAAAAAAAATATCTATCCACAGTTGAATCTAAAAAACAAACCAAGCAAACAAGAAGAGCATAGACAGAATCATGGATATGGAATACATTTTCATTGTTTCCAGATGGGAGGAGTGTGTGGGCGAATGGGTAAGGATGTGAGGGGATTAAGAAGTACAAATAGGTAGTTACAGAATAACCAGGGGGGTATAAATTACAGTATAGGAAATGGAGCAGCCAAAGAACTTACACACATGACCCATGGACATGAACAATGGTGGGGAGATTGCCTGAGGGGGTAGGTAGTACTGGATGGAGGGGGGCAAATAGGGAAAAATCAGGACAATTGTAATAGCATTATCAATAAAATATAATTTTAAAAATATTTAAAATAAAATGGCAATAAATACATATCTATCAACCATGAATCTAGAAAACAAAATTAACAAACAAGCAGAACAGACACAGACACAAATATAGAAAACATTTTAATCATTGCTAGATAGGACAGGGTTAGGGAGATGGGTGAAAAAGATGAAGGGATTAAGAATTACAAATTGGGCCCTGGTTGGTATGGCTCGATAGGTTGAACACTAGCCTGCAAACAGAAGCATCGCTTGTTCAATTCTCAGTCCAAGCACATGCCTGGGTTGCAGTCTGGGTCCCCAGTGAGGGGTGCACAAGAGGCAACCACAGGTTGATGTTTCTCTCCCTCTTTCTCTTTTCCTTCCTCTCTCTCTAAAAAAAAAGTAAATAAAGTCTTTTTTAAAAAGAATTACAAATTGGCAGTTACAGAAAAGGCACAGGGATGTAAAGTACAGCACAGGGAATATAGTCAATAATATGTAATTACCATGTATAGTGTCACATGGATACAAGATTTATTGGGCTGATCACTTGGTAAGTTATATAATATCTAATCACTGCTTCCACACCTGAAACTAATAATATTATATGTCAACTATATTGAAATATAAAAAATTATTTAAAGTAAAAAAACCAGGTAGTACAAATAGACACACAGCAAAGTTACAGACTTAAACCTAACCATGTAAATAATTATTAGTACATTAAATGAAAATAAAATTAATACACAAATAAAAGAAGATTGTCAGATGAATTTTTATAGCCAAATATGTTCTCTATAAGAAATGTTATTTACATTTAAATAAACATGTTAAAAGTAACAGGATAAATAAAGAAAAGCAAACAAACCCACTCACAAAGAAAGATATAGTGGCTATATTAATATCTGATCAAGTACCCTGCAGAGGGGAGAACAGGAGTTTTATAATAGTAAAAGTAATAATTCACCAAGAAATCATCATAATCTGTGTATCAAATATGATAAAAATATAGGAATAATATAGGAAATGGGACAACTGTATCCATGGGACAATTGAAACACATGAACCAAAAAATTACAGAAAATGACAATACTCTTCTCTCAGTGATTGGCATTAAAAAAGAACACAATACTGGTAAATATATAGAAGACTTGAACAATACTATGTACAAACTCAAACACATCTAACAAATGCAGTACAAATGGACTACTCACCTAGAAAAACTATTGTTTTCCCATCAGTCTCAATAAATTTAAAAGGATTAAAATCATACAGAGAATATTATGTGATCAAGACAAAATCAATTTGGAATAACAATCTTTTCCCCCAAAAAAATATATGTGTAAGTATCCAATAGGTAAATACCTACATATTTTAAAAAGAAAAAGGCATAAAATCACTAAACCAAGATTTTGATAAAGGTGCTAAAAAGTAGAGCAAATTAAACACAAAATAGGCAGAATCAAAAAAACCCACATAGTTTGAAATAATAAGGAAATATTATAAATAACTACATGCTCATAAATGAAATAACTTAGATGAAAAGAACCAGTTCCTTGAAAGATATGAACTGTCATAATCCATTCATAAAGAAACAAATAATTAGGATATACCAAATATCTATTAAGGATATTTAACTTGTAGCTAAAATAAAAAATCTTTCAAAAGAGAAAACTTTAGGTACAAATGGCTTCATTCATGAAATCTACCAAACATTACAGGAAGAAATAATACCTACTTTATACAATCTCTTCCAGAAAATAGAAGAAGAGGGAATACTTGTATGAGTATAATACAAAAAATATTGACTATATAAACCAAATAGTAATAATTTATAGGGTTTAAAAATATATGTAGATTCCAGAGTTAAGAAAAAGAAAATAAAATATTTTAAATAATTTACATAAAGTCAAGAAAGAAGAGAAAATGATAGGAAACATATGGATCCAATAGAAAACACATAGGAAAATAATGATCATAAGCCCAAATAAATTAGCCATTACTTTGTATGTAAATAGACAAAATATTCCAATCAGTAGTCTAGAATTGTCAGAGTGAATTTAAGAAATCAACAGTCAAAGGGCTGCCAGGAGGGAGGAGTCTGGCAGTTTGGGTGAAAAAGGTGAAGGGATTAAGAAATACAATTTGGCAGTTACAAAATAGTCATGGGGATGTAAAGTACAGTATAGGGAATACAGTCAGTAATATTGTAATAACTATGCATGGTACCAGGGGGTACTAGAATTATTGAATGGATCACTTCATAAATTATATAATTGTTTAACCACTATGCTATACACCTGAAATTAATACAAAATAATATTGAATGTCAACTGTAATTGAAAAATGAATGAATGAATAAATAAATAAATAAATATTTAGTTACAATAAAATTTACAATTTCCAGCTGCTTAAATAAAACATTCTTTTAATATGGAAAAATGTTTAAAAATAAAATAATAGAAATGATAGACCAATAAACATTACCCATAATAAATCAAATATACCAGGTATATTATAAAACAAATAAATTTTAAGGCAAGAAACATTAGTACACATAACAAAAAACATTTCATAATGATAAAAGATTAGTCCACGAACAAAATATCAAAATTCTAAATCTGTCTGTACCCAATAACTTAGCTTCAAATCATATCATTCAAAATTAGACTAATATAAGAGCAGAAATAGGCAATTTCATAGTTACTACAGGAGACAATAAGACAAAGTACACAGTCTTTTCAAGGGCTTGTGGAACATTGGCTCAGGTAGACCATGGGACAGTCACAAAGTAAGACCCAAACTTTCAAAGAGCAAAACTCATTCATGATTTCTTTGATCATGTTGGAAACAAGTTAGATACTATTAATAACCACGACTAGAAAATTTCCACTTGGAAAATAAATGCTGTCCTAAATAAAACCATGGATCAAAAAGAACATTAAAGAGAAATCAAGTAATGTTTAAGTGGGATAATATTAAAAGTAAATATGTCAAAATTTGTGGAGTATATCTAAAACAGTACTGAGAAGGACATTCATAGATTTAAATGAAAAGAAGAGAAACAAAAAAATAAATGATCTAACTATACATATCAAGAAGCTATTAAAAATAGCAAATCATAATAAAAGAAATTAGAAAATAAAATAAGAACATAGATATAAATTTAAAATTTTTAAACATAAAATAAGTCAAAATTTGCTTTTTGCAAAGACTAAAAAGACAAAGTGCAAATAACAAATATCAAGAATAGAAAGGACAATATATTTTGTGCCTTGATACTTCACAATTTAATGGACAGATTCCTTAAAAATCACAACTTAAAAAAATTAACTAAAGAAAGACTATAAAACCTAAATACACACCCTAACATGTGTGTGCCTGTGTATGTGTGTGTAATCAACATGAGTTTGCTTCATAGTGAGTTCTTTCAAACATTTAAGGGGGAAGTTGAAGCGACTTCACACAAACTCTTCCAGAGATAGAAATAAAGAAAATGATTTCCCCCTCATTTTAAGAGCCCCAGCCCTCTAATCTTGGTACTAAAATCTAACAAGAACATTATTACCACTAGGAAAACTACAAAGTTTCTATGAACATAAATTATTAATAAAATATTAGAAAATTAAATGTGATGATATTCAAGGTTAAGAAATTATGACCAAGCAGGGTTTATTTAAGCAATAAAAAATGGCTTAACTTTCAAAAATCAATCAGCATGAGAGTTTCTGAACATGATGGGGCAGTCACATTTCTCCCCACTCTTCTCTGTTAAGTATGACTATAAAACCCTGGGAAATAATGCAGGAGGTAACCAAAGGACAGCTCTGAAGAAGAAGATGGCAAACAGGTTAGGGAACCCAGGACTGGAGGAAGATCATAGTGACAGAGTGTTTTGATCCCAAAACAACAGAGGAAAACAACTTGGACCTGGAATTAGGAATTCCTAGTCTAGCAGCAGAAGGTCACCTAAGTAGGTAGGCTCATTCTTCCCTGAGCCAGCCCAGCCCAGGAGTAGCTGCAAAGTTGATCCTCAGGAGAGCTTCTGGCAACAAATGGCCCATCCAAGGAAATACTCTCCTTCCACACCAGCCTGAGCCTCCCATGATCCACCAAGAGACACTTGGGTACCTGGGCAAGGGAAATTCCACCACTGGCAAGTGGCCAGTCCATGAAAACTCTTTGTTTTCATAGATCTGAGAATACACTCCTCCACTTAGACCCACCAGGGAGCATTAGCAAGGTGGAACCTGCCACAACCAGAACTTAGCCAGAGAAGTGCTCTGGTCACAAGTGCCCAGTCTGGAAAGTATTCCTCACCTTACACTGGCCAGCAATTCCCTTCCTTCAACCAGAGATACCAGTTGGCCCATCTTTACCCTCCTCAGGAAACAGGAAGAGAAGAAACAATATGGATGATGAAGATGCTCTTGTCACCTGCCAACAACTCACTTGTGATCCAGGCTTCTCCAAGCTGTGTGTCCCCCCCTGAAGTGGAACTCCAGTCGGCACTCATGGGAGGAGGCTGAACATTGCCTGTGAGGGACCTTTTCCTCCAATCTCAAGGGACAAATTGATTGAGTCCAGCTTGAGCTACATCAACAACTTCAGGAAATTAATCAACTCAGTGAACAAGAGGCCTTTCAGATCCTGCATGACAACTTATAATGGCTCAATCCAAAAACTTGGTTTGAAGGACTAAATTTGCATGTCTGGGTCATGGGGGCTATTGGATGCGTCCTAATCATTGTGGTCTTTTGTACCTTGAAATGCATATACAAATTGTTTTCCAGGGATTGTATACGTTTCATCAGACTTACCATCATGTCCACCATAACAAACAAAAAAGGGAGAGATGTTGGCAGCCGTCCTGCCTGGTTTCAGGGACTGTAGCCTCATTAACGGACAGAGTCCTATGGCTAGGGCTGAGTGAAAAGGCCATGGAGCCATGAGCCACTAAGGAGACAGAACCTATCCTCCTGGCAGGAGCACAGCTCCTGCCTCCCTCACTTCCCCCTCCTTGGCTGGGGGGGATGACTGGTTAGCCAATGACAGGTAAGATTCCTCAAGGGAGGGGCAACCTAAGACAGGCACAGTCACAAAGGGACCATCAGGGAAAGCCTTAGGGGATCATAGAGAAGGGGCAGAAAGACTCTCACCCCTCTGCCTTGTCGTAGCCTGAGCCCTCATTCTATCTGTGAAAAGTCTCCTAATCTCTTGGCTGCTTTGCTTCCCACACCTCACTCAGCCTGAAAATAGTGCCAGAGGCAGCTTCAGCCTTGTACTGGAACGAATGGCTCCTGGGGGCAAATCTGGCCTGAGAAAGAATGTACACTTTGCCCTTTGAAGCCTGCCTAGCATAACCCTGTTGATTACAGTGGCTCCAGTGCCTTTGGTTATGCCACCACAACAAACAAAAAAGGGGGAGATGTTGGGGACTGCTTTGTGTGGTTTTGGAGATTGCAGCCCCACAAGAACATGGTCTGAAAGGGGCTAGTAAGTCTCCCTGGAAACTAGGTAACGCAGGTAGCAGACATGAGCCCACTCTAACACTGAGGGTTCCCATGGGAATCAGGCCTGATAAATACATTGTATCCTTTGAAGCTTGCTCTGCTTTGTTTTATACAGCCCTGGTGATATAAACCAGATTAAACTTAAGTTCAAGGCATAAGGAGTAAACTCCTTATCTCATGAAACACATGTTAAAAACCATCTGGTGTCAGCATGACTAACAGACCCTGACCTACAACAAATATCTGTGTTCCTTCAATTGTCATCTATAGATAATACCTGTTTTTGTATGACTTTTTGACATTGATTGATGAGCTATGCTTGTATGTGGTATACCCCTATACATACCATTCCCAATAAAAGCCATTTGGGAGAAGGCCTTGGGGCATTCCCCGATAGAGGGAATTGCCATCCCCTTTCCCACTGGAACAGCAAAATTGTGTCCAGGGCGACTTATTTCTCATCCGTGGCGGACAGGAGGAATTCTGTGGAATGGAGTTCCTCCCACATTGAAAGCATCCAGACTGTGGAAATCTGAAACTAGTACAAGTGCTTTAAAAAAGTGTATCACAGTATCTATTATGCATATATCTTTTGACCTAGTAATTCTAAGAACAACAGCCCACCTGGCCAGACCATGGAGGGGAAAAAGGGACCCAAGGCAGTAAGACTGCATTGCCCAGGTAACCAAGCAACGGCCTTGTGAACACTCAGCCCCAATGTGTTGTGTCCTGTTCCTAGTGACAGATTCCCCACCCCCAGGCAAGAAGGTCTTGAGAGAAAGCACTACATTCAGCATGCAAAGCTAGAAAAATAATTGGATTAGAGAAAAGCCCTCCTATTCCCCTTTCTGGTCCCTGATTAGAGGTGGGACCAGAGGAAGGCAGGCACATGTGCCATAGAGATCAAAATGGTAGCAGAGGGGGAGGTGCTGAACCAGAAAAACCTATCAGTCTAGCTTGTGGAACTAATGGATTGGTTGGGGGACCTGTACCCTCCCAGATCATGTGGAAGTTTGGGCTTGGACAAAGTACCTGGCACAACCTAGGCAGATAACTTATATAAATCCAGGGGAATGAAGAGACTCCCACTTCTTCACTCCCCTTGCAAACACACTGGCCAGTACATTTGCAGGACCTTATATCCCTGGAAGCCACATGACCAGTGGCAGCTCCAGCAACACACACAGACTCCAGGAGGTAGCCTAAAGCTGGACAGCTGCCCACTTAGCCACCTCTGGCTCCAAGAACAGATAAGGATGGGGTGGGAATTCTGGGCATTGCCTTGGGTTTTGGTCTTGCTGGGAATGGCTAGGTTTTGCCTGTGTTCTGCAGAACAGATGAGCCTGAAGAGCCTAGAGATGGGAAGTCCCCCATCCTGCCACTTGTGCAGCATTTGAATAAAGACCTCTTTCCTTTCTCACCAACCTCTGCCTCTGGGATTTGTGGATTGGTGATGGTGGGCTTCCAAATCCCACTTTCATTCAGTAACAATTCCACTCTCAGGTATATACCCAACAGAAAGACATACATATGTTCCCTGAATGTTTATCAAAGTATTTTTGGTAATAGCAAAAATATGGAAACAACTCATGTCCACAACAGAATAAAGTGTGAAATATTCATTAAAAATATTATATGTCAACATTTGTTAATCATTCTTAATGTTATTTTCTGCATTGCTGATGCTTTGATATCTAATATCCAGGGCTGTCCTAACCTTTAGAGAGATAGCCCCTCTCAGGGTTAGTCAATTCCTAGAGATAGTGCCTTTTATATGCAAACTAATCAATCCAGAGCCTGCACTCCCAACCACCAACTTTATGGAGCTCTTATATTCTTAGCTACTACTCCCCTATCTAACTATCCCAGAGCCAGGGTGTCATATCAGACAACCAGGGGTAGTCCCTACAACCCCACAACCCCCTGAAATTATCCAAACTAGCCAATCCTAAACCTGCTTACCCTGCCTCCCACATTCCTTCCTGCAAAAAACACAATAAAGACTCTTGCCCACATTTTCTCCTATTCCCTCCACTTCCTACTGGTCCCTGATGCTTTCCAATGTGGCCCTGTGTGGTGTGGTGTGTTGTGGTGTGTTGTGGTGTGGTGTGGTGTGGTGTGGTGCACCCCTCTGGGAACTGTAAGTAACAAACAATCTTTTTATGGCAGGTATATGCTGATCTCTTAGCCTCACCATGGTGGAATAATAATAAAATCTACATTTTAAAACAGCGTAAGAATGAATGAACAAAACTACATACAATACATACATACTACATACAAAACTACATACACTAAAACTACATACAATAATCATAATGAATCTCACAAACATGACGTTGAGCAAAAGGTGGCAGTTATATGAGAGTACGGAGTTGTGCTTTAACTGTCAAAAGTGTTTCTGTCAGAGAGATGCAAATTAAAAGCACATTGAGATACCACTTTACACCAGTCAGAATGGCCATCATAAACAAATCAACAAACAAGTGTTGGAGAGGATGTGGAGAAAAGGCAACCCTAGTGCATTGTTGGTGGGATTGCAGACTGGTACAACCACTGTGGAAAACAGTATAGAATTTCCTCAGAAAACTAAAAATTGAACTGCCTTTTGACACAGCAATTCCACTGCTGGGATTATATCCTAAGAGCCCTGAAACACCAATTCAAAAGAACCTATGCACCCCAGTGTTCGTAGCAGCACAATTTACCATAGCTAAATGCTGGAAGCAACCTAAGTCCCCATCAATAAATGAATGGATCAAAAAACTATGGTATATTTACATAATGGAATACTACAACAGAAAGAAGTTGGAGCTCCTACCCTTTGCAACAGCATGGATGGAACTGGAGAGCATTATGCTAAGTGAAATAAGCTGAGCGGTGAAAGACTAATACCATATGATCTCACCTATAAGTGGAACCTAATCAACAAAACAAACAAGCAAGCAAAATATAACCAGAGACATTGAAATTAAGAACAAACTGACAGTAACCAGAGGGGAGGTGGGAGGGGATAATGGGGGCAAATGGGGTAAGGGTTTTCAGGAACAACTATAAAGGACACATGGACAAAACTAAGGGGAATGGGATCAGGGGTGTGAGGTGGGGATGACTGGGGTGGGGAGGAGTGGGGGGTGGGATGGAGACAACTGTACTTGAACAACAATAAAAATTAAAGAAAATTTTAAAAAGTGTTTCTGCTGGTGAGTGTAATGACCAAAAGGGGGCACCAGAGAGACCTTTGGGGCACTGGCGATGTTCTGCTTCTTGATGCCGACTGTTGATGGTGTAGATGATTGATCACTTCTGAAAATTTCATTCACTGTGATTTACTCATGATTTGGGCACTTTTCAGTATTAGTTTATATTAGAAAAACTACTAGGATTTGGCCACAATTATATGCAAAATAAAATAGCATTGCAAAACTAGAAAGAATAAAAATAAATTATCTAACACCTCATATAAGTTTTGAAATTAACAGTAAAAGGAACACTAGAAAGCAGGAATATAAAAAGATGCATTAATTAGCGTAACACACAACAAAATTGATTAAACAAGTCAGACATTTTTTTAATCAATAAAAAAATCTTCTATGGAGTCTAATGAAGAAATAAAGGGAAACAACACAAATATACAATAGTAAGAATGAAAAGAGAGATAGTTTAAAATATTTTTACATTATTTGCAAACACTATATGGAGCTTAATAATGAATTTGAAAATGCCAATTATATCAAGATTTTCTGTAGATTACTAAAAATGACTCAAGGAAATCTAGAAACCAAGGGAAAAAAAAGTCTCCAAAATATCAAGTTAATAGCCCTAAGACCAACATCCAGCTGAGATAATTTTACAAGTTAAATTCTCTCCAATTTCCAAAGGTTCTGTCCATACAAGTGTAAAACAATGAGTGATTTCTTATTCATATTATGAAGGGAGTACAAGCCCAATATAAGTTGAACACAGGTGTCTGAGAGAAAAACTATAGGTTAATGTCGCACATGCATCTAGGTGGAAAACCTCAATTTCAACTGCAATAACAAAAAAGCAAATGATCATTGTACAAAAACAAAAGGCCAGGGTCAACTCCTGGGAAAGGTCTCCCCATTTATATAAAGGAGACACTAAAAAAGAAATCACCCTTTTCTTTCTTGTGCTGCTGTCTTTAGGGGTACAACAACTGGAACCGCCTGCCACAGCCATGGTGAAACTTAGGCTAGCTGAGACTTGCCGCGAGAACAGGCAAGTAAAAAGATGAAAAAGACCAGAGCCTTTGATCTGGGCACTGAACACCTGAATTGGCCAACCTGGGACCCACCCTAGCTGCAGGCCTCTCTTAAAGTGAGATACTAAAGTTTATGATATTGTTTAATGGACTTGAGGTAAGCATTCTATTACTTGCAGCAAGTGCATTCTGACAATGTTCAAAGGTGGACTAAAATGAAACTGAGAGGGAAAAAAGGAGCGAGAAAATGTCTGATTTTTTAATCAGTGAGGAGATATGTAAAATTTAGTAGAGCATATGATAAATGTGACATTCAAATCAATGGGGAAAGGAAGGATTCTAGATAAACGGTAGTAGGAAACTTTTTTTTAAATTTTTTTATTTTAGTTTATTCAGTACAGTTTCTATCCTTTATTCCCATTCCAGCCCACCCACCCATTCCTCCCCTCCTCCCTCCCCTTTCCAACCCCCCTAGTTTTGTCCATGTGTCCTGTATATTTGTTCCTGTCAACCCTTCCCTTCTCCCCTGAAATTCCCTCCCCTCTCCCCTCTGGTCACTGACTACCTGTCCTCTATTTCAGTGTCTTTTGTTATATTTTACTTGGTTCTTTGTTTTGTTGTTTAGGTTCCTGTTAAAGGCGAGATCATATGGTATTTGTCTTTCACTGCCTGGCTTATTTCGCTTAGCATAATGCTTTCCAACTCCAT
>CM052542.1:99055642-99075304 GCA_028533065.1 Trachops cirrhosus | reverse complement strand
TCCCTCCCCTCTCCCCTCTGGTCACTGACTACCTGTCCTCTATTTCAGTGTCTTTTGTTATATTTTACTTGGTTCTTTGTTTTGTTGTTTAGGTTCCTGTTAAAGGCGAGATCATATGGTATTTGTCTTTCACTGCCTGGCTTATTTCGCTTAGCATAATGCTTTCCAACTCCATCCATGCTGTTGCAAAGGGTATGAGCTCCTTCTTTCTTTCAGCTGCATAGAATTCCACTGTAAACTTTTTTAACTGAAAAATGTAAAAGCTAAGTCATCACGTCACAATCTATCCTAAATTAATCCCAAGTAGATGGCAGATTTCATTGAAATAACACCAAACCATAAAACTACTAAAAGAAAGTTTGAATGAATAGTATCTACTTTACAAGTTAGGAATAACTTTCTAAGAAATACAAACACATAAATATTAATTGTTTATATGTGAAAATCTTTTCTTAGAAAAGATTTTGTCTTTTCAAAGCAAACAATTTATGAGTACAAAATATTTGATACAAATAAATACTAATTCCCTTCAGAGAGGTTGTATGAGTTGGCAAGAAAAATTTCACCCCCGATATTAAAGAGTAAAGGACCTGAGGTATAATTTACAAAATATGAAATTCAAATGACCAATGCTTATATTTTAAAAATATAATCCCATAAGAAATACAAATTTAGCAACATTGTTTTTCATACAGCTACCAAGTTAGCAAAAATATTTAATATATATCACTCAATTTTTTGAGCACAGGATATAACAGAGTTTTCCACATACAACTGGTAGATGTGAAAATTATTAAATCTTTCTATAATCAATTTGAAAATATGTATCAAGTACAGAAAGAACCAAAAAATTATTATTCTTGGTTTGACTTTACTTCTTCAAAAATACAAGGATATATACATAGATGTAATGAAATTGTATATATTCTAGGTGTTCTTTACAATAATATTCTATAATAATATGGTGAAAACACCCCAACAATGATCATATAAGAAGATAAAATAAATGATGGCTCCCTGTAAATTGAGTAACATGTTCCCATTAAAAACCATAGTGAAAAAGGATAGAGAAATGAGAAAATGCTCCCGATATAGCATTAAGTGGGAAAGTCAGGATATAAAATGTATGTACAATAAATACCAATTTGAAAACCATACCTATCACTATCTCTACCTCCATGTATAGAGGATGGGAGAAAAGAAAAAGTAAGAAAAGAAATGCACCAGAAATATTAACAGTATTTATTCCTTAGTTCAGAGATTATAGCTGACTACTTTATTCTTATTTCCATCTATCTGTATTTTCTAAACATTGTCTCCTAAATGAGCATGTATTGGTGCTATTTTCAAAAATGAAACAGTACTTAATCTTTTCTTTATCCCTTTACTCAGATGAAGTTGCATTTGTTTTGGTTCTCAGCTCTGTTAAAAGCCATTCTGCACAAGAGTTTGGAAAGGCTGACTGGCATTTTTCTTGAGAAATATACGAAAAGAATGCTAATCCATGAAAAGGCTGAACTTTATTTCTCTTCTGTGACTGGCTGTGCACAGTTGGGAGTCTCTATCAGCAGCTTAATAGAGACCCCACACAATTCTCAGGCTGGATCCTCCTAGCCCTACCACCACTCACCTCCCCACGCTCAATCCTGAACCTGCTGTACAGCTTCTGGCATCCGCAGCTAGAGTCACCAAGTAAGGGATTCTACCTGTGCTGTGCGAGGCAGCTTCTACTTCATTACTAAGAGTTATCCTGTCTTCTGGCTGCTGCTTTCTCCACCTGGTCTCACTGCTTAGAACTTGTGACTCACTGCTTAGAACAAAATGGGACAGTTTGTAACAGAGAGTAAGGGGACCTGGGCCAAAATGTTAATGGCATATGCATTTCTAAGCCCAGGGAGGGCTGGGGTCCTATGGTGTGGCAATCACTGCATGATAAACAATTATTTCTCTAAATTATCAGCAGCCACAAGGCCCTCCTGAGGGCATGACCTCAAGGGAGCATTTGATTCCTGTGCAAAGCCAGCTTTTATGAAGAATCTAAATTGACAGAGAAAACAGAAGTATCTTAAACTAATAAAGGAGAATGAAGCCCTCCCATTTCCCTAGGTAATTGCTTGGACAAGAAAGAGGCTGGCCCAAGGCACAGTGAGACATCAAGTCAGCAGGCTCCAGACCAATGGGAAGGGATCAGGAGGCCTTAATATTGGCTGGGGGAGTGAGGAGGACAGGAGCATGGAGTGGAAAGTGAGCTGAGGGGAGCCAGGGAGTTCAGGAAGGATGTTATGGGTCCTGTGCCACAATCATCCCCTGCTCTGCCCCAGTACAATATATCTTCCTTCCAGCCCAGCACAGCCACACACTTGTTGGTGCTGCATAATCAAGGCTTTCCAGTCTCAGGGCCCCAATTTCCCAGGTGGAGATGCTGAAAAAACCACAGAGATGCTGGGGCTAGGGAGACTGCGCAGGGGAACCTCAGGCCCACTACTGCAATTCCCCAGCTATTTTAATAACCACATGTCCACTTCTGCCACTATTTAATATATTAAGGTTGCAGTAAGATTCTGGTGGAACAGATTTTTCTAGGACTAGAGAGAGGCTTGAAAACCACTGAACAAATTTCTTTCTCAGTCTCTTGGTCCTAATTCAATTCTATTCTATCGAAAGGAGTAGAATACAGCCCTGTTCTCTCTTATCAGGGTGTCCTTTGTCCTGGAATGCCAACATATAGAGCAGACCCACAGGCCTTCCAGATGTTGCTGTCCACTTCCCCACCCTCCTGCCCAAGAAGGCAGGCTGCCTTTTACTAAGCCAGTGAATCAGGTGGATGGTGCCCATGGGAAATAAGATTCAAAGGACCTGCAAGAAGTTGGCAATTTTCCCAGGATTTCACTATACCAGAGACCCCGTGTTAGTGGAAAGAGGAAAATGAGTCTCCCACACCAGTAGCATTAGGATGGAGGAGGGCAGACATCCTTAGCAATCATGTCATGAAGAAATGTTTCTGCGGGGCTGTAGTGGGTGCTATACTCCAGGCAAGTCATGCTTATGAAAAAGAAAATACAACTGCGTTTTCCTTCTTCCATTAATCACATCAAAACAGTCCTAAAATAAAATCTTATCAGAAGTGAAGCTCCCAAGTCCCTCTTGGTCCTTGGTCTTTATAAGGAGAGGACATCTGCTCATGGGCATGGAAGCAGGGCCGGGCACTGCCCAGGCACGCAGAGCCCTACTCCTTCCTCTGGCCTGAGGCATGGGCACCTGGTGTGGGGAGGAGCTGCATGCAGTCCAGGGCACTCTGAGGCACAAGGCCATGTTCTAAGCCTGCCTGTGCTTCCCTGCTCTTGTGGGGTCTGCAGTACAATGCTCAAGAAGGAAGTCCCATCTGCCCCAAGCTGTTTCAGGCCACACGGGAGAGTCCTCACTGCCAAATTCTGCAGCAGGGTCATTATACTGACCCTTCTCTTCAACCAGGAGATTCCTAGCATCTGTATCTTCCATCTGAGAAAATAAAGAGTCATTCAAGGGAAGTAGGTGCAAAGCATTGGGGGTGGGGTGCAGAGCCAGGAATAATGCAAAGATTCCCAAGATAGTGAGAGGACATACATATGAGGTGCCTTTGCCCACTGTAGGTGGCCCATTGTCCCTGCTCAGCTTCCTCTTGTCCTGTCCTAAACAGCTTTCCATGCTCCCACCATTGGAAACTTTCCTAGAGGGGCCCTCCAACAATCCCATCCCAGCTCATGTCATAAGCCAAGGACATTTGCATGGACAGAAAGAGGTCCATGGGAACCCCCTTTAGAGATTTCTGTCTGAACAAAGAGAAGGCCGAATAGAAAGCTGTAAGGCTCCAACAGGAACAAGCATGCACCCCCAAGATGGATGTCAGGACAAATCCTGTGGAAGCTGGACTATACTTTCCAGCAAAGCTTGCCCTTGGCAGGGTTGCTTGGTCATCTCCCTTGCCAGACAGCAAGCAGGACACAGACATGATTAATGTTCTACCTAGAGTTACACAGCAAGCTGGAGATGCAGACCTCTGATTCTGCCATCCAGCACACCCTCAACAAGAACACACTTCCTGGATGAGATAATTTCATTAGTATTTGTCCAGCACTCTGCAGTGAAAGGTGATCACCCACTCGTTCCATCCTCTGAAAGGGTGGAGTAATCACTGTCCCCTGGTGCCACTTAATCTAAAACATTTGGGTGACTCACCCTCCCTGAGATCTCCCTTCAAACTATTTACTTTGAAAAATGATCCGTTTGCATCCATTCAAATGAGCACTCTTGGTTTAAATCTTAAGGAAGCTACTTGATTTGGGCTTTTGAGTCTGCGTTTGTTTGCTTGCTGTAGTTATTTTTAAATTAACATATGTATGTAGACAGATAGACTGACAGACATATAGAGATGATAGATGAATAATGTATTATGATATATGCATATATTAAGATACATGTGATCTTTGCAGGGATCCCCTGGCTCTGCTCCAACATGACAGCATCTAGTAATCCACCCCATAGCTGTTCTAACAGCTCCACACTGGGCGTAACCACAGACATGCAGTTGAGGGAGCTCCTCAGAGTGCCCCTGCCTCCTTAGATTGACTGATCTTTGCACAGCCTCTGTGTGCCTCAGGACCCTAATCCTATCCTCAAATCCGCTGCGCACCCCTACTCTATTTTTATGCCACCCAAATTTCCTAGCCTTACCCCTCACAACCCCATCTTCCACCAAGAAGCCCAGCTCAGCCCTGCCTTTAAATTATGACAGATAGCCATGACACATTCTGCCCCATGGCGCTCTCCTTGTTTCATCCTGACATCCCCCAGACTTCGCTTTAATGTGCTCTGGGACTGAATAAGAAACATTTACTATCGTGAATCCATTCCTGCTTCCCAGATAACTTCTCTTTAACAATGATAGGCTGCCAGGCAGATAACAACTGGGATATGCAGTCATTAAGGGCAGATTTTAAAATGACAAAAGGATCCATTTTAAAATAAAGCCCACTTCAAAATCAGCTTCTCTTTCAACTCAATTACATCTGGGCTTTGTGCTCAGAAGCTCCTTATACTGAGAGATTTCAGCTCCCATTGGCTTCAGGGTATTGGAGGAGTGTTGCTGTGGCAACACAGAAGGCCCAGATACCTGAGGCAGAAAGTGGAGGACACTGCCTCCCACTGTCTCAGATCCCTGGAGTGGTCAGCATACCCCACATCAGCTGCCTAAGATGAGGCAGAGACCCCCATAGCCAATATTCCCATCCACTAGGGGGACCTTGGTGTTAGAGCTGAGCTGACAGAAGAGGACAAGGCAGCAAAGGAGCTGGCAGACAGAGCCTGACTGTCATTAACAGCAGAAGAACACTGAGGACTGAAGGCAAGTACCGTGGCAGACAGGAATGGTCGCTTCCTCAGGCAGCTGTGCTTGACAAGCTCCTTTCCTATCAGAGTGACTGAAAGGGTGCTGTGTCCTGCTTTCACCTGTCCAGGTGGGAGTCCCAACACAAGACAACTTCTTTTGTGGCCATAAATGTCCCAGACCAATGCTGACCACCCATCCCCAGCCCTCTACCAGGCCTCACAGCTTTGGGTATGCCTAACTGACATCCCTGGCACCACTGGCACTGCAGGTCGCACACTGGCCCACCAGGGTATCACACCAGTCATCCATCCCCTCTATGATGCCACAAACAAACCTCTGAGCCCCCAAATGTCATCAAACCATGCGCATCACCATTGCATCTCAATCAATTATTGAACCTTCCACATTGTTATGACCAAACCATGACTCTACCTTCTGTCATGGGATGGGCTGAAAGTGCCCCCTACCCATATCACACATGGACCCTCAGTCTCCCTAGCCTCTCCCTGAGGAAACAGTCCTCCTCCCATGTTGTAACTGATAACAGTCCCTAAGTGCTCAACAGCTCTCACAGCCTCCATGATCCCACACATGCATCCTTTCCATCTGGCCCTCCAGGAGCTCAGCAGAGAATCCCTCACCTACATTCTCAGTACCCCTGCATCATGGAGCTCTTTTCTGTCCCCAGCCAGTGCCAGCATCCAGGGTAGAGGGATCTCTGCCAAGGGTTTACTCTGCCCTGCTGAGAGCTCACCATGCTCTTTGTCTCCTGGGCACTGTCATTAGAAGAAACATCTTTCTCTCAAGTGTATGGAAATGTGAGTGTGACTTTGAATGTGTGTGACCACTGTGTGAGTCTGTACCTGAGTACATGCCAACCAACCAATCCTTTGATGCTGTCCTCATTGGATTGAGCCTGTGGCCCCTTCCCATCATGAGCACAACCATCTGTTCCTTCACTCCAGAGAGCCCAGCTCTGGGCAATGCCAGCCCCCTGTCTTCAATACTAAAATCCCTCATAAGAGAAGGGAGGTATCATTGGAAAAAGCCCCCAGGCCCACCACTTGCAGGAGTACCAAATGAAACAGCCAAAGCCCACCCTGAGTGATAAAGCCCATGTGCCTCTCTCTTCTCTCCAGTGGGCCCCAGCACTCCTAGCTTCTTACCCTGCTCCTGTGTCACTTGCCTGCTCATGGCCTTGTCTCACTCTTGGATCTAGAGAACACTCTCTGGCTATAGCCTCTGACTCCTGCCTCAGCCAGTCACACCTGTCCCTGCCATTGGGCTGATTTCAGCCATTCTGGAGAAACACACTGCCCTCCCAGGCTTGCCCAGGACCACAGGGCTGGCCCTCCAGGCCCCTACTGAACTCTAAGACTGCATCAGCAGCACTTTGGTACTTTCTGTTTGGAACTCTCTGAGCCTCTTCCCCACCTTACCCTATAAACACCAGCACCATGGCAACATCAGCAGAGACTAGGGGTGGGGATGGAGGCTCTGTGCTGGTCAGCACTGCTTGGAACACAGGACCTGTGCTACCACAGTGGGAAGAGGGGGAGGTGGGCCTCTGAGGATTACCTTACGCATGTCTTTGCCAAAGGTCTCACTGTAGGTTGTGCCGAGGATTTCAAACTGGACATAGGGATTGGAGCTATCCTCCCGAAACTCCATCACCCCTGTGAGGCCTGTGATGTGGCCCTGCAGAGAGAAGGAAAAATCATTGAGGTAAGGCAGATATGGACAGGGGAGAGGAGGAACGCCCAAGGCAAGAAAGAAAACAGAAGTGGTCACCAAGAAGTGAACATTCAAGGTCTGGGGGAGTACTGGGTACACTGTAATGAGAAAAGAGTCAGTGGCAGTCCTAGAGCCTCGGAACAAGATCAACACTTCCCAGGCCATGGCTCACAGGAAAAGTCCCTAAGGCTTGCACCTGCCATTTATGCAGTCAATATGATTAGAGGACCTGCTCTGTGCCACACACTGTGCTAGCCATGAGATTAAAGAGTGACAGCTTTTGTGCCCTCCCACTGGAGCTGACAGTCTACTCTTGCAATCTGCCCCAGGGGCTCACCTTAGCTTGAGCCAAGCAGAAACTCAAAGGTCAACAAGAGCCATGTTAGGCACATGGTGGGAGCTGCAAGGCAGCAAGAGTGAGACCTGGAAGCCAAAACCCAGCTCCAGTCCTGGCTTTGCCACCTGTGCCACCTTAGGCAAGTCATTGCTCACCTCCTAGCATGAGCCTAGATTACTTAGATCCACATCACAGGTCCTGCAAGGACAGAAGGAGAAACTGTGCACAGAGCATGGTGATAGGCACAGACTGAGTGTGGGGGGTGTGTGTGACCAGCACCTCTCTCCAGTGGCTCACTGGGCTCTGTAAGAGCAGGTGGCAGAGGAGCTGAGCCCCACTGTGGTAAAACCAACCACTTCTTTCTTCAAGACTGAGGGAAGGGGTCTAATCCAGGCTTAATTCCCCACAGCCAGTGATCTGGGAGAGTCCCAGGGCCTGAGCTAGCCCAACAGGACACCCAGGTCAGGCTTGGGCTGCAGTAGATTTAAACCAACACCAGAATATGTTCGCAGCTACTGAAATCACACACAATTTATTGTGACTAAAACTCCTAGCACTGCAGATTTCCTTAAATGCTCTTTTGAAGCCTCTGAAAGCCAATTCAAACTAACAAATCTTCTGTGAATTACCCAATTCACTTCAAATCTAGCCTTCTAACTTGGTGTCATGCTTTAGCATGTCATGGGACACATCACAAGTGCAGAATACCTGCACATGCACATTCACACCCACACCCAGATGAACACACCCACATGCACAAGCATGTACACACACAGAGGCTGCGGTCTTGACTGATAAGCACACCTACTGCTAACTGAGACAGCCTCTCTCATAAACGATGGCAGACATGAGCTAGGCAGTTGCTTCCATTTTTTTACTTACAGTAGTTCCCCCTTACCCATAGGGAATATATTCCAAGCCCCCCAGTAGATGCCCCAAACCATGGATAGATGCACCAAACCCTATATATATTATGATTTTCTCCTGTACACATGTACCTATGATAAAGTTTAATGTACAAATTAGGCACAATACGATATTAACAACAATAACTAATAATAAAATAGAACATACTGCAAAACAACATACAGCAATAAAAGTTCTGTAAATGTGGTCTCTCTCTCTCTCCTGAAATATCTTATTGCACTGCATGCACCCTTCTTCTTCCTGTGATGATGTGAGATGATACAATGTCAATGTGATGAGATGAAGCAGGTACTCATAATGGTGTGCTATTTAAAACTTATGAATTATTCATTTCTGGAATTTTCCATTTAATACTTTACAATCATGGTTGATCATGGGTAACTGAAACTGCTAAAAGTGAAACCGTGCATAAGGGGTCACTACTGTACTTATTACCTTGGGCAAGTTATTTAACCTCTCTTGTCCAATCTTCATATATGAAAACAGAGACAATCATAACACAGAGACATGAGCCCTAGCTCACTCCTCCCTCAAACCCTGGGACAGGAAGAATGGAAAAGAGAGGGGCTTGGGAGGGGCCTGCCAGGGCAACCACGAAGAGAGCTCCGTTCAGGACACCTGCTGCAGGAGGCAGGGGTGACGAGGTGGTGCGAGGAGGCCTTGGCCCAGGAGGGTTCCCCACTTTCACACACCTTTTTGATTGTGTCCAGCATGGACCTTCCTCCATTCCATGGTTTGGTGGACTTGCGTATGCAGTTGAGGCTTGCCATGCTGTGCCACTTCCGGTCCTCCAGCTTCCTGTGGAAGGCGTTAGCCAGCATCAGAACACTGTCATACAGGTAGAGGTTGGAGATCTGCAAAGATAAAGGTGGTGAAACCTTTTCCACTAGTAAGTGTGAAGTCTTTTCCACACTTACAGAGAGAGGAGAAGAAACCAGTGGAGGGCTGGGGTGACTCAGGATGGTAACACTAAGAAGTGGTACCCACTATCTATGCAGCGATCCTCTGCCTTCCAGGTGTGCATTCAAAACCCCAGGCAGAAGGTGAATAGAGTAAGACCTACCCCTGCTTTAGGAACTAGAATTGGGGGTGAATCTGAACATCAACAGGAGAGCCAGAGTGGTCATTGCCACAATTGAGTCTTGCATGCAAGTTCTGTGGGAGACTGGAGTGGGACATCCTACTCAGGTAGCAAAGGTTGGAGGGAAGGATGGGAAGAAACCTCAGTCTAGAAGAATTATAGGATAAAAAGGGGAGAGGTTTGTAGAAAAAGCACAGCACTATGCAAAGGCATAACTGTGCAAAGGAATAGGACCAGGTAGGGCATAGTCTATCAGAATATCCTCTAAAGGACCAAAGGTAAAAATTTTAGGCTTTGTAGGACTTACAGTCTCCTTGAAACTGCTCGACCCTGCTGTTATAGTATAAAACTGCCATAGAAGATACATAAACAAAGGATGTGCCAATAAAATATTATTCACAGAAACAGACAATGGACCAACCCCTGGTTAAGAAAACAGTTCAAGGTGACTGAACCAACAGGTAGAGTAGGGAGGGAGTAGGCTCAAGAGAGAGGCAGGGACTGAGCCACGCTGAGCCTCATCTGCTGTGCTAAATAGTAACAATATTGGGGACTTTAGGGAGAAGGGCTCCACTGGGGGATCTATGTCAAGAAATCACATTTGTGCCTTAGAACTGCTCTGGTCTCTGGCTGGGCCTGGGGATGATGGTGGCATGTGTGAGCTGTGGCAGCTTGTGGGGATGGAGATTCAGACACCACAGAGCTTGCTCGTAATGGCATCACAGCCAGCCAGGGGGCACTTTGGGGATTTGCAACTATGTGCATCTGAGAACTTGCCCTCTGCTTAGCTGGGCCCTGAGGAGACCTAGCCATCTCAGCTCTCGAGAACAAGTTTGTGAGGGAGAAGCTGGAATAACAGCAGGAAGAGCTACACCACAGTAGTGGGGTCCAGGGGTGGGCCCTAACTCACTGCCCTGACCATAATCTGGAGGACCCAAACACCCACATCTGCCTTCTTCAGGGGCCCAGCAAGGGCCCTCTGTGAGGAGGGGCGTAGCTTTGTTCTCAGGTGTTACCCCACAGGACATCCCCTCCTCCCGGAAGCTACTGCACAAACAACCATCAGCCAAAGTGGGTCAAAGGGACAATTCTCTGTACTTCTAAACAGCAAGGTGTCTGCTAAAAATATTTCAGGAAAACAAAATCATCAGATATAAATAGGACAATATGTTGGCCTCAACAGGACTCCTGGGAAGATCAAAATAAGATCCTTGGGCTTCAGGAAAAACCACTGCTGCCTCCCAGCCTGTCCCCCACCACTCCCCAGAATGTCACTTGCACTCCCAACACTCCTGTGTCTTCTCAGCCTGGAATTTCTGTCTTCACACAGACTGGGTACCCCCAAAACAGACAAGATTTTGTGTTAAGGGAACCGTCCTCTGCAACTGAAATCAGAGGCAGGCCAAGGGAGCTAGTGCAGGACATCAAAAACATCTGCTATATCATGCCTGCCCAGACACTCATGCTAAGTCTCAAGCAGAGCTGACTGTTTCAGTGGTGTTCCTGTGCCCTGACCATTCCCACAGGGCCCTGGCCTATCTGCTTTCAACCTGTGTACTTGCAGCAGGCACAGGGATGTATGCCACTAAGGCCCACGTTCCTGGTACCTATGCATGCTGCAGGGGTAAGAAGTGGATGGAGGATGGACAGGAGATACCTCAGTGGTGGCAGAAGGGTGCCTGGGATGATTGACCCCTGCTGACCTAAACAAGAGCCTCAGGCCAAGGGGAAGCAGGCATGTCAGCACCTCGTGACCTTTCTCAGGGCCCTGCAATACACAGGTGCTTATCTGACAGCAGAGAGAAATGATTCCAAACACCTGGATTTCACCCTCTGCCTTATAAGGAACACCAGGACAGAGCCATGTCTCCCATCCCTCCATCCCTGGGACAGTATTTCCTGGGGGCAAAAGACTAACCCACTCCCTGCCCTTGTCAGCCTCCCTGCAACCCTAGCTCTCAGGAGCCACTTCCACTGCAAAATTATCTTTGACATGTTGGCCTCCCCTCTGGAATACAAGGCCATAATGGAGATGTTTTATAAGAGAATGTAAGCCACTTAGAGTTAGCTTGGTTTTATTTTTTTTAATTTTTTTTCTGAAAGGATAACTCAAAGCTGAGAGTCCTTGATGATGTGAAGATTTCTCTTCTCAAGACATTCATGGATCTCCCAACCACCCACTCATAGCTGATGCTATTCACCCAGTGGGATGCTCTGACACAGCTATACCTATACACGCACTCACACACAGGGGCAGCAGCACCCCAGCTGTGTCCCAGACCAGCACCCAGTGGTACTTCCCTTCTTCCCTCCACCATTTCGATTCACAATGAATTGAGGCATTTAACAAATGTATGAATACAGAGAGGTCTGCAACGAAGAGAGGAAATCAGGATGTGACTCAGAAAAGCCAAAGGAAGCCCTGAGCCCTCCCACAAGTGTGTCTTCTGGGAAGGGTGAATGCATTTCAGTTCAAAGGAACAGGCTTGAGCAATGCTCTTTCCCAGGCATGGATAGGCCTTCCCACTGCCCCACATCTATCACCCTGGGCACCTTCTGCCATGATCTACACACTGTCAGTTCATAAGTGCATTTACTCATCGAACTCTGAGTTTCTTAAGCACAGGGGTTTTTCCACTATTCTAGATATCTCTCTCTATATATACATTATCTTTAGAACCCAGCATCCAGCACTACCCAAGATACATGACTGGTACTTAATGCATGTTTGATGGATAGATGCATGGTGGATGGATGGGAGGATGAATAGATAGATGGATGAGTGTGTAGGTGGATGAATGCATATGCGTGGAAGGGCAGATAGGGAGATGGGGAGATGGGGAGACAGATGGATGGATGGATCTCCTGATAAGAAGACACATACTAATCTTGTTTCACAAAGAGAGAAAATATAAAGACAGAAAAAATATATATATAAAAACAAATATATATATATTTTCCTGCTATATTATATAAAATATATATACATAAAGTGAAGATAGAAAAATATATATAAAGACAGAAAAAATATATGTATAAAACAAATACATATATATTTATATATTTTTTCCTGATATATATATATTTATATATATCAGAAAAAAAGAAAATATATCAGGAAAAAAGATTTGCTGTCTTATCTGTGACTTGGGAGGAAACCTTTGTTTAAACAATTATTTGCTTCTCATGAATAGCCTACTCAAAATGTCTTAATCTTTACTTGGAGCTGGTCCAATCTTCTCCACTCACTGCTGTCCCTTCTCCTGATGAGGTGCCGTCTCAGTACTTCCTGCCTCAGACAGAAGCTGACATTCTGCATTGTTCTGCAGCTCCTCCTCAACCTCAGTGTCCTAACTTGGGTGACCTGCTGGGTTCACTGCTGGGGATGCAAAGGAAGGAGTGCTACCCTCACAATCTGGTTGTCCAGAGAGGGAAGTTTTGGGGAAAAGATCAAGAATGGACAGTAAAAAGGCAGCTTCTATTTGGGGCTCCCTTGGGTCCTCAAAATGTAGGAAGCACCTTTCCTCAGGGCAGGTAGGTGAAGACTAGAGTCAGGGCTTAGTTATGCCATGCCTTGAACAAGGAGGGGCAGTCTGGAAGGAGAGAGGCTCCCAGCTGCATGGACTCTCCTTACCATTGGTCTTGAGGGCTAACAGCCCAAGCTGGAGATACCAAGGACAGGGTTAAGGGCAATAGTGGGGAGCTGGCTAAAGAAGTCCTTGCCTTTCTCCCTCACATCTCAGGTAAGGCTTAGCACAAAGCTCATTTGCAAAGAAAAGTCAAGCAGAGCAGATACAGTCATTATTTAAACCCTCATCCCCCTCCAAGTGGGAGCCTGAGGCTCTCACTAGTCTATCTATACTGTAGCACAAAAGGGACAAGAAACCAAAAAAGGCATTTCAGGTGAGAGTTCTTGAGGAGAAAGGAGAAGCCAAAATGTTGGGGCCAAGGTTTTGGCATAGGAAAGACCTGGATGCAAAGCAAAGGAACTGGTACCAGGTGAGAGATACCAGAGGGAGTTAAGTCAGAGGCAAACAAGAACTAGAATCAGGAGAGGGACCCAAGGCTCTTCTTGAAGCCTGTGACCTCATTCTAGGTGGGGACAGAGCTGGCAGGAACTCAGCTGGTTCAGCTGACCACCCCAGAGATACAAGGTCTGTCCAGAAAAAATCTAGCCATTGTTAATATGATGAGAACAGTTTGTATGACACTGATGTAACCTGACAACCAAGGAGAGTGGACTGGAATGCACATGCATGTACAATGATGACTTCACTGTACTAGTCAGTGGGAGCTGTAGATGCTATCCAGTGAGTGTGTGCACTGTGTGGCCATCACATTCAAAAGGACTGAGCCAGTAGAGCAACAAATCTGCACCAAATTTTGCATTAAGCTTGAACGTTTCTCTGCAGAAACTGTCTGGATGATCAGAAGGCTTTTGGGGATGATGCAACCAGTGCAGCACAAATAAAAGTGTGGCACAAACACTTCAAAGATGGTCAAGAATCTGTTGAAAGTGATCCATGTTCTGGAAGGTCTGCAACAAGCAGAACACCTGAGAATGTTGAACATGTACAGGCTGCAATCAACAAAGATCAGTGACTGACAGTCACTAGAAGCTGGTTTGGGGACTCCAGAAACTACTGTGCCTGAGATTTTGATGCAAGATCTTGGCATGAAATGTGTCATGGCAAAATTTGTTCTGTGGCTTCTGCTACCAGAGCAGAAGGAACATCGTGCTACAGTTGCCAATGGCTTGATTCAAACCACTACCAATGAATGAGATTTCCTCAAGAAGGTCATAACTGGAGATGTCTCATGGGTTGATGGCTATGAACCAGAGATGAATTAGGAGTCCACACCCAAAGAAGGTGCAACAAAGTCATAGCAAGATCAAGACCATGTTAACTATATTTTTTGATTGGGAAGGTGTTGTCCCTCCAGGCTAAACAATTAATGAGTACTGCCTCAATGTTATTTGTCAGTTGAGATGACAGTACAACAAAACTGTCAGCTATGGACAACTGGTGATTAGCAGCTTCATCACGAAAAGGCACCCAACTTATGCATCATGTCTTATGCTGAGTTTTCAGGCAAAACCTCAAATTATTAAGGTGACTCAGCGCCCCCTAAAGCCCAGGTTTGGGGCCCTGTGACTTCTGGCTTTTCCCAAAACTAAAACCAGCTTTGAAAGGGAAGAGATTTCAGACCACTGATGAGATTCAGGAAAATACAGTAGGGCAACTGATGGCAAGTCCAACAAAGGATTTTGCAGAGGATTTTCAACAGTGGAAGAGCTGCTGGGAGAACTGTGTGAGGTCCCAAGGTACCTACTTTGAAGGGGGCTGAGGCGTTATTGTCCTATGTACAATGTTTCTTGTATCTTGTATATTCTTCAATAAATGCCTCTATTTTTCATAGTACATGGTTGGATACTTTCTGGATAGACTTTGTCGTGTATGTAAACTTCCTCTTTCACTGTCATACTGTATGACTCTTACTCCACTGTGTGTGCAGCTTAGCCTGGTGGCAAAGTTTTGGCTTCACCACACCCTGAGTCAGCTCTGTTCACTGCTGAAACCCCTATCTGGACAGAAGTGCATAGATATAGAATGTGCTCAATAAATAATTACTGAATGAGCGAATTGAATCTCCACTGGCACTCACTTGCTGAGTGCTGCTGAACAGGTCAAGACTTGTTCTAGTTTTATGTTGATGATAGTAAAATACAATATGTTCAGGGGTCTTGAAGAGGTATTGTGGGTGGCCCTGACTTACCCTCTACGAAATGCAGGTAGCAATGTGCACCAAGTACTGTCCTAAGCAATTTGCAAGTGTTTTCCATTTTAGAGGGACAGAGACAGAAAGAAATGGAAGAGGAAATGAAGGATCCAAGTGGCTTCTCCATCTGACTTCAATGTGGGTGAGCTGAGAGCTCCTCCAGGGTGTCTGCAGTCGCTGGGGCCCAGAACACATCTGGTGCACACAGCATGGGACCTATTGGGGAAATGAATTTGGATCTGCCAACGCCACTCACCCTCTCCCCCAAATCATCTTAGTCCAAAAGTTGTTCAAGGGCAAGCAGGGGTCATATCTGATTTTATAGGTTGTAGCTCAGAAGACTGAGCAAGGATCAGCCCTGGGCATTCTATTCCCAACACTGCCTAAAATCTGCTGACCTGGACACATGTCCCTGGCCTCCTTCCAACCCCAGATGCAAAGTCACAGCTGCCACAGCCCCTTGCACCTGAGCAGGGCCTTTTCAGAGCTGCCTGCACTGAGGTGAGGGAAAGACCACATCTCTGTCCCTGGCATGTTCCATAAAAGGTGCCAATGCAGGATGGCCCAGAGTGAGGGCCTTGATAATACCCTGACCCCAGTTCCTGAAAGGGAGGTGGCTTGGTCCACTGCAATCAAAAGCCTGACATTTGCACTGCAGGGATGGCTCAGCCATGGGAGACTCCAGCACAGGCAATACTGCAATGAGACCACCCAGGTGTGCAGGAGAGAGAAGCAGGCAGGCAGGGCATGACTAGAACAAAGGCCAGCTACCACCCAGCCCTGTGGGAGGCACCGTGTTCTCTCTCTCCTGCTCAGGCTTAGATATTTCAGTCCCCAGAAGCTTCCTTATTGTTCTCTCTACATGGTCACCTCCCATCACCACAGCATGGTTTGAGTACTCTCATTTCTCCTTAGGGAGATGGTAACCACTAGTGACCTTGTCTACCAGCCTCAGGCTCTGCCCCTCTGCCCAGTACACAAGCGTCTTTCTTGGATGCACTACCTGCCCTGACACATCTGCAAAGGCTACACCCTGCCCTTGGCACCCTGGAAGTTGCCCTCCTCTCCAACTGACCTTCTTCCCTCTCACCTCTTGCCTCAGACACACAGAAATCTGTCCCTGCTTGCCTGGGCCTCTGGGGCTTTGCATATACCATTCTCTTAACTGCAACACACTACAACATACTGGCTAATATTCCCAATTTATTTGGAATTTGTGAGAATTAAGAAAGAGAACATTTGTGAAATGTCAACACATGAGCTGACACCAAATAAGTGAATAATTGATATTTGTGGAATTAATGAACATTGGATGAATAGTTTTAAACCTGTTCTCAGGAAAGAAAAACACTAAGGTGAAGAGATGTCAAGGTATTTGCAAAGAAGTTCCCTCTTAGAATATGAATGATAGAGAGCAGAAGCCATGCTGGGAAAAGGAACTAGGAGCTCTAGACCAGTATGTTCCATGTAGAATTGTCACCTCCAGTCAGAATCCAGGTATGCATTTCCATGATATGTAGAATCCTGGCAAAGCTTGGATTTCCAAAGTCATTTACCTATAAAAGAGGTGGCTCCCCAGAAGGGAAATAGGGAAGGTGAAACCACATCTCTGGGAGGCAGAAAAGACAATTCAGCCAACAGCTCTTGACTGGACCTTGCAGCTCTTGAGATACCTAGGTACACCCTCCTGGATAATTAAAGATCAATCATGCAAGGCCACCTGAGAACCAGGGATGGAAAAACAGGTTTGATTTTTTAAAATAAAACCAGCATCCCCATTTCATCAGTAACTATATTTTATTTAGAAATATACCTTGGGTCAGCAGGAACAAAGGCTACCAATAAGATTCTTAAATTGATCTTCATGAGAAAATAAGGAGAATTCACTTTGGTATGAAGACCCAGAAGGATAAAACAGAGGATGGATAAGGAAGCCAGCAAGATGGACAGAGGGGACTTAACACATCAGAGGCTGTTTGTGCAGCTATAGTGCAAAGCCCACCAGAGATGCCCAACCGCTGTGTGTGACACCAGCTCTGAGACTCAGATTTGTTGTCCTGTTGGAACCAGGAAAGGCATTCATTTCCCAACTGGGTCAGCACCGGGCGGGGTCAAGGCAGCCCCATCAGGGGCTCAGATGATCTGTTTACTTACTATGTCCTCAGAAGCAGGATTAGAACCAGGAGTAATAAAAATATAAGCCCCCCCATGAAATTTGCTGAGCAATTCAGGAGAGCTGTGTGCTTCCAATCCTGTCTGGACTTCAGCAGGCTGACACCTGTGCCCACCCCCATCACACTGGAAGGGAGAGGTCCTGGAGGACCTACCTGTAGCTGGCTGGCTATCCTCCTGGTGCTCAGTGCTCTGAGAATTTATGCAAATCAGATTAAGGTGTTCCAGGCTTGACTCATTATACTGTACTCCAGGGGTCCTGGGAACTGTTTTGCATACACATTATCAAGGTAAGAGTCATCCTTGAAGGCAAAGGAAGATGAATAGCAGGTCATGGTGAGGGCCACATGAGCCAGCTGCATCTTGCCACAACCCCATTATCTGCCCAATGCCAAAGCCTAAACCCTGGGAAATGTTTTTATTAGGAAAGGCTGCATTTCCTCTAGGCTTCTAAAATACCCAGTTTTCTCTTCTCTCTGTCATTAATCAAGCCAAGTAGACTGTTCAGGGAGACCTCAAAGAAGCAACCACCAGGTACTGACCTCAGACTAGATCCTCAGACAGGCTCTGGTCAACCAGAAAAGTGAGACAGGCAGTCAGCAGAGGGTCCAGCTGGGATGACAAGCTGATGCCCAGATGTCACAGCTACAGAAATCTAACCCAAGGCCAAGTCTCTCTGCCAAACTGCTGCCAGCCCACCTGTCTAGACAGAGGGCACCACGGCCTGGCCTGAGGAGGGAGCAGATGGTGGCAGAGGGCAAAGGGGATGGGGAGCTCTGCACACAGCTGAATCCAAGCAGAGGAGTGGAAAGTGAGGAGGAGCATTTGTCCATACCAGAGAATTTCTAGTTCCAAAAGCACATGTTGCCACCTGCAGACAGAATGGCAACCAGTTGTACCCAAGGAGATTATCTCTGCAATTGTTTCTCACAAAGGGCTCAATGATCATGCTTCCCCACTCTAGTTGCTAAGGGTTTGATCTCGGTCTTTAGGATGAAGTAACCAGTGAAAGTGACACAAATTCCAAGGTAGCTCTGGAGGGGGTTTCTCCAGAGGAAAGGATTCTACTTGCAGGTTGACAAAAACTTGTAGCCATGGAAGGATACAAAAAAAGCCTTAAAGATACAAAGACACATGCAGGAAGCGGAGTTTTCAAATGCTTTAAAAGATTAAAGAGGACTACACCACTGAATGTCACAGGTGTTCTACTACAGAAGTTCACACCATAAACCCAGGGAACCAGAACAGATCAATTTAAGAAGCAGAGGCTAACAAGAAGACTCTCATGAACAATGAGAAGACAAAGAAACAGTCCCCAAATGAAAGGAAAGGAGGAAGCCTCACAACAAATGCTAAATGAAATAGAGGCAACTCAACTATCAGATTAAGAGTTCAAAGCAATGATTATCAGGAAGCTCAACAACCTCACAATGAGCTACCAGAAACTATAGGGAAGCTATAATGAACTCACTTCAAACTATATCAACTTGAAAAAGAAAATAGAAACTATCAACAAGGGGCAAGAGGAAATGAAGAATACAATATCTGAACTGAAGAACACAGTAGAAGGAACCAAAAGCAGGATCGATGAAGCAGAAGATCAGATCAGGGAGCAGGAGGACAAAAACACCCAGAAAGAGCAAGAAAAGGGAAAGAGGCTCAGAAAGAATGAAGAGGGATTAAGAGAAATGCAAGACAATATGAAACGTAATAATATGCACATGATAGGGTTACCAGAAGGAGAAGAAGAAGAACAAGGGATAGAAAACCTATTTGAAAGAGTAATGATGGAAAACTTCCCTAATTTGATGAGAGAAAAAGTCACACAAATCCAGGAAACACTCTCCAGGAGAGTCCCAATCAAGAGGAACCCAAAGAGGCCCACTTCAAGTCACAACATAATTAAAATTGCAAAATTTCAGGACAAAGAGAGAATCTTAAAGGCAGCAAGGGAGAAACAGGAAGTAACATACAAGGGAGCCCCAATTAGGCTGGCAGCTGACTTCTGAATGGAAACGCTCCAAGCCAGAAGACAATGGGAAAAAATATTCCAAGTAATGAGAACCAGAGGTCTGCAGTCAAGGCTACTTTATCCAGCAAGGCTCTCAATCAAGATAGAAGGCCAAATAAGAAGCTTCCCCGACAAAAGAATTCTAAAAGAATACACCTCCACCAAACCAGCTCTGCAAGAGATGCTAAAGGGACGACTTTAAGGAAAGGAAGGAAAAGAGAGAGAGAGGAAAACAGGTACGAAAATGACAATGA